>MU839851.1:250359-331693 GCA_030411725.1 Echria macrotheca | reverse complement strand
ACCCTAACCCTAACCCTAACCCTAACCCTAACCCTAACCCTAACCCTAACCCTAACCCTAACCCTAACCCTAACCCTAACCCTAACCCTAACCCTCCCGCCACGTGTCTCTCCATCCCAGACCCCAAATCCTATCCATCGCTTCGAATGCCTCCTCCAACGCTTTCCTCGATGGGACTTGACCAGGTGGGACTCGACACAGGATACGGGCGCACGTAGCACACTCGTAATGATCTTTTGACGTCCGCCACGCGTGCGGGTCGTACTTATCAGGTTTGATATAGCCCTGGGATGGAATCCAGTACTTCTCTTCCCATTTTGTGTAGAACTCGGGGGTGAAAATATCCATACTAGGGGACTCATCCGCCGTAATGATTTTCACTTCGGGCCATGATTCGGGGGCACCATTGGATGGTCTTGCCGCGGGTACGTGAAACCAAACAGTAGCGAGTGCGCGGATGTTTGGGGGTCCTTTGTAGGTGGATGGAAGGTACGGGAGGAAGAGCTCGAGGATGGTGCGAGCTAAGTCGAAGTGGCCGCTAAAGGCCATGTCCCAATGAAGGACGAGGATGGAAATGTGGAAGAGGTTCACGGGGTCTCTGACGTACTGGGGCGTTCGGAAAAAGCGATCAATCGGGTCGGAGCGGTTCGGTGGCATGTTGGGTGGGTGTTAGGCAATTGCCAGCTTTTTTGCACTTTCTGTGAGGGAACAGCCGCTGCGCAACGTGATACGAAAATGAACCAGGAAGGTTCTGGTGTTGCGAATTTGAAAAGCGTTGATGCCTCCGGGTTTTGCGCTGCGATGGTGGCTGGGGGAAATCCTTTCCCGCTCACAGGGGTCATGCAAAGCTGCGGCGTGGATCCTCACCGCAGTATTGATCCCGGAGTTGGATGCGGAAGAACGCTAACTCATAAAGGAAGGTCAGTCATGTCGTCCAGGTTAGTTGTCTTCTAACACCCAACAGTCTAGTTCCTGATATACCGTAGTCTCACTCCTGATGTCTCTTTCATCAATATTCCCTTTACTCTTCAATCCGTTCTGTAATCTCCTTGTCTCCAGACCTGATGTCCATCGAGAGCCCCCAATCGTGTGTGCCCGGGATGCGGCGTCAGGGGCGACGCTTGGGATGTCGCCATTCCCAACCGCGAACTTTTTACGCAGAACGGCATCATCATGACATTTACGGTGATACGAGGCCCGATTGGAAACATCCGTAAAGCCGTGTCCGCTAAAAGCCACCAGCAGGACTCCCACACAGATGGTCAACCCATGGGCACCCCTTTCCGCACTGTGTAGTTGATGCACCCCACCCTGCTGATATTTGCATACCTAACTAAACAGTCAAAGCATATGTACGGAAGCTACGGGTTTGCCCTCCATCAGGACCTCCTCTGCCCATCGACCCATCGAGGGGCTGCAAAGGCTTCAAAGTCTCGAGCGGACTTGTGCGTGCTATACCTGCAGCTAGGTCATCTTGCATGGTTTGCAAGGGGGTGCTTGCAATGCCCGCAGCGAGGCCTTCTCCAAGACTTGGAGGGGGTGCTGGTATAAACCCCCGGCATGGGTCTTCTCGGATGACAGCCGAGGGGGTGCTCGACATGAGGAGGATCCCCTCCATCTCACTCACCGTCGCCTGCATCAGCTGACAACGGCCGCTAATAATACACAGACCTCATGTGGGTCTGAAACTCGCAAGTCCCTCCATGAGGAGAGACAAGCGCTAACTTGGTCCAGCGTCTCTACAAACCGGTTGATCGACGCCCGTCCGCCGCCTGAACCCGTCGAGCCGCGAGTGATCAGTTCTCGACTCTCCGGGTTCCTCGAGTCTGCAGAAATGCGGTTGATCAAGCCGCAGTTCGTGAGACAGACCGGCAATGGCAGGATGAGCGCCCCGTAACCCACACCGTCCCCAAACCGGTCATCCAGCACATGCATCTGCCTCCGTTGTTAGCGGGGTAACCTTGACGTTTACCAACGAAACCGTACCAGACCCAAACCTCGGTGAGTTCAGGCGTATTCGTATAGCCGCATGCCTGATCCATGGAGGGGCAATAGCCATGGAGAGGTACCCCTAGCTGCCTTGAACAACTCAAGGACGGAAGCAAGTGCCATCTGGAACGGATGCGTGATGACATGGGCTTTCCTCTGGATGTCTTAGTTAGCCAAGTTCTGGTGTTAGGGTCTCGGTCCCAACTGACCTCTTGTTTGCATCCTGGTGTGGCGTTGTATAGTTGGAGACCCGAGCTCTTGACCGGAATAACCGTCGTGGATGCGCCCACAGTCTTGAGCTCATGCCATTGGGGGAGCGTCCGCGCATGGCTAACATTGAAGAGACCGGTTCTCATCCCACACCGGAAGAAGGATTTTTGTGGCCGTAGAAAGAGAACCATCACTTAGTAAGTGCGTCTAGTGCTTGCAAAACTGGACGCAAGCACAAGGCCAGTGGGAAGGGTGTGGAAGTGAATATTCTTGCCAGACCCTGATAAGGGAACCAGAGAAGTGATGTGAAGATAAATATTTCCCAACATCGCTGGACGAACTGTCCAGGATAAAAAGGGCTCGGGTAGTTGGGTGGTTGGGTATCTGTACAGGAACCTCTGCTGCAGTTTCGAAGCACAGTCGCATGCATCTGTGATGTGGCCGTACGGCTGAGAGAACACATCAACCCCATGTCCACCGCCTTTTCGCTGGCGAGGTCTGCGCCGGGAAGACTTCTGCCGCCGGTGTTGGCCTCAGCATCTAGCGGAGCGGGGACTCCGGGAGCGGTGGGGTGGCGCAGTGATTCCGGCACTGAAGACAAAGAAACCGGCGGTCCCAGTCGGTTAAGGCGTCGCAGACATCGCCGATTGCTCTCCGAAGCGACTGATCATATTGTTTGGAGCGGGGAAACCCTTGTATTCCTGCACGTCTTGTCAATAGTTTGTGGTTTGTGAGAAATGGGAGCGGTGAGCAGTGAGGCTGGATTCAGAGTCTCGGGCTCTCCCTCCTGCCACTCTGTGCCTCTGCCACTTCGATGCGGCATGGTTTTGTCTGTCAGTTTCTCTGACTTCTATCTTGCCTTCGAAGACACACACACGCGCCCGAAGTCATATCCAAGTTCAATCTCCCCATCCGTCACCACTGCCCTCAGGTCTCGTCTTGGTGTCCAGGCAGGGCTTGGTCTGCGACAAGTACCTTAACCATGTGTCCTCACAACTCTCCGATTTCGATCTGTAGTTATGATCCTTCCTATCTCGCTAAATCTGGCCACCGTCTTCATCTCGACCCAGGGTGTGTGGACAAGATTGTGACAGAAGCTGTGAGGATGGAGATTGTCCCCGCCATGCTGGACACCCAACCCGACTTCGTCATCGACTCCCTCGCACCGGCTGCCTGCCTAGACTTCTCAAAGTATCCTTCTTCGTACAACATTCGAGCTAAGTTCCTAGACCGCCTCCGCTACGCTTTCCGCCAGGCCGTCAAATCCAACACCCTTCCATCCGGGTTCTGCCCCGATGGATCCGGTCCCGAGCCGACAGACGATGCCCCTGCGTCCCCCAAACCACCGTCCTGGATGACGACACCTGCTACACATCGCAGTGATGGTAGCCGCACAACTGTGCATGCCACGGCGCCCTCGACGCCGACCACGGCGGTATGGCCCCAAAGATCAATGGCGCCATGGTCGACCGACCTCCGCATCGGCCGACCTCGCCATGCGCAGTCAGCCCGGGTCTCACAGCCGTACGACTTCGAACCCTGCACGCCTACTCGTGAATCGGCTGCGAACGGCAACTGTCTCTCATTGCCAACTGCTTTTTTGTCCCCATCGCCAAGCATCACAACCCGATCTGCATCACCGCCAGGTTGGTGGGCTGACCTTCTGGCCGAGGACGGACCTATCCGCAGCGCTGGCGGTGCGAACACTGATGAGAACCCTGCGGCTCCCCGATCCATGGTCGTGGATCCTCTTCGGGTCTCGCCAGTCACTCATCGTCAAGCTGATGTCCCGGACTCGCCCGGCGCGGGTGCAGTCACCACCCCTTCCGGTCCCGGTTCTCGTGGACTCATAGACCAGACATTCACGACTCCTCCTGGCCCGCAAGGACGTATGGCGCTCCTGAGACGGACGGAGTGGATGCAGGCACGGGTTGATGCGATGGAGGCCCGGATGTCTTTGGTGATCAAGGCAGTGCAACGTGACTTCGCCGATGTTGTCATCTTGTCAGCCGAGCTTGCTGGGCTGCGGGAGGAGCTCGAGACGGGTCCGACATCGCCCTGGCAGGGCCAAGGACAGAATTAGGTAATGGCAATAGGATTAATAGGGTAAAGAGTTCAATGAATAATTGATTATGCGAGTGAACCGTCTATAAAGCTCCTAGCCCTGAAGTGCCAGCTATGGAGGTCATGGAGAGCAAGATTGGTGTCGGGTAACTGCCGCTGGAAAATCTTCAAGGCTGTATGTGCGCGGATTGTTGGCTTGGGTCGACCGTCAGCTCTTGTAGACAGGTGAGATGTAGGAAACTCCGTTAGGCAAGTAGGAAAATCCGATGACGAGTGGCTGGGTGGAGATAGCTCCAGCTACCTCATCATGGCATTCTCACGACGGCTCGGTGCTGCTTGTTCTCAAAGATGCGGCGGCAGAACGATAGACCAGGGAGATTCCAAGTCAAGCGACAGGAGGCAGGACTTGAAGATTGGCTTTCAGATGCGGCTGCTAACAGCGACACCGTTGGTTCGGGACTGGGATTGGGATTGGGATTGGGACTGGGATTGGGATTGGGATTGGGACTGGGTTTGGGATTGGGACTGGGTTTGATTGGTTCCGGGTTCATTGTGCTGTCCGGCATGGGAAGCCGAGGAATATGTCGTTGATGTGGGTCAGCCACGACGGGAGCCAGAGGGTGAGGGCAATCCTGAACAAACCTCTGGGGTCATGTCAGGATAGTGTGGGGTGGAACTTGAACTGGTGGCGTGGTGTCTACCAACATCTGTTGCGAACCCTGGGGGACACCGTAGAGTGTGGAATTGCGCCGTCGAACTCGAACCGAGGCCTGCTTTCTAGGTAGTTCAACTGTATTAGGGTGAGATGAGATTCGGGTGGTGAGAGGGCGGAAGACATGGACCCGCTTTTTAATCGGGAAGACAAAGGGGGCCGGATACGCGAAGAATTTGGTTGTTGTGAACAAACGGAACTTCCCCGATTCAAGTAGCAATCATCCCGTCTGCGGCTCGCGCCGCGCGTCTTTGCAGCGATGCCGCGATACCGACACGTGCCCAAGGTTGAGCGGCGTAACGGCTTCATCGTCAAGATCCGGAACCGCTTCACCCACGAGCTCGTCGCGAACCGCAGTGCCAGAATCAGCTGGACCCTCTCCGACCGCCTCGAGTTCCAGGCCCACCTCGTTCGCTGGGACTGCCACGCCAGCACGCTCGACAACAATACTGCCATTAGCGATCTTTCCGACCGGCTCGGTGTTCCTCTTACTCATCTGCGCACACGAAGGGAGCGCATCGCATTCAAGAGGAAGCTGATCGCCGCCCTCCAATACAGTCTCGAATCCCTCGAAATCGAACTCTCCCTCAACGAAACATGGGATGCTCTCGAAAATCGGAAGCGATACGACTGGCCTCACCACCTCCGCGAAGCTGTGGCTCGGGGTGACTGGCAGGGCTTCGCACCGACAGACGTGGAACTACACGATAACGATCTTGCCGAAGAGGATCCGATTCACGAGGGAAAGGAGGCAGACCAAGAGGTGGGAGAACAAGAAGGCATATACAGCGATAGAGAAGAGCTGGATGGCGAGATGTTTGGAGAGGAGGAAGCACACCAGAAAGAACTTGGAGCAGAAGACGAGCAAGAGACCTTGCAGCAGCAGGATCATTGTCGTCGCCGTGAGGCGGACCTTCGGCCTGCAGCTTTTGGGCTAGCTCGGGAATCACCGCACACTCCGTCCCGCCGGACCGGCCTCATGTCCTCCGTTCACTGCCCTGGGACAGCGCGTCGCTTGTTCCAGCGAGCTCGGCCAAGGGGAAGCGACGCGCCGGAGACATCACAACCCCAACATCCGCAGAGTCCGCAGCCTTCACAGCCAACTCGGCATCTGCAGCCTCTCTCTCCAGAGTCTCGCCCCCTCTCCACGATGCACCTCGCGTTTCGGTCGCGGGCCGGTTTGATGCATGACTCGGCGCCTCACCCGGAAACCCACCTGCCTGAAGCTTTCTTTTGCAAGTCCCGACGCAGTCCTCCCCCATCGCCTTCGCCCACACCTCGACGAGACTCCGACGCCAGAGTGACGCCACCGCTGGCGCAACGGAACCAAGCAATTAGACCTGACCCAGCTTTTCCAGAGACTCCCAACACTCCCATCCCGTGCACACCAGTCGAGATGATTGCCGCAGCGCTGGCTTCCGTGCCGTCCACACCGACAAGACTTACGAGCCATACGGGTAATATGCGGATGGGCCTTCCACAGAGAATGATCGACGAGCTAGATCGTCTGGAGAGTAGACTGGATACCCTGGGCCGAAAGAGTGTGGAACTACAAAAGGGAATATTGTTCGGCGGTAGTGGGCGGCGTCAGTTTTACAAGATATGCGAGAAACGACATGCGGTCGAGGATCAGTTGTTTGGTCACATCAACGAGATGAGGGCTCTAGGACTCGGCTGGGCGGTTGCCGGAGGGAATGGTCATGATTACTTAGGTGCTTGGGTTTGATGTTTCTTTTCTGTGTGCAGATCACAACTTAGACGGCAGGGCGAGTTCCCAATGTGAAAACGTTCTTTTCACTACGTGTTGTATAGGTGGGTAATAAAGACTAGGACACACCAGCCAAGACACCTAGGATACTCCGTTCACCAAGCTACTTCAATCTCATGAGAACTTCTTCGCTCTTAGTGAGCAGAGCCCTCCGTTTTCTGAGAAATACATTTAGCTTGTCCTTGTCTCACTAAACTTCAGGGGATTTTGGTCCAGACTCACAACATAATATCTGATCCTCATATCGACCACATGGTCGCTAATATCATTCGCGATGGATTCGACAATGGCCTCGACCGCAAAGTCGGTTACAGCGTCGCCTAGCTCTTCCTTCTCATGGTACAGCTTGCCCAGAAAGCTCTGCAGCATCTTGTGCTCGTCATCTAATAGATCGAGGTAATCATGGAGGGTTTCGTTGGCGGTGCCGAGGCGGCTGACGAGGACCCTGGTGGCGCTGTTGCTCAGATGAAGATCCTCGAGAACCTGGGCTTCTTCCGCCGTCTCAAGGACCATACCGTAGTCATACCACGGTTGGTAACCATCCCTGTGAATAGAAGACCGTCCACCCTTGCGCAGGGCGGTGTCGTCGTCCTCGATAATCACATCCTCCTCCACACCCGCCGCTTCGACGAAACGACGGTTCATGTGCTGAACACCCCGCTTGAGCAGCTTCTCAGGTAGCAAGGCTCTGCAAATAGACATTTGCACTACCAAATCCCTCATCTCGACTGCATAGCGCTCCCGGAACTCGAGACCGTTGCGGACTGTATTCATCAGCCACCCAATCAGGCGGATGATGTTCTTCTTGCGAGCCTCGAACGGCCCCGTCTCCAAGGCCTGTTCGGCCCACGCACCCCAAGAAGACGGCGAGTTAGGTATCTCATTGGCGACACCGGCCTGCTCTCTTGCCGCTCTCTCCTTCTCGAACTCTCGTATGATGCGCTCCGCCGCCTCAAGGATGGAGTCAAGAGTGCGCAACTCGGTGCCCAGATCGCTGTAAAAACTCTTGACGATGGCCGCGCTCTCGTCCAGAATCTCGCTCGAAGCCGAGTGCCATCTGAGCTCCACGGTTTCCGGATCGCCGCCATGGACATCGCCATTTGGGTATAGGATCTTGGATGCAAGGGACACAACAGCAGGGGAAGCATACAGAGCCGAATCCAGCCTGCCGAGTTTGCTGGCAAGGAAGTCGGAGCTGTCAACCAGGCCCTTGCCAACGAAGCCGGTGATGACCGGCGTGTAGGACGTGGTCGTTGTCATTCCTGTCATGGCGATGGTGACTGGAGTATCCATCGGGTCCGGCGATCCCGTAACCCAGATCCAGGAGACGATACCGCTGACGGACGAGAACAAGAGCTGGACCGGTGCGTAGCCGCCAAGTGTGGTGGCAGCCACTGCCGCCGTGGCACCCGTGATAACCACGGCGAGGATCAGAGTCGCGGCTCGACGCGAAACGACCGAGGCAACGACAGAGAGAGGAGAGATGACCAAAAAATGGATCATCTTGTATGCTTGCGCCACAGCCTCGATCACGATGTAGGTGGCTCTCTCGAGACGGGTCTCGTCCTTGAGATTGACAATGTCCCTGTCTTCGCCGGCAAGCACACTCTCGAGTGGGACACCGCTGTATTCCTGTGCTCTTCCTTGTTCATGCGTTTCTTGGTGCTGCTGGCTCTCCGAAGCCCAGTTATTGGTCGGTGAGATATTGTTGCCATCGGCGGCATTGGCCGGACCGTAGTAGTTGGTAACGTTGATCGTGGTCGCGCGGACCGCTGCATTGTCGGCTTGCTCGGTGGTCGTTTGCTGCTGAGACGCGGCGGGCCGGACTGACGTGTCTCCCTGGATAAACAATGTTAGCACCGGGCTAGCACCAGCCAAGGGACCGAGCAGTTTTCCACAGACCTCGGCTGCCCAAGGATTTGCCTCTAACGGCAATGACGATGCTGGCTTGCTAGCATCCGTTGCCGCAGGCATTTGGGTTGCGGGGGCGTTTGCCTCAAACACGGCCCGCAATGCCGCCTTTGCTTCCGAGTTGTCGGTCTTGCGCGATAGGTTCTTGCGTGGAGCCATTGGAAGAGAGGATACAGATGAGCCGGTGGTCGGGGTTAATGTGGATGAAAGGCAGGAGAGGGTCGAAGGGCTTGGGTTTGATGCCAGGAAGAGCAACTTGGGATGGCCCGCAGAGACGGTTTGGAAGACTTGAGCCAGATTCTATAAAACCATGGTTTGATCATGACAGAACCACATCAGTCACTGACTCGGATTGGGGGTTCGTTTCGGGTTTGTCTCGTGGATTTGGTCGGGCCTTGGTTTTTTTTTTTTTTTTTTGACAGCGTGTTTCTTCTCTTTCCTCTCATACGATCGCAAAACACCAAACCCTTGTTGACAATCAGCTGTGATGCGAGCTGGGACCTTCTGGTCGCACACACTTCTTTGTCCGGACTCCTCCAGCCACGTCGCGAGCTGACCCAGCCGGCCCTCGGAGGTGACTGCTCACGGACGCTCTTTGCAGAGCGAGTACTGGCCAATTTTCGCGTTCTATCCCCTTCACCAATGGATATAGCAACCCACAGGTCTTTCTTCGTTCGCAACAACCCTCCGGAACTTTCGTCATCAGGGCGCCGCTCTCTTTTTTTCCACCATCTGCTCATCTTTTGTCTTCTCTTTTTCCCACTTTGGTCAGACTCGTTTTCCCACGGCTCCTCCTTCTTTTCAGTCTTGTTCTCTCGTTCCCCCCTGTCAACCCCAAATCTTTGTCCCAGAGGGAGAGACATCGCAGGTCTCCCCTCCCCAATTGGATCAAAACAACTCTCGCAGATTCCTCCCTCAGCTCCATATCTCGCTGGTTCTGACTCTCGACAGACGAACAATGTTGATGTAAGTCCCAATTCCCAGCTACTAGGTCGTCAACCCATTGTTTCTAACAGGTGTATATTCGACAGGCGCAACGTCCTCGGTATCCACGTTCTTGCCCTTGTGCTGCTCAGCCGAAGGGTGCACGCCGACCGACCGTCCAACATCTCGAGGGAGCTGCAGGCGATTTGCATGGCACATGGGAAGCTGCAGCTCGTTGGCACCTACGAATATGGCGTCGACCCCATGACTGCCTTTGAGCTTCTTAATGTGAGCCAGCGTGCCAAAAAGAGGGAAATCGAAGCGGCGGCTGAGAATACCATGGCCGAGCTGAGCGAGATGCAGGCCGACGACATGTACGTCCAGCGCCGACGCGACGCCATCGTGGCCGCCCACGACCTCTTGGTCAGTCCGGATGCGCGCACCTACTACGAGCAGGTGTGGGTCCCCCAGATTACGCACATCCGACTGCGGCCGCAGAAGGACTGCGCGTGGATGCGCCTCATCGACATGCACGCATGCCACTGCGTCGACACGTGGCCCACGATTGGCCTCGTCGGCCTGATCGAGCACTCCAACAAGAAGATGGAGGCGCGTCCCAAGATGAGGGCGAGATGTCTCAGGGATCCCTCTCTCTGGGAGCGGGTAACGACCTGGTGGGCGGGTGCCCGGGAGAGGGCCTAAGATGCAGCGACTGGTTAATACCGTGTTACAAGGAAGGGAGAAGATCTGTGAAGGATCCAACGGACAAGTTTGGGCGTCTGACATGGTGCTTGGTTGATGAGAATGTCTCATGTAGAGTATATGCGCGAATAGAAAAGATCCGCAATGGCAGCGCTGGACCGTGGAGCTGCATGGACACAGTGGGCCGTATGCTGAAATACAGGGCCTTGATCCCTCCAGTTTAAGGGCTTGTGCGTCGGTGTTGCAGAGTTCTTAGGGCGAACGTCGACTTTCACCTTAGGTCTCTCGCGGCCTGCACCACCACCACACAGCAGGAACTGAGCGCTCGATTCTTGTTTCCGAGGACTCATAAGAATCCCCACGCAGTCCACAGGTTGTCAGCGGATTGTCTGCCCATCGACTGATACCAGGCGAAGGACTTACTTTACTGAAAAGACTTTCGGACCAACTCGGAGGTGGCGATGCTTCGGAAGACCGAAACCCCGCTTTCGATCAAAGCATTACCCCTTTTCATCTGGAGATCTGGCAGAGTCCGCCCAAGTTGCATTGCCTACTACCTAGAACGGTGGTTCCTGACTACCTACATATCTTCCCGCAACAACTACACCTCATCTCTACCATCCCTCTCCGCCACACGCTCGGATCGCTCTGACACTGAAAAGTTGAAGCCACTCCCTGCTTGCCAACCCAAGGTGTGCGGTGCTCTACGGGGCCAGGCACAAGTACTTGGCCCGAAACTGAGGGACATATCGATCATCCTTGGCCAAGAGTGCGACCGTCTTGTTCCCAAAACCAAGGACATCCATCCAATTCTGAGGACTATGGGGCCCCCGCGAAGTGTACCAGAGACTCCCAATGTGATAGCTAGCCTTCCACCGCTCTTCGGCCCGGGCGGTGTAGTTGCTCCTTTCTCCCAGTCTCCGGGAAGCATTCTGTAGTGCCAACGCGAACTCTTGCAGCGTGGGCATCGTGACGTGGTGGACAACAACGCGCCCGTCCACGGAGGTCAGGTTCCACCACGAAGATTGCGACGTGTAAAGCGGCGCGAGTCTGTTGGCGAATGCATCCCTGAGTCTGCACGTCTCTTGGAACTGCGCTGCAATGTGGGAGAGAACCGGCAACTGCAACCTCAGGGAGTTGTCGATGAGGTGATTGTGGTGCATGGCCTTTTTGTGGACGGAGAACCAAGGTTTGGCCGACCGGTCAAGGCGTTGGCGACTCAGAGTCTTGTCGGTTTTGACGAGGTGCTGAAGCCGGCCGGCGACGTGGCTGGCTCGACGACGCAGGATTTCACGAGCGTTTAGAAACCCACAGAGTGTTGACCAAAGGTGAAAGAGAGGGGGACCGTAGTGGTGATCCGACGCCGAGGGCGAGATCCATTCTCGCGGGAAGCATTCGCCCGCAACCATGGCCGTCACAAGGGCAGGCTGCGAACAAACCCCTGCCTGTCGTCGGTCGAGCAGGGCTTGGAGTGTCATGTTGAGAAAGCGCACTGTGAGATTGGCGTCATGCGACAGCCGCAGGCTCTCCAGAATTTGCGGCAATCTCGGGGAGCCGTTGCGGGACGCTGCAACAACCTCCAACTGGAGGCGGGACAAGCCAGCGGTTCCTAACAGCGCCGATGTATCAGCATCCGCCCAGTTTCCCTCCTCTTGACCCCCCGCGCGTGTATTCTTGAGAACAGCTTTGGCTGTGGCGTTGAAGTTGTAGGCGTTGTTGTCGAAGTCACCATCCCACACATCATCCCACAAATCGTTGCCTGGGACAGAGTCCACTGAGGCGGGCTCATGGACCCAGGGCATCTCCAACCAATGCTTCAGACCGTTGTATTCCGGGTGATCGTCACCGAGCACGGCCTCGACAAGTGCTTCAGTGACATCAAGGAGCTGGGGACCGGCCTCGCGGGCCATCAGGAAGGACATTGAGACGTTGGCCATGGCCTTGGACTGCGCCGTGGTGTCGGGATCGCGGAACGGGAGGTCGGGGTGGTCGGTCGTGAGTGTAATTCCTGATGCCGATGCGCCGTCTTTGAACATGGCCGAGTTCATGCCATCCAAGGCAGAATCAGCGACGGCGAAGAGCTCGTGGTAGGGGAAAGGATTCTCGGAGAAACTCAATCGGTCGCCCGCCAGGCCCTTCAGCGTGGCATTGGCAGCCAGTGGCACCTGTCGATTTCCGAACGCCGCGTTCGTGGTCGGAGTAGGCCAGGTCCACACGAGGGAGTCAACCTCTCCGGCCGGCGATGGAAAAAGGGCGATCAGTATTCCAACCCCCACCACGAGTAGTGGGAGCGCAACACCAATAAACGGAAGAAGCGCGAGGAACAGACCTGAGGGTGTTGTATCTCTCCCGTGAGCGCTGAGAGACCCACCAGAGTCATGGTTTGACGGGCTTTCGGCGGGTTTGCGTGTCAACCCGGCTGCGGGGAGGCTCTGCGAGCGACGGCGGCGCGAGACGCTTCCGGACGGAACACGGCTCAAACGATCCATCGATGCCCAGAGAGGAGAAGCCCAAGTGGCTTCCGAGGAGTGCAAACGGGTTTGAACAAATCTCGGTTCTGGGTGCAATGAGATGTGACAGAGAAACGAGAACATGAAGCCGTCGAGACCGGCAGAGTGGTAATAACTAGAACTCCAGATTCTCGCCTGGGAGGAAGACGGACGGCTCAGTGGTTCAGCGAGAGCCCGTTGAGGATTCTTTGAGCGGAAGCGCTGTTTCACACTGTGCTGTTCACCAGTTCAGTGAGGGACAAACGGCAGGATCTTGGCTGACAACACCGTCAACCTCAACGAAACTGAAAACACGGACAAACTCATTACACACTTCAAACCCAAAATACCATACTGTCCACACCATGACGCGTAATTGAAGACATGGATAATACCAAGTTACCCAAGATGCGCATAAAAAATTGCCGCCCTCACGGTGTCGTGTGTCCTGCGATGGCTCAAACGCTTGCGGCAGTGGAAGACCCACCTTTTCTTTGTGCCTGCCCCTGAATTAAACGCGCCACCACACCTCTCGTTCCACCGGTTCCCGTCCGACGGGTTCTGATCTACCGGTTCAGCAGAAATTCCCAACCCAGGACGCTTGGGAACTCTGGAGATATTTCCTTGCCTTTCATCCTTCCTCAGCCACCTGTCTCCTCTGCCCGGTTCTTATCCTGCAGCCGCCACCATGGGGTCTCTCCCGGTTCCGGAGATGCAGCGTTTGCTGCGTGGCCTGAGTGAAGACGAGAAAGCCTCCATCCGGGACACTTGGGGGCCTGTGATTCTGGCAAAGGCGAATGACCCGGTTTCCCTGCAGCGTCTGATGGCGGGAATGAGCAACCGAGAGCAGGCGGTGATGTGGGAGTGGACGACAACCCACAAAGCTAACTCGCAGCGGTCCGACAGCCAGGCGACAACCCACAGCAGCATCAACTGGTCAGAAGCCTCGTCGCTTCCAGAGAGCATGTCGCAGATGCCCGAAGACTTTGTCAAACGCCGGTGGGAAGCGACCAGCGAGATCTACGGGGCCGCAGCGTCCCAGAGGCCTAACATTAGGGATGATAGTCTCCGTAAGTTCCCAAACTGCCCTTGACTCTCACCACCCTTATGTCCTGTCTCGACCAAACAAAACCACCTCAGTGAAAGCCAAGTCGAACTCACTACCTAACTATCGTCGTGTTGTGACCAGGCTCCACTCGCCGCAGTGAGCAGCACCGACATCAGCTCCACCCCGACCTGCTGGTCCTCTCCCCACGACGTACAGTTCCCGAAGCCGAGACCCGATCGGTCCGTCTGCAGCGCCCCGTTGGCTACGCAGACGCCGAATGGACCTTGCTCCAACAGCGGTTCGACAAGCTCGTGGCGAGGGAGGAACAGGCGCGGCAGTATTTACGAGAGACACAGTCTGAGCTTCGTCAGCTCAGTTTCGATATTATGATGAACGCAGGGAGATCGGCGCTCGAGGAAGTGGATGCGGTCGGTCTCGAGAATAAAGCGGCCTGGAGGGACCTTAGACAAGAGCTGGGCATATCCCAAGAGGCCACCTCCCGGCGCACCACGCAACATGCATCCGTGGACGACGGCTCAGAGGCGGAGCGGGAGACGTCTGGCCAGCGCGGAGCCGATGGCAGCGTGACAACAAGAAATGTTCGTCGGGTTGCTGGGCCCGCGTAGCTTACATGTTGTTGATTCCTTGCTGTACGCTGTCTCGGTGAGACGTCTTTAGAATAGATTCTCCAGATCCGGGCAGAAGACTTTTTGCTGAGTGCCCTTACAAACCCAACTTGTCTGTATTGTTGCATTTTTACACCCAAGGCATCTCGGTGACACCGAGGCGTTTGCTCCTGGGGCGATCGAGACGAGCTCGTCGAGCTCAGACCGCCTAATGCTGAGCAATCTCGGAGCGGCTGAACGGGACACTGCGGACCGCCCCGCGCAGACAAAGAACTCAATGTCCAAGCCCTCTTGCCCTGAAGATAGGGACTGAGTTTACAGGGCTCTCAGGCCCTGCAGAATCCACCGCTCTGATAGATAGCAGAGGCGCGCCCGCGTTTCACAAACACAAAACCCGCCGTCTTCTTCCTTCCGCGAACAAACATTCCCCCTATTGATCTCAACATTTCGGTCATTAGCGCCACAGCCACCACCATCATTCCTCCCACCATCATTACTTTAGCCCTCCACTATGGGGAGGAAAACGGGAAAGAACAAGCGCTCGGGCCCAAAGTCGAACCCAAACGACCGCGCACTCATCTGTCGTCAGGTCCTGAACTTCTGCGACCACATCCGCACATGGCCTGAGGATGATGAGAACAGAGCCAAAGTGCTCACTCTCGTTGACTCGTTGCCGGGAGGCCTTCTTGCTTTCTGCCAGAAGCACGCAAAGGAACAGCTCGCAGACGGCGAAACCATATGGCCAGCTTCCTGGGAAGCGGACAAGAACGGGACCTTCAACATCGTCTACTTCAAGAACAAGCTGAAGTCCGTCGAAGAATGGATGGATGAGTGGGATACTAACAATACCGATGCCCGCGCAAAGGGCTTCGAAGAAGCTGCCGAACAGCCCATCGACAGCTTTGCAGAGGATCTGGGATTGAAGGGTAAGCAAGTCGAGGTCGACGACACACCGGATGCTCCGACGGCCACCCCCGAGGTGCCTCCATACCGACCACCAGATGCCGGCCTCACGCCCCAGAACATCACATCGCCTCCCGAAACCACGAGCACCAACTTGCCTGCACGGGGTGGAATGGGATCTCGGACCCAGTTCAAAGACGGCGCCCATGGAAGCAAGGCGCACCAAAACGCCAGTTCATCTCGTTCCGCAGGTCACCAGGGAGGAGCCGAAGCCGTTGTTCCCGGCCCCGCGTCTCCGCCCGCTCAAGCTCGGTTCGATCTTACAAATCTTGTCAGCTTGCGAAACCTCAAACTGGGTTTCGGCGGCACCAGCCCAGCTTCCTCTCCCGTCACCCTTTCGCAACGGCAAAGTCTCCCGGCGAAGCACGTCTCCACCGCGCAGAACTCGGCGGGACCGAGCAAGAACGACTGTCTGCCGGGCACGTTTCCCGAGGAGAAGGAGCACGTCGGTTCTTGTGAGAAGCCATCCGATGAGTGGTGGGCCTGGTAAGTGTGACTATTCCAGCGAGACACAGCAAATGACTGATCCAAATGTTCCATTCAGGTACCGAGCCCACCATCGAAAAGAGGTGCACGAGAAGCGTCGCCACCGGCAAACAAATGAGAAATAATAGCGAGGATGGGGAGGGCTGTGAGGAGGGGGATTACCCGGTTGGGGATCGACGTCCGGTATCCCCTGACACACAAGCTCTCTGAGGAGACTACATTTGCATACACACTACCATAGCGGGGGTGTGTAGGTGCGCGAAAGACGTGTTGAGTCAATTGCATTTCTTAGACTAATAGCTCAAAACATGCTAACTGCTCCCCGATATGCTAACTCGCTCCCTGACATGGTAACTGCACAAGCCCTCTGATTGGCTGGAAAATGGCTGGCACGCACGGGCCCTGGCAGGTGGTTACGGGGCGATAGCAATTGAGGGGCCTGGTGTGGCTGGGCAACCTGATCACGTACAGACCACTACAGCACACGTAATCAATTTAGCGCTTGTATGCATTCAGGGCTTGCATGCACTATTTACCCTAACCCTGCAGCTTGTGCTAGGCCCTCACGTGCCAACTACCTTACGTAACCACCTCGCGTAACCACCTTGTAACTATCTGGCAGTAACGGCCTACCTACATTACCTGGTAAAGGCCCTGGTCAGTTGCTATCTTTAACGATTGCCTGGTTGGAAGATCTAAGGCTTACCTATAGGTAGGAAGATCCAGGGTGTAGGGTGCAGGGGCCCGTACGGTTGGTTGGTCGGCTGTGGCGACAAAGGGCCGGTACGTAAAGGAAGTCGGTCGCGCAAAGGCACTCGATCGCGTGCGAAACGGCTTGACTGCACGCAAACGAGTTAGCCATTTGACTTCTAAGGGTTGCTTACCTGATTGAAAGGGGTCTGATTGAAGGGGGTTGTTGGCTGGTTGCCTTGGTGTTGCGATGGCTGCAGTTAGGCCTTTGCAAAGGTTGTAAGATTGACGAAGTTCCTAAGTTTTTAAAGGCCGTGGAAGGAAGGTATAAGGTAGTCGCCTGGCTGGCTGGGTGGCTGGCCGGCAATAACGATTATCCGTGCCTGCGATCGAGTGAAGGGGACTGCCAGCAGCTGACCAGCCGTTTATACGACGGCTACGATTACCTCCCTTTGCAAGGCGATAAGGGCCTGGTATTGCTGTAGGGCCGTATAGGGGCTTGTTTTTACTATGGCTTACCCCCTGGTATCCCCTGACCCAGTAAACAACCCCTTATATACCGGTATATTGCTGACCTTGCTGCTGTGCCCCCTCTTGCCCGGTACATCACCCATCCTGGCCAGGCCCCATCTGGCTTGCTGTAGCCAATCAGAGAGCTCGCATTGTGGCCCACTGCACCCCCAGAAGTGGGCTGGTGCAGTTAGCATGTCGGACACCCTGTTAGCATGTCGGCAGCGATAAGCCTAACCGTATGGTTAGACTAACTCGTCTTATTTAGCCTTATAAGCCTGTCGAAAACCTACACTTTCCCGCTATGGTACCTAGGTAGGCAGCCCGATAAATATGCGAGATGTTGAGCTTTAATGTGGCGAACTTGTAATACTTTTCTCGTCTGCGGCTTGCAAAGGACTAAGTACCTAGGTTCATAAACTTTTGTCAAATCCATTTAAATTTGTATCATAATTTGTCGACGGCGGTACCTCGTGCCTCAGATTGCATGTGCCCAGAGGGACTGCCCCGAAGAGTTTTTGTTTACCGCGGCCCCCGCCGCGAACTTTCTATCTACATGTAATCACCTCGCCAGCTTTCCAACGGCCCATTACCAAAGGTTCTCCAGGGTCAATAGTCCGGAAGGTTCGATTCACGTAAAAACCACAGACCCTGTTCGTCTCCCGGTCCCCCCTTCAAGGGCATTTCCCAACCTCGCCGCTCTATCCTGACTAAAACTTCATCGCTATACTTCTCCATGACCGCAAACCTGTCCAGGGACCCAGGGGCAGCGTCACGTGTTGAGTCTTGAATACCGTGCCACAGCAGAGGGAGGACCGACGACTTCCAGGCACTACGACCGCTCTGCTTGCCGCCGGGCCGTGTGTAACGGTGCGAGCGGTACATGACAAGTATAAAAAATACAGACGTAAAAGCGAGCAAGATGGCCGGGTAGAGGAGCCAGGACCAGTTAACGGAGACGCAAGTACGGGACTCGTACATGACGCCCAGCAGCGGTTTGCTGTTGGCACTCGTGCCGGTCTGCCGGATGGTTGCCGTGAGCGTGCCCGCGAGACCGTCCATAAAGTTCCGGACGGATGCGAGTGATGCCGTGCCGTTCCGCCACAGTGTCCGGAGCCACTCGTCTCCGACAAGTTCCGGGTACATCTCGGACGTCTGTAGACGCATGTACATTCCGTCCGGGCCTTTTCCGTCCACCAGCCACACGCTTAGGAACTTGCGCTGCAAGTGTTTATCGGGCGCCTCGGGCCAGGAAAAGATCCGTGTGAGTCCAAGCATGAGCCCGTCCATGCGTGACTCGGCCATCTCGTACACGCAATCGGGGTCGTAGTAGGTCGTGTTCCGCTTGCCTTTGACCATGTCAAGTGTTAGGATTCTTTGCGTCTTAGACCCCTGGGGGGATCCCGGCGAACCGGAACAGTCCGTGCCGGGTGTCGACGGGTAGTTCCCTACGAGGCCGTAAGCTCCGTTGGTCGGCCCCAGAGGGGTTGTGGAGATCGTTCGCTCGACTAGGACGCCTCGCTCGTAGCGGATATTGCCGTACGTGTACACGCAAGGGTACAGGCTGATATTGAAGGCCCGCGGCTTCCAAGAACAGCCCCTTTGTGACGCGGGCACGTTTGGGTCGTACCCGCCAACGCAGTCGACGGCGAGCATCATGAGCTCGATGGCGGCGTTATACATTGTCCCGGCGGTGGCCATCAGTGGCGTAAGAACTGGTCTGTCCGGCCGACTTGGGTCGTAGGAGAACTCCATTCCGGAGGGCAAAGTGTAGTTCCACGACATATCGCCGCTGGTCTTGTTCATTGACAGACTGCCTTTCATGCGGTCTGAAATGTCGAATACTCTGGGGCACACCCCGAGCGACGAGTAGGATGTCGTTTCGTCGAAAGTGCAGTCCCCCGTTGGGCAGAATACGTTGACCAGGGACGACGGATTCTCGGGGGGGTCGAGCATTCCCTTGTAGAGAGCGGCAGACAATGTTCCGTCAAAATTGGTGAGTCCCTCTATTGACGCAGGCGCCTCGCTTGTGTAGTTGTTGGTTCTCGGGATCCTGGCAGGGACGCCGCTGATGGGCTGCAGACACGGGTAGAAGCCCAATACCTGCTGCGTGAAGGGGTCGATGGCAATGGAGAGAACGACGACGGCGGCTCCGAGCGACGTGAGGAAGCTGGTTGGGTGTTTGAGGATGAGTTTGAAGGATCCCCAGGGCGTTTTGCTCGCATTGTTCCATCGCTCCAGGTCTCGAAGAGGACGCGGCGACGAGAAGTGCATCCACTTCAGCTCGCCGATGCCCTCAACAACAGGGAAGAGGAGGGCCGTCTTGAAAACGGTGGAGAGGATGGACAGAAGCGAGTTAATGTTGAGAAGGGACGGCAAGTCGGCTTGTTCCTTATCTTTCTGGAGCATGAGCATGATTACCATGGCCAAGAGCACCAGGAGCGCAAGTATGAAGCTCGCCATCTCTGGCAGCCACTGGCATATTCGGCTCAGCCAAGACAAGTCAACAGAACAGCATGCTGGAGAGCCTAGAGCTGGGAAACTCTGGCTATGAAGTTCATCAAATCCTCCTGTCCTTTGGGCCAGCTGCATGGATCTTTTGCTCGGGATTAGGCGCGCGGTAAATGCCAAGAAGCAGGCTTGGCTTGGGTCGGATGTCCTTGCCGGCCAATGGTTGCATGTCTGGGCCGGCTGTTGGGCCGTTCCTGGTTCCAAAACAGCGGATATCTCCTGCGCCACGTGCCTTTTCTTCTTTTGGTGTAGTAAAGTCTCTTGGCAAGTGCATCGGGTCAAAGAACGCTAGGTTCTCAAGATGGCACTGGGTGTCGTTCAGCCAAGAAAATAAGCCACTCAGGGGCACTGCAGGCAGAAATATCGGGATTGACCAATTCAAGGCCAGCAAAAATAGGTGCCTACACACAGCAGTTGCGGTCGCCAAACTCCTGTTCTAGACACCTGACTAGGTACCAACCTCACCGAAGGTTTCGTCAACATACCTCCGTGCCTCCCCAAATTCTCACAACGCCAAATAATACCACCAACACCATCCCCACAGTTATCAAAACCGCCCCCATCCCAATCCTTTCTTCAGCGAGAATGTGGTGTTACACACCGCGGACAAATGTCCGTCCGCTCTTATCTGCAGGCTACACTGCAAAACTGATGATCATAGGGTCGAATCAGGACAACGTGTCGACAACGGCCAACTCCATTGGGCCTTTAAAATGGAACCCCCGGGCATATACCGGTAACTGTTTATCTCATGAGAGCATTGCATTCGGGGTGGGGTGTTTGCCGACGACGCGAACCACATTATTAATGAGGTAATGCCTAGATAACACCCAAGCCTCGCTCCATTCAAAATGTGTAAAGCAGGCAGTTGCAATACTTCATCTTTCTTCATCACCCTCCAGCCCAAAAGGAATAAAAAAACCTCTCATCTCCTCTGTGTATCTCGATACGGCTCAAAATGACTACCAAAGTCGTCTTTCAGCTCCCCAACATCGGTACCTTCTTCGAAAACATCGCCGTCAGCGCCGACGGCAGTCTTCTCACCACCCGCGTCGACGCACCCGAGGTATGGCGCATCGACCCTAAAACAGGGGAAGGGTCGCTGCTGCTCACTCTCCCGGCACCACTCCGCAGCGCGACGGGGATTGCGGAGTTGGCCCCCAGCGTCTTTGCTTTGGGCGCAGGGATTTATGACATGACCCCTGAGGGGGGCGGGCCAGTCCCGGGCAGTATGGAATTCTGGACTTTCGAGTTTATCACCCCAGGAGACCCGGTGCAAGCACAGTCCACGCTTCGACGCGTATGCGCCGTGCCCGAGGCAGTCCTACTGAACGGGCTGTGTAAGTGGGACGACACAACTGCAATCGGAGTGGACTCTGGGAGAGGCACCGTCTACAAAGTTGACATTGTCAGTGGGACATGCGAAACGATACTGCAAGATGACCTCACGGCCCCCTCTGCTGACTTCCCGGTACCTATCGGGATCAACGGCATCAAGCGCTTTCGGGGGCATTTGTACTTCACAAATTCGTCGCGCATGTCGCTGTACCGGGTTCCCGTCGACCAGCGTACCGCGCGACCCACTGGCCCGGTAGAGCTCGTGGCCTCGGGGTTCGCATGCGACGACTTCGCCGTCAGCGAGGATGGAATCAGCGCCTACGTTGCCACGCACGCCACGCACATGGTCGTGCGTGTCGCGCTAGATCCGGCGGTGGCGATGACAGAGGGCGCGGTGACGGTCGCGGGAAGTCCAGACTCGCTTGATCTTGGGGGTAGCACGTCGTGCGCGTTTGGTAGGGGAGAGACTGACCGGCGTACCCTTTACGTTACTACGTCCGGAGCGTTGTCGTTCCCTGTTGGGGGCACGATGGTGGAGCCGGCTAAAGTGGCAGCTGTTGAGGTCTAATAGCTGAAGGTTGCCATTTACACGACTTCGTGGCCAGGCATGTATCAAGAATGGTAGTGTGTCTAATGATGAGTTTGAACTGTTGACCTTCGCATTACATTGCACAAAGATTAGATCGGTATTACTTACTATGACGGTGCTCTAATCGATTGCACCAAGTAGACTTGAGCGTAGCACGCGCTGTTGAGTGTCGGGCTTGAAGGTGTGACTGTAAGTTTGTGGATCCAATGTTCTCGATTTCTTCGTCGATTCTGTTACCAAAAAGCAGATGGGACCAAACTCGATGTGAAATAGAGGTGCCCAAAGGCCTGGGGGGTGATTCATAAAGGTAAAATACATTAAATCAAATATTTCTAGTTGCACCGACACAGCCGATCAAGGTGTCAAGCCTGGTCCGGCTCATTGCGAATATGTAACCTTTGTGGCTCTTTCAGCAAGAACGAATCCACCTCCTTTTCGAAACGCCACGCCGCCGCATCCGAAAGCTGCACCCTGTCGGACGGTGTCTGATCACTAGCAGCGGCGTCCACGATCTCGTCGTGGTCGCCCGAGAAAGCCCCCGGCCACAGCTTGCGGAATAGCGGCTTAAGTACCACCATACACGGCAGGACGATAGCGCTGTTGACCTCAACGCAGTTCCAGTAGTTGATATAAACGTAGTCCCAGAGGAAGTCGGCTGAGGCGACAAACTGGCGTACCCATACAATCCGAAGGATTGAGACAATACACACGCTTTTAACCGCCGTCAGTACGATCGCCAAGGACTCAGCATACACAAGGAAGGGGACGTACAAGAAACCTAAAGCGAAAAGCAGAACCAACCCAAGCTTCTGCCGTTTCGACAACGCCATCATCGACAGTACGACCGGGATGGGGATCAAGAAGATCAGAAAGTCTGTGCCGACATGCAGCCCGATGAGTGCCCACATATACGACGCGCCGTGGCAGACCCCATGAACGGTCGGGTCCCAGTAGGCCTCAAGCGGGATGCACAGGGTGAAGGCCACGCACAAGCCCCAGATGTTGTAGATAACAACGACTGCCATCATTATCCAGGCGGCGATGCGGGCACGGTAGAAGCGGAACAGACGCGTGTACAGGAGTAGGATCGAGATTTTGGAAAAGGTCAGGCTCAACATGTAGAAGAGGTTACAGAGCCAAGTTGTCTAAACGACATTAGTTTCGTTCTCCAGGCTTACGTCCTGGTAGATGATGGCACACCCGGATGATTTTGGAAATATCCTCTGCTGAAACGGTCGAAATATGTGATCCCATGCCATAGATGGCCCCTGCTCGGGCTCAGGTCAGTCGGTAGTCTCAATGGAGAAAATGGGCCTCATACCATATACCGTGGCCATCGTGAAGCCGAACGACATGAGCTGGAAACATCTGTCAGTTACGATGCCTGCTCTTGAGTCCAGAAAGCAAACCTACATAGGCGACTAAGACACACCAGTCCTCTTTCCCCAAGACATGCTGGATCTTGCCCCGAGCATAAAACCGGGCAGCGACGGCGATACCGCAAATAGCCCAGGTCGAGAAAGCACAGGCGATAATAGAGCCGGATTTGTTCTCCGTATTGGAGCTTGTGGGGTTCACGTCACGACCGGCCAGAGTGTTGGAGAACATGAAGCCAGCGGCATGCGAGCCGAAGCCGGGCGAATCGGTCGGCATCTCGCCTTCCGAGATTCGAAATCCCACGTGCTGAGGGAAACCAGAACAGAAGTGGGACTGGACTGGAACCGACAGTGCGGGTAGGATCCTTAGCTTTATGGAGCTAACGCCGTGGCTTGTCGGGGTCTTTGGGCAGTCCTGGTCGCCAACAAACGTCTGTGAGATAGAAGAATAAGAAATTTCCAAGACACTGCTGCAGGTGGCGCCAGCTTGCCGGACAGGTAATTCGGCAAAGTTCCGGCAAGGCGGAATTCCGGAGACTTCTGGCGAGTCAGTCACCGCTGAGTCTGGCTTGGAATGGTTTAGCTCGATTGGACTCCAAGCTGGGGTCTTGACACCGGAACCTTGACGGGTGACCCGTCCCTTGCCTCCCTGTCTTCCCCGAAAAACAAATTGCCATCACGCTTCACCGGTAATGCCAAGCGTCCCGATCCGGCTTGTGGCGTCGCGTCACAGCAGATCCGGATGGATCTCGGGAAGGAGTTGGGCCGGCCCGATGAACCTCCAAAAGTGCTCCGGTAGCGAAAAACCTTGACCAACACTGACTTCTTGCTGTCGTTCGCTGCCTTTTGGAGGCAGTCTCCTTTGCTGGAACGAATTAGGAAGTCTGCACTAAGATGAACGAACACAAGGTCACTATTACATTCTAAACCGTAGACTGCAGTGCTGCACCAGTTCTAAACGCCGACACAAACAGAGTATCCCAGCCACAAATTACTGCAGGACTCATCCAGCATCGGGTTCCACTTGCGGAAATCATCATCCGTGATCCCATACTTATTCTCCACCGCCCAGCAACCGTCACCCTGCGCCACCTGATGAAACTTCTTACAGTCGGACACCACGCCCGGTTGCGTCTTGATGGCTGGGGGTGATGATGTCGTCGACGTTGGTTTCACGGTAGTGGTGCCGCTTCCGCCGGAAACACCCACGCAGACGTAGTAGCCTAGCCACAGGCCCTGGCAGTCAGTCTAGTGGATGATCAGTATAGCTAGGCAAGGGGGGAGGGAATATCGAGGCGTACGCCGATGGCGGGATTCCACTGGTAGAATTGGTCCAAGGAAATCTGTTCCTTGTCCACCACGGATTGGCAGATTTCGCCCTTGACAACCTTGTGCCACTTGTTGCATGTCTTGATGATGCCATCTTGTGTGGGCGAAGGGCCTGACGGTGCGGTCGTGGTAGTTGGCGGTTGTGTTGTGGTCTTGGTAGGAGGAGTTGTGGATGAGGTGCTCGTGGCGGTGCTTGTCTGACCGGGGAGAGGCCCCGACCATTCGATGCAGTAAGTGGCGCCAGCGGTAAGCTTCGAGCAGTCTTTAATGCTTGGATTCCACGCCTTTAAGTCATCGACGGTTATACCCCAGTCGCTGGCGATGCTGTCGCAAGTCGACCCGACCTGGGCCGTCACCGAATAGGTGCATGCGCGGGGAACGAGGGCATGTGCCACACCGGCGAGGACGAGAACAGTGACCAGCATGGTCGAGATTTTCAGTTGGGCTTGGAGCCGAAAATTCATCCTTGATTTGAGGCTCCAGACAGATATGGGTGGGCAAAAAGATTCAGTACCTTATTTATACCAACATGGACCCTCGGTTACATCTTTCATATTTTGACTTCCGCAGAAATGGCTTGAAGCTGCCTTGGGACTGTTCACGTTGCTCAGCATTGTGGCACAGCGTCCATGGACACTCTGGAGCGCACTTTGCACGAAGGCACATTAGCGGCGAGGTAAGGCATGTAAAAGCTACCTTCTCAGCCTTGTACAAGGCACAGCCGCAATGATGGTGAGTATCATTTGCTTGCAGGCGAAATGAAAACAATATATTTAGTGTTTGCTTGTTTCTGAACCGGTGCATGGTTCCTGGTACAAGTTTAACGGGCATAAGGGCATATTAGCCGCTGCAGGTGCTGGCCCTTCTGTATCCCCGCAGTACAATCTGGAGAGAAAATGCCCACGGTTATGGACCTCAAAGCAACACACACCTCACTCTTATTCCCATACGAGCAGGTAATTTGCATTTCGTAGCTGCCTAGATCTGCTCCGTACTCATCAAGTGACAAACTGGGATCCCGATCAACGTGCTGATATGTGCATGCGGAGCAAGGAAAAGCCGCGCGACAGCCCTCTTCCCCTGAGCTAATCACTCGGGTAACTTAACAATCTTGTCGTCGAATCAGATTGTAATAGTGGATTAGTTGGTGATGTTCGTTGGTTTTGAACCTAGCTCTGATTGATTTTCGGCTGCCAGCTCCTCGCACAACTCAGGAACCCTCCAAGAACCGCAAATTTTGGCTCCCGCGGAAATGCTTGATTCGCATACGGAACTCGTCGTCGCGATATTCTAATCTTCCATCACTTGGCCTCTTGCAGCCCAGCGCAGCAATCACACTCTCCCTGCGGCATCTCATCCGCCATCCTCTTCATCTCCGCCTTTACCTCCTTCTCTAAAATCTTGTCATACTCCTCCCACTCCTTCAGCCTCTCCCCCGCCTGCTCCGCCATCATCCGCTCCCTCGCGTGATAGCTCTCCCTCTCCTCACTCGTCTCCAACTTTCCTACCTTTTCCAGATAGTCCCTCCGCTTCTCCTCCTCCCTCTCGGGCCTCATCTCCTCCCTCGCGGCAGCCCGATGCGCCTCAGCCTCCTGCTCCGTGGTGACCCTGTTGAAAGCCATATTCCAAGCCTTACTCCCTGACGTCTTATTCTGCCATCTCCTTCTCGCAAGTGCCTCGTGCGTTGAGCCGGGGAGAAACATGTTCCTCACAATCAGCGTCAATTCTTCCGGACCCAGTGATCCAGGGTCGCGCAAGACCTTGGCGTAGAGCTCCTCGGGGGTCGAAAGTTGACCGTCTGTGACTTTGATGATGTTGGCTTTGACGATATCGGGGGGAGGGGAGTAGCGAATGCGGTTGCGCTGGGCAGGGGTGATGGATTCTGGGAACGCGAGGGCTTTGTACGGGAGAGAGCCGGTGCGAAGGAGGAATCGCTTTTCGGAGCAGGTAAGGGACTGGTTGGATTCAATTTTGGTGAGGATGGTGTCGCGGTACGCGACAGCTTGCGCGAGTTCCTCTTTGCTGGGGCTGGCCATTTTCTTCTCTTCGGGAGGGCTTGATGAGAGGTGAAAGATGACTAGTATGTGATGTGGGGAAGCAAACGGAATGACTGTGAAATTTATGGGTCCCTGGAGAACAGGCTGATGTCGATTGAGGTGCAACGTTGACAAATGTGTGGCACCTGATTCCGGGCTGGTGCCTGGGTCCCATTGAAGGTTGGCAGGCCGTGAAATGGTGCGACACAACACAAAGCAGAGACGCAGGGCAGAAACGAAGGCAGCGTGATTGTGAAGACGGAGCAATGGATTTTATTTTGCTGACAAGGGAAATATTTGTATGTGAAAACCTATCGAATGGGATCAGTCCAGAATGTGGCCAGTTCCGTCTCACTTCAATGCATGTGACGTACTGAGTTCGCCTCCAACAACTAAGTCTACACCACTAAGCATATTGCATCGCTATGGCAACCGCGTCCAGAAACGTTGTTAATTATCTCCAAGCGCGGCCCTGCAAAATATCTACCATCAAGTGAAGATAGACGTGTCAATACTAAAGTGTAGCAATGCTTTGGCCTGAAATGCCGTAATATCAAGGACAGTCTGATAAGCATAGTACTCCCGCTGGGCATCCTTGGCCGCGATCGCCTGGAAGTATTCGATATTCCAGTTGGTGCGAAGTTGAAATAACGTGGTGTCGACCCACCAGCGAGCAAAGTCGCCCATGGCATCTGCCTGCTTCGTCATGTACTCCTTCCATGCGTTCTGCAGCGTTGGGAATGGGAATGCGCTGGGCTTGGCCGCTTCAAACTCGGATAGCGCTTGCTTAACGAGATTGTACGCCTTCTTGTGTTTGGCCTTGACGTTGGCATCGTTGTAGTAGTCGAAAACACCATATATTCTTTGGAGGTTGGAAAAGGCATTTTCGGCCGCCTTCTGGGTCGTGCTGGAGCAGCAGTTGGCCCACGCGACGGCGCTCACTGGGCGGAAGAATCGGAATATGCGCGACTTGATGGCGTTGAGAGCGGATTCGCAGACAACCACTGTATTCTCGTCAGTAATTCTTGACTTGGATGAGGCCTCGGACTGAGGAGGACCTACTCGTGGTGGGCTCCTTGGTCGAGCCGATGACGCCCATGGCAATCATGGCTGGGGAGTCGGGAAAATTCCAGCCCGCCCATCCGGTGTTGATGATGTCTGGATAGATAGCGGCTATGGGGGTTGAGGTGATGGGGCTGGGGGTATTTCCCGGATTGCGCATATTCGGCTTCTTAAACTGGCCTGAGATAGCCGCCTCGAGAAATCGTGGGAAGCCCTGGAGCTCGAGGATATGTTCAGACACCCACTTCCCCGATGCGTCACTCTTCTTCGCGTCGGTCAACAGCTTGTAGTCGCTGGGGCCGCATCCATTGGACTCGATCAGATAGCGGGAGCTATCTTGGTTATGATCGATGAGCTCGTCGCCATCCTTGCCATTCCAATACTGGCTGGACCGGACCGAGAATTTGGGCCCAGGTGCAGCAGGGTCGTTGCGCTTCGCGTCGACCGAGTACCCCCGAGGGGCGCCTGTAGACCGTCCGTACAGGGCGTGAAGCATTTCCTCATGCGGATACATGGTTCCGTCTTCGGCCGGCTCGGGCCAGTTGCCGTTTTCATCGGGCTCGGGGATATCATGCTCGATATCGGGCACATGCACAGGTCGGCGGCGAAGACGGCGCTTGTTTGGTCGGCCGTCTTGATCCTCGTCGCCGCCATCATCGCCGTCCTCGTTGAACTCGCTCTCGGTATTCCAGATCCATGTGCAGGCAAGAGTCCGGGTGAACTCGTCGGTCTCCGTGGCAGCTTCGGCAAACTTGTCCATATCGCATGACACGTCCTTGATGGCCTTCTCACGCTCGTTGAGTCCCAGCTCCTTGTTGAAATTCTGCAGCGCCTTGGTGCTCATGTGCTCGTAGTTTCGGTTGCGTGTCACTACAGCCTGGCGATACGCGGCGTCGACGAGATTCTGAACCTGCTGTCTAAACAACACGTCGACAATGGCCCCCATGGCCAGCTGGGCAACGACACGCGGGACGATGATCTGGGCGTCCTGGTGCGGAACAAGCGCGCCGGGCTGTCGCTTGGTCAGTGCCCATGACGATGCGTTGATTTCCGGTCTGTCGCGCACTCTCAGCTTGGTCGCTCCATTGTCGTACCGGCAGACAGGGTCGCTCATGTATGTGTCGAAAGCGGCCTTGTACAGGGCTATCTTGTCGTTGTCAGTTACAGCCTCGGTCTTATAGATGGGCGTGCAGCAGTACGCCCAGCCTCCCGAGCGGCAGCCGGGCGGTTGGTCCTCCATGGCCACGCGGACTTCGGGATACGGACAAGTCGGATGGCAGTAGCCCGAGCTGTCTGGCCGCTTCTCCTGCCAGTAGCACTTGTCCCATTTCTTGTCGTCGCTCTGCGGACCGCAGCAGTCCAGCCGTCTCCTGTCGACAGAACACCAGAAGCCGCCGGTGCCCATACGCGAGGCCACGAGCTTGGTGCCATCGTTGCACTGATCCGACTCCTTTTTATCACAGGGGTACTTGTTGCCCCCCTCCCAATGGCAATTGTTATAGAGGGCCACGGCCGTGATTTCGTTGCCAACACTATTCTTAGTCGTACAGCATGCCACCTGCGGCACTCGTGTGTGGCACGCGACGCTCGTGCTGCCGACCTCGATCATGCCCTGGGGACAGTTGCCGCCACACTTTCCGTTCCAAAAGTCGTACCAGCCACATTCAACATCGTTCACATATGCTGGGCAGCACAGCAGGTGGATGCCGCCGTCCTTGCAATCCGTGCTGTCCATCATATACTCGGTGGAAGAATGCCTGTCCGTGTCCTTCCGGTAGACCGGGTAGTAGTTGGCACCGCAGGCCTCGCCGCATCCTGTCCATCGACAGTGTGGCCGCGTCACTCGCGTGTCGGGGTTTCCATCCTTGAAGCCCGGAGAACTGTAACCTGTGGCGCGCTGCAACTGCTCCGAGTACGTGCCTTGTAAGCCAGCCCGTGCGCCGAGGACTTGGTCCCTCTTCTTATTCGTGGGGACGACGGCATTGATATCTTGACTGACGGCCCAGACCATGACGCCGCCGAGACACTGCGACTTTGCGAACTTGACCTTGAGCCGCCACGTTGCTTCGTCGTCAAAGGTGATCCAGTCGCCGTTGTACACAAAAGTCTTGACGGCCGCGTCTTTGTCAAGCTTGGGCTGAATACTATTGGCATCGAGTATTTCCTGTACCTCGGACCCCATCAGCGTGCCTACGTTGTTGGAGCAGCGTCCGGGTTTTCCTCCCGAGGCGAAGAGGCACCTTCCTCCCACGTCGGTGCATCCCGGGTCCGCCAGAGTAAACGTCCGCGAGTAAAATGCCAGCCCAAGGACCACCTTGGCGGGATCGATGTCGTTGCGCCATAGTAGATCAAAGTAGTCGGTGATCTCGGTAAGATTGGTGTGCGAGTTCAGCCACGGCTGGGTGTAGTTGGTTCCCTTGTCCCAGGTGCCGTGCAAGTCGTACGACATCATGTTGAAGAACTCGACTGAATCCTGCAGCTTGACGATGTCGAAGTGCCGCAGGTACCAGTACGCGACGGGCAGCGTGATTGTCAGCCCGGTTCGACTGCCCGCGCCGCTCGCCAGAGCCTCCTTGAGATTGGCGACAAAAGTAGGGAAGTTTTTGAAGTCTTCTTCCCGCCCGCTACGGTCATCTGCCGCGGGATACTCCCAGTCGATATCCACGCCATCAAAGTTGTACGTCGCCATAAACGATATAAGCGACTTGAAGAAGGCCCGCTGCCGCGCTGGAGACGCAGCGAGATCGGAGAATGCGGTCTTGGTCGCCATCCATGGCTCTGTGAAGGCCCATCCGCCAATCGCGATGTACACTTTGAGCGCGGGATCCGACTTTTTCAGGTCTGTCAGTTCTCTGTACAGCTCAACATCACCGGCGTCGGCCGGGGCGATTTCCGACGTCTGCGGGTTGATGCTTGCAAAAGCAAAGTTCAGATGGCTGTAGACGCCGGGTTTGATGTCTCGAGGGCGAAAGGGGAGGCAGCTGCGGCGGGCCGCCCACCCTTCGTAGTAACCAACCACACGTCTTATGGAAGCTGTGTCGGCGCTGCAGGAGGGCCGCTTGACTTTCTTATCGCCGCAGTACTCTTGAGTGAGCCCGCAAAATCTATGGCGACGTATCAGTTCAGCGGTGTCTCTTTCATGTGAGGTCACACTTACCCCCATTTTGAACAGCAGACCTTGAGTGGGCAGTTGCCAATCTGTGACCACTCCTTTCCGTACCCGGGATCGCAATACGATTTTGCACCACAGTTGTTGACGCAGACCTCTTTGGCACAGTCTACTCCCAGGTAAGCAGCCGTGCCAACTCTTATCTCTGCCAACCTCACAGGGAGAACTTACAGTCCGGACCGAGTCCACAGAAGCCAAATTTGGAGCAGCACTCGTCCCCCTTGCACGGGTTGTCTGCGTCGCACCCGAGCTTGAAATCACAAGTGCTCTGACATCCATCACCGCAGTGATCTTTGGTGGTGCCGCAAATGCCAAATTTGCTACAACACCCCGACGCACACAGCTTGGTTTTGCTGCATTCTTGGGCTTGCACTGCAGCGACAGCGAAAAGGGCCAGAAGTATGAGGGTGAACGCCGTCCCCGTCCCAGATTGTATCCGCATGATGAGGGTCGAATATGGTTCGGTTGATATCTTCCCAGAGCTCTGAAAACAGAATAAAAGGGGGTCACTGATCAGGAATAATGTTGGGGGGGCGATGATCCCCTGAATCCGCGTCCAGAGCCTTGTAGTCGACGGCGAGTGACACACCATTCACTTTCACAAATACGCCTTTGCCGTCTTGCCTCCGCAGGGGTACCCAAAATGAGCGGCATAGCCATGGTCTTTCTGTCCGCTGTGCCACACAGCAATGTTTCGCTCTGCTGCTCTGTTAATTGCCTTGCAGATAGGTAATCCACCGGTTGAATGACATGGAGATGAGATACTTAGTATTCAACACTCAACACCCGAACACGCGTAACGATGCAAGTGTGTGGCGGGTTCAGGGGAAACTATAAGGCTCACTCTGACTATTGTTTGCACTGCGGCGCTGTAACCCCCCATGGCAGTAAAAACTCCACAGGGTGATGCGAGGCGTTCTGCCGAAGCAGTACAGGGTTGTATTATACATAGGTAGGCCGTAAGATTACATTTTAATACTAGAGGCTAAATGCCAGCGGCCAAATTCCATGCTTGTACCTGCTACAACACTGACCCCCTGACCGGTTCGGACCATTCCGCTCTCCTGTTCCGCGGACTATACCGCTCTTTCAACCTCGTGCTATCACCTCTAGTCCGAATCAGACTAGGATCTGATTGCTCTTCCAACTTGCCGTCGTTTCTCACCCATGCACCTAGGAGTCCGCAACGCATCTCAGCTTGAAACGCAGCGGTTGAGAAAGATCGCACGACTCTCGTTCACCCATCCTTTGGACTATTTTTCATTGGGGTGCCAAAGTGTCGAAAGAAATAGCCTTCCTCTAGTCCAACCAAAATGAACTCACCAAAGGCAAAACACCGATGTCTGGGTCGGATACTGTTGCTTCTTACCACCTTCTACCTCCCCCCAATGGTGCTTGCGGCGGAGAGCCTCAATTTCAACTCATCCACGCCAGCAAGCCGAAGCAACGGCACCGACTCCAATGGGATGCTCGCTAGATTCCTGGACGCCATGGGGCGCGTCAACAACGCAGTCCTTCACCAACCTCGCAAAAACGTCTACGAACCTGGTGCTAGAAAAACGGCAGACAAGCCAGCACCTTTTCTGGATGTTGACGGCATCCTCAGCATCGGTAAAATGACAACCAATCAGACCACTAATAGCGCCCTAACAAAGCGGATTTTTCCTATCTGGAAGCGCTTCCTTACCAACCACAGCTCTCCGGAGATGGATCTGTCTTCATCGCTAGCCCGGTCCTACACGATCCCTCCTGAGATTCTCTCCGCAGCGAAACTCGCAGCGGAATCATCGCCTCGCGTCAAGACTCTAACTTCTGGTCCTGATGGGGAGGATGACTACGACGCAATCGTGCGGAGCATGATCAAAGCCGGCTTCACGGCAAACGACACAAATGCCGCTCCGCAGGCCATGCAGGGGCCGGATGGGCTGGGACCGGCTTACGAAAAGACTCAAGGGCCCAATCCCATGGACGTAGTGTCATCTGGTGGAAATATCGTCTCGAGGAGGGAAGGGGGTGGGTTCTGGATGGAGGGGATCCAAGCTACGAGGCATGACGAGAGGCTCAGCGGATTCCAGGTGGGCTTCCCCAGCATATTGTTTCCCCGTGCTGCTTGCAATTTTGACTTCATGATCTATCGGTACAACATGATTTAACAGATGATAGACATGGAGAAATGTTGGGGATTACGGAGCCAAAGGTGACGGCCGCACCGACGACACGCAGGCTATCCAGCGAGCGGTATCTGACGGGGACCGCTGCAGTCTCAACTGCGATGCCGAAGCCGTCCGGCCTGTGACGGTGTACTTTCCTGCGGGCAGCTATCTAGTCAGTTCAATGATCTCGCTGTTTCCTGGCACCGAGGTTCTCGGGAATGTAAGTTTCGGGAGTATCAGAAACGCAACTCATACTCAGACTGACAAATATGTAGCCCGATGACCTCCCTCGACTTGTTGCGGCTCCAAGCTTTGTCGGCGGAGCCCTCTTGGCGTCAAGTGTGTACACTGGAACTCAGCCCGAGTGGTATGTGGACTCAGAAGACTACCAACAGAGTGTTCGGAATCTGGTGATCGACATTCGGAAGTCTAGTCAGAAAGCCAGCATCGCCGGGATTCATTGGCGCGCCTGCAGGGGTGGCTTGTTGGACAACATTCACTTCTACGCAACAAATCCGGTTTCTGAACCGTCCACAACACAACTAGGACTCTACGTGGAAAACGGCAGCGGCGGAGTTTTGTCGCGATTGATGTTTGTCGGCGGCAAATATGGCCTTTTTACAGGAACTCAGCAGTTCACAGGCAGCGATCTACACTTCAAGAACTGCGAGACAGCACTCTACATTGATCGCGACTGGGGACTAACCATGCAGAAGACCGTCATCGACGACTGTGATACTGGTGTCATGCTTGGGCTCAGCGGTCCTGGAGTGAGTCCATTCCCTCAGGCTACTCGAGGATGCCCCTGACCAATTTTTTGACGCAGAACTCAACCATCGAGACAGCAGGCTCACTCATCCTCTCTGACACTGTAATCACCAACGGACGCATCGGAATAAATATCTCGGCGCCTTCTTCTCCCAGCGACACTAGCAACCTCATCATGCTCAACTCCCGCCTCGCCGGCCTCACAACCGCCATTTACTCCTCTGCGTCGTCCCTCCCAGGAAACCCCTCCGGTGACATGCTCATCTCAACCTATCCACCTTCTCTCTCCTCATCCTTGCCTGAGTCCCCTCGTCCGAGACCGACCCCGTTAACTCACCCTTCTCCGCCCAACCAAGCCCTGCCCAAAGAGCCCTTCTTCACCCGTTCTCGGCCGACCTACTCGTCCCCAGGTCAGTCCGAGATCTTCAATGTGCGCACGTTTGGCGCTCGCGGCGACGGACAGTCTGATGACACCCCTGTGCTGAATTCGGTCCTGACATTAGCGGCGAATCTTTCAGCAATAGTGTACATCCCGCAGGGAACGTACCTTGTGTCAAACACAATAAGGGTGCCGCTGGGCTCGAGGGTAGTGGGGCAGGCGTGGCCGAGAATTTTGGGCAAGACGGGGAGATTTGAGAAGGGAAAAGCAGTGGTGAGAGTGGGTGAGGATGGGGACATGGGGGTAGTGGAGGTGCAGGGGCTGGAGATAGCGATAGAAGACGGAGGGGAGGAGGCGGTGTTGATGGAATGGAATGTGAGGGAGGGGGTGCAACAGGGAGGGGCGGGGCTCTGGGGTAAGTTCCATTTCTTTCCTTCCATGTTTGGGCGACTTGCGTTCCCGGGTTGTGCTGATGATAGAAAGATACAAAGTTCGTTGTTGGAGAAAGGTTTGCCGGCCTGGTGATGCACATCACGCGCAAGGCTTCGGCGTATCTCGAGAATGTATGGACCTCGAAAAATGTCGTGGGCGGTTTCCGGGGTTTGCTGGTCGAGAGCGAAGGTCCAACTTGGCTATGGGGCACCTCGTTCGAGGGCTCGGGTCCGTACCAGTACCGTGTGGCACGAGCAGACCAGGTCCTGCTCGGGGGAACACAGACGGCCGCAACAACTTGTTCTCAACTCGCATCGATTGATGACGGGGCAGAGCTTGCCGAGTCCCCGGCTGTCTTGAGCGTTCTCGATTCCGGGTCAATATACATCCTCGGCGCTGCCGTCTTCCCATCCTTGTCGTCCAGTCAGCGATGCCAGAAAGCTGCGAGCGCCGTTCAGATTCGGCAAAACCACAACCTTTGGCTTTATAGCCTCGCGGTCATCGGACAAGGCCAGACCTCCAATTCGTCAGTCCAAATGCTGTCCTCCCGCCAAGTCCGGCACAATGGGAGCACAGCGGCCTTGAGCACAGCTTCTTTCCAGGCCCTGCTGGTTGACACGCTTGCCGCCCAAGCCGCGGACCCTTACCAACTCTATCAAGACGCTGACTTTGTCTATTCAAATTTCACAAAGACTTGTCAGAGCGCCTTGCTGGCCACCATCAACTGCGACGCGTACACTCAAGCCTGGACCGGTCCCGAGTACCACGGCGGGGTCGACGACTCGACGCTGACTACTTCCATTTGCGCTCCAACTTGCGCAAAGTCTCTTGCCTCGTGGGTTCGAGGTGTCGATTCCGACTGCGCTGGGAACGCCTTTGACGACGGGTCACCTCCGGCTGTCTTGGGTAACTACATCTGGTACGGCTGGAATGAGACATGTCAAAAGGATCCTAGCACCGGCAAGTACTGCAACGGTATGCATCTGATCTACGTAGGACGAGTGAACAAGATGGAAACTAACCGCACGCAGATATCATTGCAGCCTTTCCAGCTTCGCAAGGTGTCGACAACATCCCCAAAGACCAGCTCTGTTCCGACTGCTATCTTGGCCGGCTGCAGATGATGCAGGCCTCGCGCTACTCGGCCTATGGCACCGATGTGTTCTTTCAAAAGGCTCTCGGGCTGGCCGTCAAGACCTGCGGCCTCAAGAACCAACCAACCACCACGCAGCCGCCTGTTATCCCGCCGACATCCTCCCCGAAGCCCTACTGCGTCACAAACAAGTTTTACACCATCAAAGCCGGCGACAACTGCACTACCATTGCCCTTGCTAACTCAGTGTCCTCTGCCGACCTCTTCAACGCCAACAACATGAACGGTGTCTCTTCCAACATGTCCACCTGTACCAACCTCGCGCCTCCCGGTTCAACCCTGTGCCTTCCAATGACCTGCAAAACCTACCGCCTACAAGCGGCTGACGACTGCGACACTGCATCATGGCGCGCCAACGTCTCGGACATCCGCGCCTACAACACCTTCATCGACGCAGCCTGTTCTAACCTCCACTCCGAATCCATCCTCGGGTCTGTTCTGTGCTCCTCGCCCCCCGGCGGCGCCTTTACCGATCCGGGACCCGCCAACGGCACTACGGGCTTCCCTGGTGCAAGCACAGGCTTTGGCACTGACTTCGTCGCTCCTCCGTCGGGAACCCCGGTGGCGAAGGGCACTACCACATTATGCGGCAAGTGGTATATCGCCGTCAAGGATATTACCTGCGACGAGGTCTTGACGCGGAACGGCATCTACATGGAACTGTTCCTCTCGGTCAACCCGTCCATCAAGAGTTCGGCATCATGCTCCCGGGATTTGGTTCCCGGAACGGCCTATTGTGTTGCCCCGCTGAGGATTTGGGCAACCCCGTATGTTGATGCTGGGTGTTGGAAGAACTCGGGCGCTACAGGTGTGTTGGGGGACATGAGCACGAACTCGACGTCCATGACGGTCTTGAAGTGTGCGGAGTGGTGCATTATGGATCAAGGGTATCCTGTGTTTGGGTTGAGTAAGGGGACTAGCTGTTTCTGTGATACTGCGCTGAATAAGGGGAGCGTGCAGAGTGATGGGTGCACGACGGTCTGCGGCGGCGATAGCAAGGTGAAGTGCGGAGGATCAGCCGACGTCAGTGTCTTTACGACTGGAACAGGTGTGAGAGTGAGAACTAGATAACAGGTACCAGGTCTCAATTCATGCAATGCGATGGGCGGGTGCCGTTTACAAGACAAAGCGTGGCTTTTTGGAAAGGCATCAGATAGGGGTGCACCCCCCTTTTGCTACGGGTGCATCCCCCGCCATCGTATTTTACGCATGTACCCTTTAATTTACAGCTAATATGTTTCCTAAAAGGTATATATATATATTTATTAAAGGCCTATTTACTATATATAAGGGGTTTTAAACTTATAAAGGCTGATAAAAGTAAAGGTATAAAGCAGTTACGTATATTCACTAGACCGCTGGGTATACGTTAGGTCGAAACCATTATATCTTATTTCCGGTAAATAGAGGTTTAACAACGTAATTGATTAATTGTAAAGCCCTTGTTAATAACCCCTTTCGCATTGCTAATACGCCGAAACGCTTGTATCTGAGGATTTATGCGAAAAGTTTATCTTCAAGGGGATGCACCCGTAGCAAAAAGGGGGTGCACCCCTATCAGATGCCCTTAAGAAAAGGCGTAGATGTATTGAACAGGGTCAGCACAGGGAGTACAGGTACCCAGGTCGTCCCAGTCCGGGAGAGAGAGGGAGAGACTTGCATCTCAATCTAATGCAGCTACAACCTGTTCAACCCAGCGCCGAAAATCCGATGCCATCCATGACGACAGTGTCCGCAGAGAGGCTAGAAGTTTGTATGCGTCGTCCAGTGAGCCCGTGCTACCAATCAGACATCGTCTACATATGTCAATACGGTCTCCCTTGTCCATGGCGAACCACAGCTCCCACATCTCACCAAGGGCAAGCAAGACAGGGATTGCCGGGAGAGGGTTCTGGTCAAGCCTAAAGTTATGGACGCGGCGCATCCACGAGGCCACCCAGACTCCAAGCTGGGACTGCGCGTCGGCTTAGCTGTTGGCGTCGACCTTGGTCTCGATGAAAACACCAGCGGGTGAGGTACAAGGGGGCGCATATGCCGTCTGATTGAAGGGTGCGAGGTCCTTGCGCTCGCTGACAAATTTCGTCAGCTTGGCGAACAAGGTCGCCTCGAGAGGCCCTCGCAAGATTTCTTCACGATCGGATTGCCTTTGGAGTAGGTCCACTCGTCTTTGGCACCTACCGCCGGGACAATCCTCCGCTCGAGTGGAAACTGAGAAAGTCTTAGGTCCGGTTAGGTCTAGACTACCTGCACCCACCACTGACAGTCCCGCAAGCGCGGGCCCACGAGCTTATTTCGACCTCATTTAACAGCGACAATGCAGCACAAATTTACCGGGGAGTGATTGAATACGCCAAAGCCAGTCAACAGAGGTTAAGCTGCATTGAAGTATGTCCGGCTACCGAGAGTGACAGAATGAGAGGGTCGAGTTTGTGTTGTGTCTGACGGGCAGCCTGCCACATAGCATGACTACGATATTGGCAAATAGATACAGAACCAGAAGACTCTGGGTGGCAGGAACCCCCCGATGTCACAATTTCGGGGTTACCTAGGTGCTCTGAGATTCATTCCCGACAACAGGAAATTGACAATTCAATCATCTTGTTTTTGACTCCCAAACTGAAAGCTGTTGATCTCTTTTGAGATAATTGTTAGATTGGGCAACCTCGATCAGGTATCCGCTATTGCTTTGACTCTCCTGAAATCAGCCGGTCTAGAAATACTAAATATAGGTAGGGTGTAGGGCAGCGACGCGCCCACGCCAACAGGGGGGCCGGACCACGCGCTGATGTTTCCACCTTTACCATGGCATCCACACCATTGCAGTTCTGGTGATACAACATATTCAGCAGCAAATATTTCGCAGGCACATGCTTAGTAAGGCCAACCCAGAGTAGGATGAAGTGTAACCTCGCACCAGGAACAAATCTTAAAGCGGTTTCGACCCCGCTACGAGAGGGCACCGGTTCTGAGATTCGGCAATTGAGCGTCAACCCGGAAAGTATCCTCACTCGCTGAACAAACATATCGTTCGCAGCCATCTTTCAGCCTGCTCTAATCAAGGGTGAAGACTGATTGGGCGAGGATGCAATATGGATCTGAGTCAGCTACCTGGTCGGTTCGTTGACCTGAATTGGATTCTGCGTTATGTTCTGCATTCCCGTCACGTCTCCCGTATCCCGCGTCCCGCCCTTCAACGCTGAGCCCGGGACAGAAAGTGTAATCTAACCCTACCTAACCTGGTCTTTGGATGTCGCCAAGACATACCATCGCATGCAGGACTGCAGATGTAAAACCTGCAATATTGAGTTCAATACTTGGTGAATTACCAAGGTAAGCGTGGACCCCCAAACCATGCCTATTCGAGCTGGGTACCTAGCTGAATATTACACTGATATTTCCTTTGGGGCTATCTCGTTCGAGGTGGATGGTGCTTCACTCTCTTTCCAGTTCGCCAAAGTATTGCATCGGCAAGGCCGCAGGCCGGCATCGGATACTACCCTGAATGCATTCGAAAATTATGGTCGCGGCGGATATGGGAACCTTTGGCTTGGAAAACCAAGGAGCATACCTGGACTCACTGGAACATAATCTCCTGCCCACTCTATATTCCGGCTATCCTTCCAAGCCCCCAGGGTCCATCGTGTATATAACCGCAGGTTGGATCCTCCTCAAGAAGAGGGAGACCAAATGTTGACGTCGGCCCCCATCCTTACCTTTTCTCTCTTACCTCCAGAGCACTCGAGATGTTATTCCAACGCACGTTACTCTCGCTCTCGCTGGCCGCTTTTTCGGTCAGCGGGGTGTCTGTAAATGCTGCGCACATTCGCCGATCGCCAGTTCCCGCTCCGGGTCTGGCCCCGGCCTCAATCCCAGTCCCGGCTTCAGCTCCAGTGGTTGCCCGTCAGGCAGCCGCTCCTCCGGCGCCTCCACCACCACCCCCAGCCAAATGCACCAAGGGTAAAAAGCTCAAGCGAAAGGCGTGGCACACCCTCTCGAACAAGGAGAAGAAGGATTATATCAACGCAGAGCTCTGTCTGCTGGCCAAGCCAGCGACCCTGGGCCTGCCATTCACGACCAACCGGTTCGAGGAGCTGCAGTCGATCCACCAGATCCCGGCGTCCATCACGCACGGTGTTGGTGCCTTTCTACCGTACCACCGGCTGCATATGCACGCGCATGAGAAGGCGCTGCGGGAGGAATGCGGATACAAGGGGGCCCAGCCGTGAGTTTTGTCTCTGTCTTGGTTTTCCTTTGATTTTCTTCATGTCTTCTCGGTTCATAACAAAGTCGCTAATTCTTCAGCAGATACTGGGATGAGCCCCGTGACGCTGGCCACTTCTCCCAGTCCGACGTCTTGGATCCCGTAACCGGTTTCGGCGGGAATGGGACCGGCCCTCCTGGACCTGGCACGGGTACCATGGGCTGCATCCAAGACGGCCCGTTTGCTAACGTTGTCGACCACCTTGGTCCGGGCTACCGCCAGGGTACGCCGCACTGCATCTACCGGTTCGTCAACGACACGGTCTCCCGCATGAGCGGCCAAGCATACGTCGACGAGTGTATGGCCAAAACAACGTACCTAGACTTCTGGCCGTGCGTGGAGTCCGCCCCTCACGTAGGCGGTCATGGTGGTGTCGGCGGCAAGATGCTCGACCCTATCGCGAGCCCCGGCGATCCGACTTTTTATCTACACCACACCTGGCTCGACAAGATTTTCTGGGACTGGCAAGCTCTCGATCTTCCCGCTCGGTTCAGCGACATCAGCGGCCGGAACCTCCCGCTTCCACCTGGCTCGCCACCACCTGCAGGAAATGGGTTGCCGCTATTCTTGCCCGAGCTGGGCAAATTTCCTCCGCTCGACTCGCTGGTTCCGCCCGCCGATTCTCCGCTTCCTCACGGCGACCCGGGGAATACGACTACCCTCACCCATATTCTTGACATGATGGGTGTCATTCCGAGCGCCACGATAGCTGATGTTATGGACATTGGTGGACCTTTGTTGTGTTACGAGTATGTGTAGATGCACAAATAAGCGCGTAGGGCGGCTCCTTTGCGTTGTGTCTTGACTGGATCTATGGCAGATTTCATGGGGCTCAAAGAAGTGTTAATTCTGATCTGTTCCAATCTATCCACTAGCTGTAATTATCAATCTGGTGTTAGTAAACAGCACAAATCATCGCCACTAATAAGGTATTGCCGGTGTGCTCTTTGCCACAGCTTCCAGACCTACATATCTGCTGACCCGGCGATTCCAGCTGTGCGTATCGCATACGCGTTGGGAGGCGACGGAACGAAGACTTTCAGACGCCTGAGCGTATTGACCCTGTATCACCAGTTTTGCGTACCATACCCGCTGACTGAAAAGTGGAAATCCAGTGGCGTGCTCCGGGGCAAGGTCGGCGGATTACCGGTGGGGTTCGCGAACGGCATTTCTCAACGCGTACACGGCACGCGTCGTTGTGTGTTGTTTGCGTTGCGTGCTTGTGCTGCGTGCCTGCGGGGAGGATACTTGGACAGGTTGAGCGTGGTGTTGTCGAATGCTTGTGCGATTGACTAGGCTAGGTAGCTGGGAGAGGCTGAAAGTTTGAAAGAACGGGAGTATATGCGAAGAATTGATCTGTCCACTATCCCATGGCTAGGTACGGCTCTCGCGGATGCGTTGATCGCGCTGACCTGCAGATGCACGCGAATTCGGATGCGGGGAAAGAGCGGCTGCAGATCGAAGCTTGTCAGTCAGCGAGACGCATTCTTTCCCCCGCATACGTCAATGGCGTCTGCGTGAAGCTTATGCTGCTTCTGCCATTGGCTAGTGTCAGGTGGCTACTGCCAGTCAAGCGTTTCGGCTTCCCCGCTCTGGGGAAAATGTCCCGAATAGGGTTCGAGTCCTTTGTTCCCTGTTTTGCCAAGTATCCGAGACGGCGGGACTTGCAGCCAGAGCTCAATCTCGATGACGCCGCACAAAGAATGGACTGTCATGTGGCCGCGACGTCGGATCCCATCGCCATTCCCGTCCCGATTTCCGGTTTCCGAGGCCCAGAGTGGTTCGGCGTGCACCGCAGCCATCGATTTTGTCAGAAAAACAATGGAGCTGAGCGCAGCGCCGGCCACTCCCATTCGGCAGCGCCGTCATCGCGGGTCCCTTGCCGGCGGCACAGGTGCATCTTCCTGTCGGACAACGTCATGGGCTGACGGCTCCCATCGGCGCCCTGGTCTCCTCCCTGGTGTCTCACCAGGTTCATAAGGACGTGCTCGCTCGCGCTCCACAGTTGTGCTTCTTTGTCGAGACTGGTTCGCACTACACCACACGCTGTCCAAGTGCTTCCTGCATCGCAAGATGAAGCTCCCCTTCCGCAAGGTCGCTCCGGTGGCCGTGATCAAGCCGCCCACCGAGGCCGGCGCGGCATGGCCCGCCATCCTCATCGGCCTGTTTGTCGCCTTTGGCGGCGTCCTTTTCGGCTACGACACGGGAACCATCAGCGGAATCTTGGCCATGGATTATTGGCGAGATACCTTCTCGACTGGCTATCGGGATTCCAAGGGCCACCTAGATGTTTCTCCGTCCCAGTCGTCCGCTGTCGTGTCTATTCTGTCCGCCGGCACCTTCTTCGGCGCCCTGACGTCTCCGCTGCTCGGTGACCACATCGGTCGTCGCTGGGCACTGATTGCTTCCTGCTGGGTGTTCAACTTCGGCGTGGCACTCCAGACAGCTGCCACCGCGTTGCCGCTATTCCTGGCTGGTCGCTTCTTCGCTGGCTTCGGCGTCGGCCTGGTCTCCGCTCTTGGTATGTTCTCTCCGGTGTGCCCTTGGGCTCCGTGCTTTTGGCTAACAACGCATTCCAGTTCCCCTCTACCAGTCCGAGACGGCACCCAAGTGGATTCGTGGCGCCATCGTTGGTGCGTACCAGCTCGCCATCACCATTGGTCTCCTTCTCGCCGCCATTGTAGACAACGCAACGCATGACCACGGCGACACATCGTCGTATCGCATTCCCATTGCGATACAGTTTGCATGGGCACTCGTCCTGATTATAGGCATGCTGCTCCTCCCGGAGACGCCTCGATATCTCATCAAACGAGGTCACCCGGACAAGGCCGCCAGGTCGCTTGGAAAGCTCCGGCGTCTGCCTAAAGACCACCCAGCCGTACTGGACGAGTTGGGCGAAATCGAAGCCAACCACAAGTTTGAGCTTTCACTCGGCAAGGCCACCTATCTCGACTGCTTTCGCCGTGGCATGCGCAAACGGCAGCTCACTGGCATGGGGCTACAGGCTCTCCAGCAGCTGACAGGTATCAACTTCATCTTTTACTACGGGACGCAGTACTTTAAGAACTCTGGCATCAGCGACGCCTTCATTATCAGCATGATCACGAGCTCCATCAACGTGGTATCGACTCTGCCAGGACTCTGGGCCGTTGATCACTGGGGTCGTCGACCTCTGCTCCTGTGGGGTGCCGTCGGAATGTGCATCAGCCAGTTTATTGTTGCTGTGCTGGGCACCACCACCACAGGCCAAGATGCCAACGGCAACATCCTCGTCTTCAACGTTGCGGCCCAGAAAGCGTCGATCGCATTTGTGTGTATCTACATCTTTTTCTTCGCCTCCACCTGGGGTCCGCTGGCCTGGGTTGTCACAGGCGAAATCTTCCCGTTGAAGACCCGTGCCAAGAGTCTGTCCATGACAACAGCTACAAACGTAAGCATCCCTTCCCCGCCAACCCCGATCCGTCTTAGAACTGACTTTTGCGCAGTGGCTCCTCAACTGGGCCATCGCCTATGCGACTCCTTATCTCGTCAACTACGGCCCGGGATACGCCAACCTCCAAAGCAAAATCTTCTTCATCTGGTTCGCATGCTGCTTCGTCTGTATTGCATTTGTGTATTTCTTCATCTATGAAACCAAGGGTCTCTCACTCGAGCAGGTTGATGAGCTTTATACCGAGGTTAACAAGGCCTGGAAGAGCCCCAGCTGGACGCCCACGGTCAGCTTTCAGCAGAGACACAGTGTTTCTGGGCAGGGAGGTATGCTGGCGAAGGGTGAAAAGGACACTCGTGAGGCAGGCACGCCGACTGATGAGGCGGATGTTGAAAACCAAGAGCATGCACATGGGGTTGGGAATCGCGATGGGATCGTTTAAAGGATGAGGGGCAAAGCTGGTTTGGGAAAAGTATACCAGATACCTAGGGTGGTTTTACTATCTGAATAAATAATGTTGATCGTTAAAGACCTGAGATTAAACGCATACGAAGCGTCGCGAGTGGATTGGTGGATGTGATGTGCAATCCAAGTGCTTATTATTGTAGCGTTCCAATTTGTCTTTGGCCGGCGGGATGTTGCAATTTATGATCACAGCTTCAGTGGGATAAAAATGTGAGCCGGGATAACTTCAAACCGGCTCAGCCCACCACCCAGTTCGTTACAACTACAAGGACGAAAAAGAAATGATCGCGATATGAATACACCCTGCATTTAGCTCGATCTCGATCGCGTATGTCGGCCGGTCAAATCGATGACCCGTTGTTGGTCGCTTGATATCTAGCCAGTACCCTGCGTACCAGGTAACTGGTGGAGCAACTATGGTCCAAGAAAAGGTATAAGTAGGCATACTTGGTTCTGCAAACAGGCAATCTTTCCATAAGGACCTCGAAACATCAGACTTAAATCCATCTTCTGAGATATCCAGCCTGATCCAGTGACTCTCGGCGACATCAGATATACCAAGTCCCTACTCGCATTCTAGCGCCATGCATCTTCTCAAGGCAATCCTGCTTGTGAATATCGGCCTCGTAATGGCCTCCCCGGTTGATGAAATCACGCTGGTTTGTTTTCTCCAGCATCTTTACCACCAATTCCATAGATCTTTGCTGATACCAGACAAATCATCTTGCAGGGAAAGAGAGACTGTGTCGGTAAGCCCCCATTGCTTGGGCTCTGCTACCGGAATGAGAAAGCTGACTGGATTGTCAGACTGCGAGAACTACTGTTGCAACACCCATGGGGGTTGTGGCGGCGCTCTAAGCTGCAAGGCATCATACGTAAGCAAGCTTGGGTCCTTCCTTTTGGCGCTACAACGCTACCCTGTTCGACTATCTTTCTGGGCATCTCTTATTTTTCCATACCCTCCTCACAAGTAGTCGGTCACACGAGCTAACGGCTGCGGGCTTTAGTGCAAGTATATCGGTCCTGGTAGCGAGTCGTACTGTGTTTGCAAGTGTCATACCTAGGACACCATAGGACACCACGCAATAGTTACCAGTTTTGATGCAGTATCGAGATACGGCCCAAGTACAGCTGATATGAGTCCGAAGGTTTTGCAGACCAAGCGTGGTAACTGTTTGTTCACGTCCCTCTCACGCCAGGCTAGCTGAGAGCTGGCTGTGCCGGCCGGTTACCGGCCTCATCTTGCAATTTCGAAGCACGGTTCAGTTAATATTCAAGAAGTAACTAACAAATATGTAACACAACTTTTGATTTCGGAACTTCAATTGTGGCGAAAGAGTACACTTAATGTATGGTGCCTTTATAACGTAATTGTTGGGGGTGTGATGACAGCTCATTAGTCCCAAATCCAGGCGCCCAGCAAACGTCTCGAGTCCGAAAACTCGGGCATCCTCCTCTTGTGCTTCCATGTCTTGAACGGTAGAGTTGCAGGTACGGTTGGTTAGTACCTGGTTCGGCTGGTTAACCGATGCGATTTATGTGGTTGGTTAACCACGTAATCCTGGTCAGAACTCCCCTAAGGTCTTCTCGGGCAGTTCCGTCATGGAACAATCAGCTCGTTTACCACACAGCATCTTGTAACACACGCGCGAGGTCGGTATCTTCACTGTCATAAGAAATGCTGGGCTGGACAGGAATGAGAAGGACACCCACGGGGCCCACCTTCTCCTTCCGACAACCATCACACCCCCGGCTCTCCCGCACGGGTTCATCGACCCCTGGTTTTGGCTTCTTATTGCTTAATTAATATCGAGCTATTTTCAAGTCGGAAACCCTCTATGTAAGACGAAGGGTATAAAAAGCCATGTGATTCTGTTTCCCCGTGCCACTTCTAACGCCTTCTTTGAAGCTCATACCCATTATGCTCCCAAAACGGCCTCTGGTGGCCAGCACGCGCAGTCAGCGTCGCAAATGGGTTGAGAAACGTCTCGGTCAGAGATCTTGAATCGGCCCAGCCAGGCCCGGCGAGCTCCGTCTTCGCATCCTGAGCAAGATACCGTTTGCTAGTGATGGGCAAGTACAAGCGTGGATGCCAGAACAGCCAGGCCAGAGCAAATAATAACAGGAGCAAAGCGTCGAAGATGTAGAACAAGGCCTCGTAGCGCACCGCTGGCGGGAGTGTATCCCCGGAAGAAGAAAGGGGGTTTGGTGGGCTTCCGAAAAGCTCGGCCATCCTGTAAATAGTGCGTCCTAGGAGCAGCGCCGTGGTCGTATACAGTAGCGTCAGTAGCCGGACGAGTCCTTGGTTTCGGGTCAGGTATGCGAGATAACAGCATCGGTGGAAGACACCAAGTAGAGCGTAAAAGATTCCGATGGTGGCGAGTTGAACAACCAGAGAGCCCTTGGTCATGTAATCACCCCGCTGCAAGTCGACCTCAGGCAAGTCGCGGTTGGACAGGAAGGCAATACCCATGACTGTCAACAGCTCGATAACGGCGCAAATAGACCCGAGTGTCAGCAACATCCGGGCCGGATGCATAGGTGCAAAGTACGGAACCCAGTAGAAGACACGACCGAGGATTTGGAAGTTCGCCAGTTGCATGAGGGGACTAGCAGATAGTTTGTCAGTATCAAACAAAACGAAAAGTCCTAGGGAGCGTGGTTCCGTACGGGGCGGCGTAGTCTAACATGGTGCTGGCAGTGAAAACTTGGCCATTTCGGTCGTCCTCTGCCAGGATTGCCCGTGTCGAGAAGGCCGTCGCGAGAAGTGCACACCCAAACACCAGGCAGCTAGTCATCCGGAATGATTTGGATGAGCTAATAGTCGCCAGTCAGTTTTTCTTCCTTGATGGAACACGAAATGAAACGATAGGGAGCGCGGTGCAGGAAAAGTTGGGATTGTCGCAGCAGCAACCCAGAAGGAGTGTTGCAATAAGGCCCAAGACAGGAGGAAACCGATGTAGTTGTGATATTTAAACCTGGAATGCATCGCCCCCACTGAAGTGTGCGTGATAGAGACTTACAACCCTAACCAGAGGTGAGCAAGGCCAGCGAGAGCAAATGCCGTAGCAAAGAAAATGGCAGCCGGTTTGTTAGGTGTATAGAAATACAACCGGCTGGGGTCTACGTCAAGATCAGCTATGGTTTATTTGAGTCCAAAGATAGATCTCACCTGGATCATCGCCGGAAGACATTGCGTACGCGATGGATACTCAACCGGATGAAGGCGGGGGCAAGGACGGGAGCCCGAGAGAAACGAGCATACTCGAAAACCCGCTGTGGACCCTGTCTTTTCTGAAACGTGGATAACGGGTAAAGACAAAACCAAACGCAATAAAGAAAGACAATATTTCGACTCCTCGTGGGAGTTAATTAGGTAGGGAGGTAGGGAGTTACCGCGTGTCAAGCATCATCTATTCACACCGTTGAAAAAAAATCACCCGAAAGCAAAGACGCAAGACAGGAGCGGTGGATACACCTCAAATTAATAAAGGGTGACTCATTTGTCACACCCTGGTCTGGGACCGGGGGTAAAAAGCTTACTTGGCGGATACGGGGTAACATTCGAGCCAAGACCACCCCATCTTGTGGCTGTGCCAAGAGGTCTCAGCCGTAATCTGACAGAAGTCTCCGAATGCCCACAAAGCACCGTCCGTCTCGACTCTGTCTCCAAACTCTACACAAGACCCACACCGAGAGTCACTACGGCCGCGTCGTGTCACCCCACCATGTACTGTGTAGTGCCCGGGAAAGCGGCACACGACGAGGATCCCCCAGAACACCCTGATCGGCTGGATGCCAATGCACTCATCCACCAAGGACGAGAAACCGTGCTAAACACCGGGCTTCCACGCCCTCGCCAGTGTCTGCACAATTGACGAGAGGCGGGCCATGGAGATCCGAGAGGTGTGCGAGACATGGCGCTCGTCTTGGGGTCGCGTCGTACGCTACGACTGCATGAAAAGCTGCACTCTGAGGCTTTGAGATGCCAGCCGTTTGACAAGGTATAGTTAGCTCTGCCGCCGTCCTATTTCATCTCCCCTACGACTTCTGTCCGATCCATCCATGTCGAAATATCGAGTCTCAAAGATGAGGATAAAATGAGCGTTGCAGACAAGGGCAGAAGTCAGCGCCCGGAAAACACTCCACTCGATTTGGAACAGGTTACGGAGATCGTCGCACCGTGGTCAATCCGCTCCTCCCGAGGACGCAAAGGCTAGGTAGTCATTCCGGTTCCAAAGTCTTGATGGCGTCCTCCTCGCGAGAAAACGAGGCCTTGAGAACGATTATAGGTAGAAGTAGCGATATATATGACGACTCTTAGCCCGTTCTTGGATGCCTGGCTTGTAGCCACGGCCGTGTCCTCCGCAAAAACGAGATATCCGCTCACCGTCGCGTATCCTTATATCGCCATTTACGCTACATATGATAGGAACGTGCCATTTCGCTCGAGATACGGACTGTAAAAGGAAAGAAAAAAACATGCAACGCTCACCAGCGTTCATGAGGTTTCCTGCGACCACGATGCGAGTCGAACGCACAATCTCCAGAGCCGAAATCTGGCGCCTTAGCCATTAGGCCACGCGGCCATGTGAACTGCGCTGAAACAATAGGTTGATCAGGACGAGTAAAAACCTAGGGAGTCAGCAACTCTTCGACTAATTAAACTCGCGATAACACCAGGCAATTTACCAAATTTCTTCCGGGAGGTGCTGAGGCTGGTTGGACGAAAGACACCGGCACCGTGATGATGGAAGAATGGAAGATCCAGGGCTCAGGGTTCACTCTCTGATTGAGGCGGCTCATCCTTGACACGGAATCACTCGTGTTTGCTCCCTTCCACGTTGACGACAACAAACACATTGGGCTCGAGTTACACGGCAGTCCGGATCCAAGGCCCGCGACCTCAGCTTTGTGTCATTTGCTAGGATTGTCCAATCAAAGACACCCAACTGTTCTGCGGGAAGAGAGAGCAGCAGGCTCCCGCGATTTGTATGCCCCATCCCATCTGCGGCGTCTGTTAGGGGTGCACCCGCTTTTTGATCGACGCTTCCCCTCGAAGATATTTTTTTTCGCCTACATCCTTAATATATATTCGTTTCGGCGTGTTAGCAGTGGCAGGAGGGCCATTAATAAGGGCTTTGCGATCTATCAATTGCGTGTTTGGACTTTTATTTACCGGAAATAAGGTATAAAAGGTCTCGAGCTAACGCGTATTTATGGGTTTAGCGAATGAACGTAACTGTCCTCAATCTTTACTTTTCTCAACCTTTAGCTAATTGAACCCACTGTGTATAGTCAGAAGGCCTATTATATACAGTCAATAGGCCTATTATACGTATACATCCCGCTTTTTAAAACGATATTAACAGTAGATTGGAACGCAGTTGGCCAAAACGTTGTGCAGAGGGGTGTTCCGTTAGCAAAAGGGGGGTACACCCCTATCAAACGCCCCATCTGCATACTGCACTGAGGCCTTCAGTCGACTTTTGCTCAAATGATTCGCCAACATCGACACTTCGCTCCCCATTGGACTGAGTCTGGCGTATTCCCCCACCAGATGACAAGCCAATAGTGATCGTATATCACAACTCGACCCGCTTGATAACAGACCATCCTTCTCCATGAACACCACTTCCTGCCTGTCTCGTTCTCTCCCCTTTACCCACACCGTTCTTGGAAAGAAGAACACGCATTTCAACAAACGCCAGCAAACACCGTCCTGAATAAAACAAACAGAACCACGCAGAAACACCCAACAACTCTCTCCAGCCAGATCCAATACGATGGCTCATGACCAACGTGCCGCCCGTCTGAAGCGGGTTTTCTACAAGGTGATTTCCGGCGAGCAGCAAATCATCAGCTCGCAAAGCGCCCAACACTTCCTCGAGGGAATCCGCCTCTTCACAACCGCGCCAAAGACCCCCAGCGCCTGCGTTGAGACCATCGTATCCAGTGCAGCAGGGCTCAAGGCGTTGCACTCAGCCCTCCGCGTCGATCTAACCGACTCCTTCCTCCTCTCCCAAACTCTCCCCACGCTCTCCTACCTCTCGGACCCAGGCATTAAAGCCCTGGCCGACGGCCAACTCCTGCATAAAGTCCTCCATGCCACCGCCGAGCCCCCGACTCTCTGGAACGCCCTTGTCCAGCTTTTCCGGACGCACCAAACCGATCCGCTATTCGCGTCATTCACATGGCTCTCATTTGAACTAATCTCACTCCGTCCCAAACTTGGCCTCAGCGCCGCTGTGATCAACGACATCCAGACGCTCTCCGACAAAGATGCCTTCCTCAAGACCGAACACCATCCTTCCCGCGAGTTGGGGTACAAGATCAAGCGGATTATCCAGATGCTCCATGCACCCGAGCAGAATACGCCCAACGGTCCTGGTGGCCGTCACGACAATGACCACGCCGACTACCGGCAGATCCGAACCTTTCCAACGACCGACGAGTTCCGCTCCACCGAGCTTCCCTTCTACCGCACGGCCAAGGAGGTCTTGGACACCAAGCCCGAAGAGCGCGCGCGGATCCATCTCGACAACCAATACCGCTTGCTGAGGGAGGACATGCTTGCCGAGCTGCGGGAGGACTTCCACGTTGCTCTCGGTGTCAAGAAGGGGAGGCGTTCGGCCTTGATTCTGGGAGGACTCCGACCCATTAGCTTGAACTTTGGAGACGAGGAGGAAAATGGTCGGTTCAAGTTCAAAAAGTGCACCATGCTCCTGCAATGCTATGAGGGATTGCATTTCCTCGAGAAGAAAAATCCAGCTGCGCGCAAGAAGTTCTTCGCCGACGAAAAGAACTTTCTAAAGCACCAGGCCTTTGGCGTCTTGTGCAGAGGCAAGGAGATTTTCGGCTTCGCATTTGTCGATCGGGATGTCGACCTCCTCGTTAAGTCGCCTCCAGTCGTCTCTCTCCAGTTCACGGATGCTCGGGGATTTGGGAGCGCTCTGTTAGCTCTGGCTGTTTCTGGCCCCGTGCCGGTCCAGTTTATTGTCGTCGACACGGCCGTGTTCGCCTACGAACCTATCCTCCTCAGCTTGCAGGCCGTCACGCATCTCCCCTTCCAGAACATCATCACCGACCCGTCGTGCCCGAGCGCCAGCCGCCAAGTTCAAGACTCCATTCTTCAGCCCATGATTGATCGTCTCCAGCAGCATCTGGACAGTTCAGGCAAGGGCAGTTCGATCAAGTTACCAGCCCGACTCGGGCAGACAGCGCCGGTCTTCGTCGACCGTTCACAGCTGGAAGCAATCGTCCACGCTCTTACGAGCGCAATCAGCATTATTCAGGGTCCTCCAGGTAGGTAGGCTTCAACATCTGTCTCAGGGATACATCGAACTGATCGTCTCAAAGGCACTGGCAAGTCCTTCACCAGCGCTCAAATCGCTCGGTTCTTCCACGATGTCGGCCTCCGTATTCTCGTCATCAGCTATACCAACCATGCGCTGAACCAGTTGCTCGAGGACCTGATACGAGTCGGGATTTCTCGGGATTACGTGGTTCGAATCGGCGCCAGGGCCAAGTGTACTCCCGCCGTCGAGTCGCTCCTCCTTTCAAGCCAGGCCAGGTCATACCGTCGCACTCGAGACGCGTGGAATCTGATCGAGAAGCTGCGGGTGTCGGCATCCCATCACGCAGGGGCTGCTCGAGAGGCAATAACCGACTATGCACGGTCTTCCATCAAATGGGAGGATATATCACAATACCTCGAATTCTCAGAGGACGACGTCGGATTCTTCGAAGCTTTCCAAGTGCCCATCAACCAGGGTGGCTGGCAACAGACGGGCAAGAAGGGCAAGAAGATCGGTGCTGACTACCTCTTCAACCAGTGGTCTCAGGGCAAAGATGCTGGGGTCTTTGTCAATGTCCTCGCACCTCATTGCAGGGCCATCTGGGACATTCCGGTGCCCGAACGCGAGGCCCGCGTGCGGCTATGGATCAAGAATATTGTGGCTGAGCGGCTTGAAGGCATCCAAGAATGCATCCGGAAGTTCAACAACGCACAGGAAGAGATCGACATCCAGTTCAGCGAGTCGGATGCCGATATCGTCCGCAGTAAAACCCTGCTCGGCTGCACCACGACCGCTGCAGCGAAACACGGACGACTCATCCGGGCCTTCCGGCCAGACGTGGTGCTGGTGGAAGAGGCGGGAGAAATTCTAGAAAGCCACATCCTGACAGCCCTGGCGCCCACGGTCCAGCATCTGGTTCTGGTCGGCGACCACAAGCAACTGCGCCCCAAGATCAACAACTACGACCTGTCAGTCGAAAAGGGGAGCGGCTTCGATCTGAACTGTTCCATGTTCGAACGACTCATCAAGCAGGGAGCCAAGCACCAGACACTGCTCAAGCAACACCGGATGGTGCCCGAGATTTCTCTTTTCCCTCGCCGCTTGACATATCCGGATCTTGTCGACGACCCAAAGACAATGGGGCGAGACCGCATCCGGGGTCTTCGGGACAGAGTCATATTCGTCAACCACAGCAAACCTGAGGATACCGACAACGCCCTCCGCGATCGTCGTGACCCGGGAGTCAAAGAAAGCAAGAAGAATCTTTTTGAGGCCGAGATGGTTGTGCGTTGTGTCAAGTATATGGGCCAACAGGGCTACAGCACCAGCCAAATTGTCGTCTTGACTCCCTATCTGGGCCAACTTCGAGTCCTCCAGGAGATGATTCTCAAGGGGGAATATGCAGTTGAGCTTGGAGAAATGGACAAGAGGGAGCTCATTCGCGCTGGGTTGATGACCCAAGCGGCCGCCCAGGTTAACCAGGCGCCCATTCGTATTTCGACAATCGGTGAGCATCAGCACTCCTTGCTGCCACACAAATGACTAATCGGTGTAGACAATTATCAAGGAGAGGAAAGCGACATCGTCATCGCGTCCCTCACCCGGAGCAACGAGACCGGCGATGTTGGCTTCATGTGTGCTCCGGAACGGTTGAACGTACTCATCACCAGAGCCCGCAACTGTCTCGTCCTCATCGGCAACATGGCCACATTCATGAACAGCAAGAAAGGCGCAGGAACTTGGGTTCCCTTTTTCGAGCTTATGAAAGAACAGGGTCACCTATATGACGGCCTTCCTGTGAAGTGCGAAAAGCATCCGGAAATCGAAGCGCTTCTTCAGGAACCTTCGGACTTTGACAAATTCAGCCCGGATGGCGGCTGTACAAAGCTATGGTGAGTTGTCTCTTGGCGCCATCTTTCAGAAGAGACGCTGACGCAGTCCAGTAACGCTCCGCTCAAATGCGGGATTCACAAGTGCCAGTCCCGGTGCCATAGGATTTCCGATCACAGCAAGGCGGAATGCCGCCAGCTAGTGGACAAGACGTGCGATCGAGGGCACAAGACTCGGGTCTTCTGTACCAAGAGGAATGACGACTGCCACGCTTGTATCAAAGAAGACAAGCAAACCGAGCGCCGTGCCAAGATGGATCTGCAGCGCGAGACCGAAAGACAACGTTCTCAGACGGAGAGCGCTAAGGAGCTGCAAAAGATTGAGGACGAGCTCGAAAGCCAGAAGACAATCGCAAAGTACCAGGCCGAGGAGGAGAATGAAAAGAAACAGATCAAGGAGCGGCAGGCGGAACTTGCGGCATTCAAGGAAGCTGAAAAGAAGAAGCAGGAGAGGAAGCAATGGCAGGACGCCAGAGCCGCACTAAATGCCGCCAAAGCAAAGGAACTTGCCAAAAAGCGCACAGCGGGGACTGCAAGTCCTCCTGCTGACTCCTCACCCGAGAAGCCGGATAGCGCTGCGGCTGAGTGGAAGCTTCTCAAGCAAGTTGACGGCGCGCAGAACAAAGCATTGGATGAACTGATGACCATGATAGGCTTGGAGAAGGTGAAACATGAGTTCCTCTCCATTTTATCCAGGGTAGAGCTCGCCACACTCCAGGGTACTTCGTTGGCGACCGAGAGATTCAGTTGCTCCATGCTGGGCAATCCAGGAACTGGTAAGCTCAAGAATCTCCTGTATCCATTGTCACTAACATCCATAGGCAAAACGACAGTGGCGCGGCTATACGCCCGATTCCTCACCGAGCTGGATGTTATCCCTGGTACATGCTTCAAGGAGACAACAGGATCAGCCATGGCCAGCAACGGTGTCCAGGGGTGCAAGAAGCTGATTGATGAGATCCTCAAGGAAAGCGGCGGTGTTCTCTTCGTGGATGAAGCGTACCAGCTAACATCGGGGAACAATCCGGGCGGGGGCGCCGTCCTCGACTACCTGCTTGCCGAGGTTGAGAACCTCAGGGGCAAGGTCGTGTTTGTCCTTGCGGGTTACAACAAGCAAATGGAAAGTTTCTTCGCCCACAACCCCGGCCTTCCCAGCCGCTTCCCCATCCAGATGGACTTTGCTGACTACAGCGATGCCGAGCTGTTGCGGATTCTGGAGTTCAAGGTCAACGGGAAATATGGCGGTCTCATGGAGTGCGAAGACGGTTTACGGGGACTCTACTGTCGGATCGTTGCCAGGAGGATTGGCTATGGCCGAGGAAAAGACGGATTCGGCAATGCTCGTGCCGTCGAGAACACTCTCAGCAACATCTCCAGACGCCAGGCTGATCGGATCCGCCGAGTGAGACTAGCTGGTGGCAAGCCCAATGATATGCTGTTCACCAAGGAGGACTTGATCGGCCCAAAGCCAACGGCGGCGCTGGCCAACTGCCCGGCTTGGCAGAAGCTTCAACAACTGATCGGGCTGTCCTCCGTGAAGGAAGCTGTAAAGGCGCTGGTGGACACCATCCAGCAAAATTACGAGCGGGAACTCACTGAACAGCCTCGCATCCTCTACTCGCTCAACAAGGTCTTCCTCGGTAACCCGGGGACCGGCAAGACAACAGTGGCGCAGCTGTACGGCGAGATCCTCGTCGCGGTGGGGATGCTCTCCAAAGGCGAAGGTACGTGACGGACTTCCCATCGAGAGAACAATAATACTAACTCAGCTTCAGTTGTGGTCAAGAACCCATCAGATTTTGTGGGCTCGGCCTTGGGCCAGTCGGAGCAGAATACCAAGGGGATTCTGGCCGCTACCGTGGGCAAGGTTTTGGTGATAGATGAAGCCTATGGGCTGTATGGGGGAGGCGATGGCCAGGGCGCAAGCGCGGACCCGTACAAGACGGCCGTGATCGACACCATTGTCGCCGAAGTCCAGAGCGTGCCGGGTGACGATCGCTGCGTGCTGCTTCTGGGATACAAGGACCAGATGGAGCAGATGTTCCAGAATGTCAACCCTGGGCTTAGTCGGCGCTTCCCTGTGGCGTCCGGTTTTACCTTTGAGGACTTTTCGCAGGATGAGCTTCGAGTCATTCTCGATCTGAAGCTCAAGGCCGACGGATATCGCGCAACTGACGAGGCAAAACAAGTGGCCATGGACATGCTGGATCGCGCACGCTACCGTCCGAACTTTGGGAATGCCGGCGAAATCAACATTATTCTCGACGCAACCAAGATTCGACACCAACGGCGTGTCTCCAGGATGGAGTCCGGAGAAAGCAAGACTCGAGCAAGCACATTGCTGGAAGCCAGGGATTTCGATGAGCATTTTGACCGTGCCGACAAGGCCGAGACAAACGTCAGAATGTTATTCCAAGACACTGTCGGCTCGGAGAACGTTGTCGCCCTTCTCGAAGAATATCAAGACACGGTTCGGACCATGAGAGAGCTCAAATTGGACCCGAAGGAGAGCATCCCGTTCAATTTCTTATTCCGTGGCCCCCCTGGCACCGGAAAGACAACCACGGCGAAGAAGATGGGGAGGGTCTTCCACGACATGGGGTTCCTCGCGACACCCGAGGTGGTCGAATGCTCTGCAACCGACCTGATTGGTCAATACGTCGGACAGACAGGACCCAAGGTGCAGAAAAAGCTCGACCAAGCTCTTGGTCGGGTTCTCTTCGTTGACGAGGCCTACAGGCTCGCCGAAGGCCACTTTGCCAAGGAGGCCGTAGACGAGCTGGTCGACTGCATCACCAAGGAGCGGTATCAAAAGAAGCTGATCATCATCCTGGCTGGATACGACGCCGATATCAACCGCCTCCTCTCCGTCAACGCAGGCTTATCGTCCCGATTCCCTGCTGTGGTTGACTTCAAACCTCTGCCGCCGCAAGACTGTGTCTCGCTTATGCATCGGTTGCTGAAAAAGAAGAAGGACGAGCTTCTATCGCGAGACAAGCATCTTGATCTCAGCTGTCTCGATAACCCCTCTTCGTGGTTCAGTCAGCAGTTGCTCTTGTGCTTCGAACGCCTGATCCAACAAGACAGCTGGGCCAGTGCTCGTGACGTGCAGTGCTTGACTGGTACCATCTTCAATAGACTGCTGAGATGCAAGGCTTCTCTGGACAAGGGCGGATTTATTCTGAAGGAAGACATCGTCCTCCAGGAACTCGGCAAGATGATCAGAGAGCGTGCAGCGCGGACCGCATCTGCGGTGAACGTGCAATCAGTCCACAGCTCTCAGCCGCGTCCCCAGCTTCCTTTCCGGCCACCGCCATCAGCGACTCCGCCCAGAGCAGTGACAGCCACTGCAACAACTTTGCAGACTGCCCAGGCAGACAGGCAGGCATCTCCAGTTGGCGATATCACAGAGGGCCAAGAAGAGCGCACCGACATTGACATTGTGGTGCGGAAAGCTCCCCGGGATGTTCGTCGAGATGCAGGAGTGAGCGATGAAGTCTGGGAGCAGTTGCAAAGAGATAGAGACGCCGAGGACGAGCGCGAGGAGGAGTATCGACGTCTCAAGGAAGCGGCTCGCAAGGCATCAGCGGCCGCGAGGGCAAAGATTGTGGAACGTTTGGTAAAGGAAGAGGAAGAACGCAAAAAGGAGGCCGAGAAACAGAAGAAACTTGCGCTCATGGGAGCGTGTCCCATGGGCTACGCTTGGATCAAGCAGCATGGGGGATACCGCTGCGCCGGAGGATCCCATTACATTTCGGATGTTGATATTTCTCTTGCGAAGCTGTAAATCCCTCAGTAGGTGCCATGGTAGCTGAGTGTCGATGAACGACGGAAACTCGGGATGAGATCTAGCAGATGGCCAGGGGACTATATAGCGGCATCTGATAGGGGTGCACCCCCCTTTTGCTACGGGTGCATCCCCTGCTATGGCGTTTTACGTATCTGCCCTCTAATTTACTGTTGATATTATTCCTGAAAGCTGTATATATATTTGTTAGATGCTTATCTAGCAATATAAGGTATTTTGAACTCATAAAAGCTAGTAAAGTTAAAGGTATAAGGCAGTTAGGTGCGTTTATATATTGCTAAACCCCTGGATATACGTTAGGTTGAGACCTTTTATAGTTTAGTTCCGGGAAACAAAGGCTTAAGAACGTAATTGATAGATTGTAAAGCCTATTTTAATAGCTTTTTTGCTTTTGTTATTACGCTTAACGCTTGGTTTTAAGGATTTACGCGAAAAATATATCTTCCAGGGGATGCGTACGGATTAAAAGGGGGGTGCACCCCGATCAGACGCCATTCCTAAACCCCTAGGTATGCGTTAGGTCGAGACCTTTTATCTTTTATTTCCGGTAGATAGAGGTGTTTGAACGCTGTTTGTTTTGACGATACCAACATGAAGGTGTCACCCCCCCTCCCCAAGTCTACCGAACCCTCGCCCGCCGACAAGGCAGTCCAGAAATCTGCGAATTGGGCGCTCGGGACTATGATTGTGTCAATTTTCGCCGCCCTAATATCGTTAATCGCCGTTTGCCGCAAGGGGCCAACCGGCCCGGCCGGTCGGGATGGCAACCTAGGATGGCCGGGATGCGGCTTCGTCCGCTGAGTTGGCCACGGCCATCACCACCGCCCTCGAACCCGCCATCACCACCGCCACCACCGCCGCCGCCGATGAAAGGCGGGCTGCCGTCGCCGCTGCCGAGACAGCCGTCGCCGTCGCCGCCGCCGCCAGAGCCGAGAGACTCCTGACCGCCGCAGAACGAGCCCTCGCCGCCGCCGAACAAGCTCTCGCCGCAACCACACGCCTGCCCCTTCCCCTGTCCGTGCCCCGGCGTGCCCCCCGCCCCAACCGTCCCAGCCGCATCCCCCTACCTCTCCGACCCGGGCATCAAGGCCAGCGAGTCGGACGCCGAGCCATTCTCGACCTGAAGCTCAGGGCAGAGGGATATCGCGCGACCTTATCTCAGATTCAGACCTCAATCCCGGCGTCCATGTAATGTTGACAGCTGCGTACTGAAATTTGGGTGAAATCTGTCCACGTAATCATACCGCTAGGCCAAATGAAGCAACTGACCCATTTGACTGTTCACTTGTGCAAGCCGACTGCAGTGCGTCATCTACAGGGTGCAAATATATATGGCAATTTGAAGACTGGCGTCACCATCCAGCTGTCCGGCTCGGTCTGGAGTGGGATACCGGATTGCCTTGGACAGGGTTGAGATTCTTATCTGGGTTCAGATCTCGATTTTAGTTTGGCTATAGGTGTTTCAGGCGCCCTCTGTGTAGTTACATGGTTGAGACACTTGGCATCTCCCATCAGCTCATCCTACAAACGTTCAGCACCTAAAATAAATGTACCACAACGACAACGACAACAGGCCCATCAACGGCTCGCTCCACATTCAGTATGATTGACAGGACAGCTATCCGACACCTCGAATCTGGATCCTAATTGACTCCCACCTACACATGAGGAGCGTGCTTGTCTCGAACCTCGATAGCGCTCGAAAGAGCAATGCTCACGGCGCGCAGAGTAAAGGCTACCCTATCCTTCGCGAGAGACAGTGGTCCGTCAGCTCCCTGCCCACTAACAACTTCATCAGGTATTCCCACCAGCCGGGCGTTCAAGGTTTCGAATGCAAAGAAGATGGCCGACAGGCTATCTAGGACGGATGAAGCCTTGACATATTGTTCCTCATGCCACTGACTCTCCGCTTTGTCACAAATTGTGCCGGATTCCTGGAGGAACACAGACAGCGTCCGGCAATATTCGCGCATGGCCATACCGGTGGCCTTGGCGGGAACTGGAGGGGGTTTCAGCTCCGCGACTGAGAAGTCGTCGGTGAAGAAGTGCGGAGCGATTATAGCTGTCTCCTTGTTGGGGTCTCCGGCATCTTGGACAAGGCAGCGAAAGGCCCGCCTCCACCACAAAAAGTCCGTTTCGGCCGGAAGCGTGATACCTGCGGAGATGTGCAGTGCCGCGACAACGACGCCAATGCCACAATCAGAAGCATTCTCTTGCTGGGGAATAGCCTGGGGAAGCATCAGCGGTGGGTATGATAGCGACAACGGTGCCTTGCGCTGCAGCTGGGGAGGTTTGGTCGCATTGGCCTTGGTCCAAGCATCTCTCAGTGCAGGAAGAAATCTGCCGAGTTGTGACTTGGCGGCAACCAAGTACCGCTCGTCCCGAAGCATGGAGTTGTAGAACAGGGTCGGGTGATGGCTAGCATCGCTAAGGGGAATTACAGCAAGGCACCAGTGGTTGCCGTTGAGATGCAGAATGCCGATGACCTGCCTCGCGGTCTGCAGATGAGCAAACGACATACGCTTGACCAATCCTCTTTCTGTAAAGGTGTCTGAAACCTCGACCAGAGCCATGTCCTGAAACCGCGCAGCCGTGACCATATCCACAAGGTCATAAACCGCACTGCCAGTCAGCCAGCCACTTCGTGGAGCGCCGGCGTCCCCGCCATCGTGGAAGAGTTGCGGATAGTGATCGGTCGGAAGGAGCCTTGTTGCGGCGGCAATATCCGAAGTGAGATCTAAGGGATAGTGACCGCGTCGTTGACGTTTGTCTCTTGGTGAACCGTGGCTACTGTGGGAAGGGTCGTCTTCCACTCCCTCTAGGGCATGCTTTTGGCCGGTTGTGGGGGTTCTTGGTGCGGCCAGTGTCGAATGTCTTGCGCGCCACGTGTTCTCCACGACGCCAGCGGCATGGGGGTCGGGATTTTCCGAGACAGCCGGGTCAGAAAAAGCGAATTCGGAGATTTGGAAGTCCAGCTTCGCGAGGGGAAGAGAGGGCTCGTTAACAGTAAGACAAGGGGAATCGGGGCGTCGATCACCCGACTCGACGGAATAGGACATCGTTATCTTGGCTGCTGGGGGCGAAACGGAGCGTCGCGAGCCAAGCTCGATGCCCGACCCATCCGGTTGGGGAGGGTACTGGGGGAAATGCTGGGCGGCGAGGTCTGGTGACACTAAGCGCGACACTAAGACCCCATTGGCATTTGGGAGCAACCGCAGGCCTGGAGGTTTCCAGTCATCAAGGGACTGCCCATCTGAGTGTCGTCGGGAAGGTTCGGGGGAGGGTTCGCAGAGGGTGGCGCCAGGCGATAGCTTTGGGGGTGCGGCAGGGAATCTCGCGTACGGAGAGGAAGGTCGATACGGAAACGGCGAGGAAAGTCGATCTCCGATCCCGTCGGCGGCGTAGCTTGGCTGGGAGGCAGAGGCTTTATTGAACGGAGAAGCCGGATTGGCTTCCTGGAAGAGCTTCACCGCCATGACACAGTCTTGGGGCACAAAAAGAGGAGATTTCGTTCCGCCGCGCTGGGATTGAGAAAGGCGAATGTCGCGCGCCCTGATGAGCCACACCTTGGCTTCGTTCCAGAGCTTGATGTGTTCAGCGACCGTGCGGAGGGTTCGGGCGAACTGTTGCGAGATGGTCTCATTGCGGGGCTCCAAGAAGGCAATTATGTCGACGTAGCGAACCCCAGCCCACTGCCTGATGCAGTAGCGCAGACATGACTGCACATGGCGGTCGGTGATGCTGCTTGGGACCAAGTCTCGAGGCTGAGGGGTGCCATTCTCCAGCTCGTCGGCCTCCTTCGTATTCCTCAGACGGCTGTAGATCACCTTGGAGCTGTTTGGGATGTTATCAACGGTTTCCCCGTTGGTCTTGCGTGTGCCATCGGCAGCCGGGTCGGCGTTGCCATCGCGCGAAGGAGTGGGAGGTGGGCTGGTCCGCTCGTTGGTCTTGGACTCGAGTGTTTCGGAGGGCGCGTCGTTGGCTTTGTTTGGCTCGCGATTTGCGGTTGCGGCCATGCGGCGAGTGACCCTTGGGGTAATCGAAGACTTGTTCTTATCGTCGTCTTGCATTGGGTCATCGATCGGCAGCGAGCTGCGGCATCAGGTCGGGTATGAGGCGTGGCGCAATTGCGGCGGGCTGAACGACGGTCAAAGATGAAGGGAGTTGATTGGGGTTCACGTACCTTTGGCGTGGTGGTGGGATGCGAAGGCGAACCTTCGCCCCGCACTCTTCTCCCGGCGCAAGTTTTTCGGGGTCCATCGAGAATGGTAGTCGTCCTATCTTCGTTCCTTCCTGTGTTTGCACAGCAATGTTGCCAATGTGCGACGCGAGCGCAACAGCTAAAGCTTGGGCCACCGATGGTGGGGGCGGGGTAGCTGTTTTTAACTTTCTAGGTCGAGCCCGGACGGCAGGGTGATGATGCTCACGTCGGGCGGCGAGAGACGGAGCCCGCGCGTGTCGTCGCCGTTGGCCGCGATGAGCGTGAGGGAGGCGTTGCCGTAGATGGCCGCCATGGCCGCCAGCCGGCCCGGCTTTTGTGTCGCGTCGTCCTGCACGATGCACAGCCTGTCCACCCCGAGGTAGCGGATGCCGAGCTCGCGCGCGACCGCCATGGCATCCCGCAGCGTCCAAGGCAGGCGCTCTCCCAGCACGGAAGATTTTTGGAGGGATGCCGGCTGGCAGAGCAGCGCGATGTTCTCCATGGTCGACAACAGGGGCTCCGCGTCGCCATCACCCCACACGTAGCTCAGCGCCATGTACTTGGTGTCTCCCGGCTGCCGCGAGATGCACTCCTCCTGCACGTCGATGAAGTAGAGATAGCTCGGTGGGTCCACCCTCTTCCACACGTCTTCGATCGCGAAACAAGTCCCCCGGATCCTCGAAAAGTCCAGGTCCAAGTCCAACTCCGACTCAATCGGTAGTGGTGGTGGTGGCACAAACGCCAAAACCTCTCTCTCGCACGCCGTCGGCCCAGGGACATCGACATGGCGGATGAGCCGTATCTGGGCCAGGTCCCCCGTAGCCTCTAAGAAGGCAACTTTATCACTCCGACTCCTTCACGGGTATACCCAACTCCCGTCTCTTCGCCTCCACCTCCTCCTTCCAGGCCAGGAAACGAGGATACCACGCAGCCGCACGACTGTCCCATTGAGCCCGTTCGGCTCCCCACGCTGCCACGCTCGCAAGATAGTCCCCCAGATCCAAAATCTTGTACAATTTCCCACCCAGCCTCAGCTCAATCACGGCGATATGCTCATGCACTATCTTGCCATACTCAAACGTGTCGGGCATCACAAACGCCAGCATGGCCAGGTACCTCTTCACAAAAGCCAGCATCTTCGCCGCAGCCTCCAGGGCAGGGTCATGATCCTGACACAGCGCCTTCAACTCGTCATCCAGCCTGCCATACTCATCACGCCGCTCACTCTCGGCCGCGTCGTCGCGTCCATACACGATCCGGCTCAGCGGCAGGCGGTCGGCCTCTTCGGCGGGGAGGAAATCCATCACGAGCCGGCCGACGGTCAGGGGGATGCGACACGGCGTGTGGCGCTTGTCGGCCAGCGCGCCGACCAGCAGGTCGTAGAATGACCAGACCGGTGTCGGCGGACCGCCGCAGCCTAGACGGAAGATGCCGCCGCGCGGAGCTTTGAGGTGGCCCTGCCCGTCGGGGCAGTCGAAGATGCGGAACTGGGCGTGCACCGTGTCGACGCGGGAGGCCCGCTTGGGGATGGACAGCCAGGTGGGCCAGAGGGTGGCGTTGTTGAGATAGACGATGTCGATTTCGCAGGCGGACGGCGTGTTGTTGGCGAAGACGCGGCCCAGGGCGTCAAGCGTCTCGGAGTGGAGTTGGTGGTTGGTGAGGAGGGAGAGGGTTGGGTTTTTGGCGGCGTCGGCTTGGAATTGCACGCGCTTGATAGAGCCGCGGGCTTTCTCCCTGTCCATCGCTTGGCGGTGTTGGCTGTGGAGGTCGGTGGGGGACGGAGGGGGGGATTGAGGGGTGAGGGCAACGAGCACGATGATCATGCTGCGCACCTCCAAGGGGATGCCGAGAAGGGTTGGACGTGATGACATTTGCGATGTATTGGAAACAATATGTACGTCATTCGATATCTTGCAAGAAGGCTGGAGTTGTAAACTGGAGTCGAGCATGGGGTGCAGAGCCATATATTCCTATCCTTAACAGCTACACCAAAGCTCTCTCAGCGGCACATAATTGTGCACTGATCTTTGTACGACGTTAACAACCCCTTGGCCTTAGCCCCTAGGCCCCTGAGCGGCAGTTGCCTTGCATAAGGATTCAATGCTGCAGTCAAAATCCCGTAGCCCACACAGTTCTTGGCAACCCCTTGAATTGGAGTTGTCGGCCCCTGAAAAACAGAGCGGTAAAAAAGCTCCAGTAAAAAAGATCGCCCTGGGTATTTTGCATGAAGACTTTGGGTATCTTGCATGAAATCCCCTTATCTCGCCTATCAGCCCCAAGGCCGTGGCTAAGGCTGTGGCTCAATCCAAGCCCCGTGCGTGCTTCCGATCGCCTCAACTCAGTCGACTGAAGCAATTGCCAACTCTTAGTTCTAAGGGCTTTTGCGCGGCGCAGGGTATTCCGACGTCGCAGGATCAGGGCCAGATGGTGCAGTACCCGGACGGTGTTGTACAGTTTCCCTAGCAATCGCAGCAGTATTTTGTCGCTAGCAGTCAGCACCAGGTAGTCTCACGCCCACAGAATCCGGATTCAGCAGCGCAGCTACGGCGCACGCAGCCTCGCAGGCCGTGGAGGATAGATTGAAGTGGGCTAACGACCTTATAGTTCAATTGAGCTATCTTCAACACCATGGTCCTCGCAGTGATAATGGTCCTGACTTGCAGTTGCGCACTTGGTGATGGCTTCAATTGCGGCGCCAGCGAGGGAGCGCTGCGATCGCGCTGCGAGGCCGACGGGGTCAGCCACAGAGGGGTCCGCTGCGCGTCTACGCTGGCGCTGGCGTAGGGTGGTTGGCTGGCACAGGCGAGATAAGGGGACTTCATGCAGGATACCCAAAGGCTTCATGCAAAATACTCGGGGCGAAAAAGATTGGATTTAGGGAGAAGGATTCCGCACAGGGGCTCATCTCGCTTATCACAGTGGGCTCGGCCCTTGGTCCCGTTAAAAATCCGCGGGGCAAATGCATCCTTCCATCTTTGCCTCCGCACCATGTCCTCAATCGCAACGGCCGTCCCCAGCGGGACCATCTCGGGCGGTCCAGACTGGTGCGTCTTGGACCTGCTCTCGGCCTTTGGACAGACGCAGGCGCCCTGGAAATACAATGAGTGCGCCAATGCGACCGAGGGCACGGCGGCCGACGACTTCCAGACCATCTGCTGCGACGGCAACATCATCGACACCACCCAGGACATGTACGGCTTCGCCCGCCGCGGACAGACGATGCGGAACTACCCGCTCGACCTGGAAAACCTCGTCTGCTGCCGCGAGGCCGGCCAGCGCCAGATGGGCGGCATCGTGCCCTTCTCCAACCCGACCCGCTGCGACGCCGTGCTGAAGCCCACCCCGCTGGCCAGCCTGGCCGCGACCAACACCAAGAACGCCGTGCCGTACCTCGCCACCTTTGAGAGCGGGCGATGGGACTCGGCCATCAGCATGAACGTCGATTGGATCCGCACCGAGACACCCAAGTGTCTCTGGGTGCAGACGACGCATCCCGACGTGACCATGGTGGATGTGCGCGTGCCGGCGGCCGCGATTACAACTCTGCCGCCGCCTACAACGGATGCGTTTGGGAGGGTTATTGGGAGTACGACCAACAGGCCGCCGATCAGTGTGCCGACGACGACGGTGCGGAGCCCAACTTCGTCTTCAGCGGGAGTTAAGTCGACAGGGACGGTGAAGGTACGGCTGAGTGCGCTAGCGGCGTTAGCGTTGGGGTTGCTTGTCGTGGTATAGTGGGTGTGCTGAGAGACGGAGGGTGGACTCACGCTTTGCTTCAAAACCGCCGTAAAGCCGGTTGTAACAGCTGATCTAATCAGCCACTGTATATCTAGATACTATTGTCCTGAAATTCAAACTGGGGTATTTGTATAATTCTATCTACCTCGTTAACTCAGCGTACAGTGACAGTCTGTGAGATCACCCCAGCTCAGGATAGCAAACGAAAGAGGAAATTTTATGTGCCCAGATTCGTCGCATACAACAACTGTTGTTGCCACCCAGCGCTCATCGCAACTATCCAATGCTGAATTCCGTCGCATCAAATTTGCCCTCCCGGAACGCCTCCATCCCCTCGCCGCGCATGATGCCGTGTATATAACTCTCGCCAACCAGCACGTATTGACCGTTGGGTTTTGGCCGCAGCACCAGCGGAACCATCGCCCCGAAGATGACACAGCAGATATCACCCTCCTCGAGGATGCGCGGCCCGAGACCCAAGAATCCCCGTCTCGTCACAAAGAGAACCCGATCCGCCGCGGCCACCTGCACGTCTAGCAAAAATTGCACACCGTCTCCCTTTGCCGTCTTGGAGCTGCGAGTACGCCGTCTCGCCGTGCGCGAGAAGAACGCTGCGAAATTGGCCTCCATCGTTTCCTCCTCGGAGTTCATGATGGGGCCGTGCCTCATGATGTGGTTCTTGGCAACGGTCCAGTTGCTCAATCCGGCAGTCAGCGTGCGTTGTAGCGCCGCTGGCGGGCCTTGCCGTCGTCTTTTCGGCTTATCGCCCACGTCTTTGATGTGCCCAACTGCGGCTTGTATGCGGCCAAAAATTTCCTCATCTAGTGTCTCCAGGTCTGCGCCCAGGATCTCGGAGGGGAAGGTCATGATGCATCCGGCAATCTCGTCGAATACGAACCCTCGCACAATGAGAGAGTCGCCGTCGATTTGAATCTGCTGGAGCTGAGAAGAGCCCGAAGATGCGTCATACGCAAGACGGCCCTCGTCATTCGATACCCCGAGCCCGTCTCCCAGCGCAATGCAGCCTTTAGGTACATCCCATCGTGGTACCCACGAAGGATAGCCCTCCGTCAATGAAATGGTTCGCTCGTCGTGGCTGACGGCCGACAGGAGCCGCAAGTTCCCGGTCTGCCTCAGTATGTGCACGGCTACTTCTTTAAATAGGGTAGCTGTGCTCTTCCTGTAGTCGGGCTGGGTAAGGAGTGGAGAGTTGTCCTGCTTCCCAAGGTGATACTGCTGCATGCCGTCGGCGTCTCGGTAACCAGCACGAGCTGCTGGATGGCCAAAGGTTGAGTAGACATAGTCGTGAGAAAGAGTGGCTCTGCTCGTCCGCGTCGCCTGCAAAACATCGAGGTAATCAACTTTGCCATGGAGATCGGCGAGTGTTTGATACTTGTAGAGGAACATCAGGTTGTGTGCTCGGGTGAGAATGTCGCCCTCTTCCCGATACCGGTGGTACACGGGGAGGTGCGAACTGAGCATGGCCATAGAGGTGACGAACAGTGTCATGGACAACCTGTCTATCATCTCCCGGCCATAAAGAAAATGGCCATTATAGGCCAGTCCAAACTCCTGTAGAACCCAAACACGAGACCACCATTCGCAACCAAGCAGCCTCACAGTCTTTTCCCACTCGAACGGCGTGATCGAGTCAAAGATTTCTGGAGGCAGCTGTGCTGAGTGCTTGTTGATGAAAATGTGGGCCAGTTCATCGGTGTTCATGATGTTTTCAAGTACGCGATTGACTTTGTTCAGTACTGCGAGAGCACCTGAATCCCGGGAGGTATCCGCGTCGAGGCAGAAGAGAACATTGCGAGCCAGACTGTAAACTTTGTCCATGAGTCCAACCTGCTGGTTCCGCTCCGAAACATCATCCTGATTGATGCAGATAGCGTCTGCCCATAACTTCCTCGTCGAGTCTGGCAGACGAACTCTCCGGAGCACGTTTTCAAGGTTCGCCGTAATGGCCAGTTGTGCACCATTGCAGATGATGCTCTTGGTTTTCTCGGCGGAACCCCAGACATATGAGATTGCCTCGTACGGACTCCCAAAGGGCGAACCACCCAGAAGTCCCAGGTCATAGTCATAGAGTTGACATTCCAGCTGATCCTGTGGGGAACCGGGTAGCAACTCGAGCAGCCTGATTGAGGTGGGCTTTTTGAGCTCATCGTAGGTATAGACGTTTTCACGGCCGGCCGCCGTGTTGACATTGGATCCAAGGGACTCGGCATGTTCGGGGATTTTGCGCAGGCGAGCACTCCTGCGTTCACGTCTCATGGGCAGCTTGCGCCTCCCTTTAGCCAGCGTATGCGCTACCGACGATAGATCAGTTAGTTGTCTATCCAGATACGTGAATCACAGAATTCCTCACCATGACTTTTTGAAGCTGACGCCCGCCTACTCTTTCCGACAGCTGCCTGCATGTTGAGACGAGGTTGCCGATCTTGTGGTGTACTGGTATAGATAAAGTACCCAGACTTAAATGAGCTCGTGAGCCACGTCAAGACAGGTATCTTGCGAAGACAACAAAGCGAAAACCTCAGACCTGGTGATGATAGCAATTCATATGTTGGGTCCAAGAGTTGGGTAGCAGCGCATTCCCGCCCAAATGACTCTTTCACACGTCGCGCAGAGGGGCTCGGCCTGGGACTGGGCTAATCAGCGACTGACCAGTCTGGGCACAGCACCACACGTGGCCACCGGAAACAGCACAGGTGTGTACCGCCAAGTATGGATGGCTTGACCTCAAGGGCTGCGGCCTAAACTCTAATTGATATTATCACCTACTATCATAATTCACAACCTCGCTGGCAACGTACCCCTCGTTCAGCTCGTTCGGCTCATGTCTCGGGGTCAAGCATATAAAAGAGACCCTTACTAGCTAGGCGCGGCACATGCAAAACTTGGGAACTTCAGAAGCTCTCTTGTGGTGTTCAAGTTGCAGCCGCTGCAGCTGTGTGAATAAGCGAGCCCAGTGGCGGCAGTTTGGCCATTGGTGTGCCATGTCCCAAGTAAGTATCTGCCCCATTCACTCCATGATAGCCTCTAACATAACAGTAAGAGTACAGATCTATATCGCTTGCTTCTCATGATTTTCATTTTCCGACCGATTTTGTGCCCCATTCCGTAAGAGAAAGACAAGAACGCCTCCCTCCATTGTCCAAAATCATGCGGTCTCCTTCTCCAGAGGAAACCACCCAGAATAATAGTCCCTCTTCCCCAGCGCCACGCCCTCCTTCCTTAAAATGCCATACGCCGTGGTCAAATGGAAGTACAAATTCGGGAGCACGACAACATGGGTGTAATGTGATCCGCTCATCGGGACTTCCACGCCCGGCTGCAAAGTGGTGGGCTTCACGAGATCGCCCTGACGGTTGATTTCGTCTTTGTCAACGCGCTCCTCGAGCGTGGCACGCACGGCGTCTATGCGCGCGTGGCACTTGGCGAATGTGTCGAGGTCGCGGTCGTACGTGATGGCCTCGCGGTCAGAGAGCCGGGCGAGGAGATATTCGGTGTATTGGGCGACGATTCGGACATGGTCAGGGATCGGGTACATGTCCTCGCGGAGGCGGGCGGCGAGGAGACTCTGGGGGTCGGAATGAGACTCTTCGGCTTTCTTGAGGATGTGGCTAAGTGTGCCGAGGATGCCCCTGAGCGCAGGGATGGTTCCGTCGTAAAGTGTGTAGCCCATGGTTGTTTTCTTTGTCTTTTTACTATTGTTTCTAGAAGTAATTGGTAAAAGGTCACCGGGTTAGATAAGTCAACGCCGACATTTTTCTGTCTTTATATTCTCAAGACGTCGAAGCGGCATTAATCCACTTGCTCCGTTGCCCCGTGTCCTTGCAGCGCGGGGTAATTAAAACACCGCGTACCGGCAATTTGCTGCCGCCGTACGGGCTTCGGCATCCGCGAAAAGTCTCCGGTCCTTTCTGTTTGGGGTTTAGGGGTTATCCGGAGTGGGGCGTAGCGTTCATGTTACCAACCGGGATCGAACAGCAACACCGATGTTTGTGAGTAACGCTGAAAATTCTGTCCGTTTTAACAAGGAGTTTCATTCGAGTATACGGAGAAGTAGTTGAGACTAAGATGGCGCTTCGTCCCCAGTACGGCCCGGAAGATTCACCCCGAATATCCCATCCCCACCCCCAAATCCTAGTAACCAGGTTCTCTTTATTTACTACCTCTGATGGAGGCGTGATAACAACCTGGGTGGGTCTGGTTTGACGAGCAGCTTGAGATATGCAAGTGCAGTGTCTCGTATGCACTTCTGACTCACAGGGTTCAATGCATAGGTCTCCTACTGTCTAACCGAGCGGCAATATGCCCAGCAACGTGGTCCGCAAGAGGCTGCATCTGGAAGGATTTCGAAGCGCTAGCCCACAATCTAGGAAGGGCTCGGCGTGGCCGACGTCCCGGAGCCCGAGTCCTCGTGAGGTCTCTCGTGGCAATGAGCGACTGGAAAGTCTGGCGCCGGGCATTCTGTGCCGAGTTCATTGCGGAGTCATTCTTATTGAACTGTGTCTACGATACAGTCAGTGAGGCGGCCTTTGAGCAGATGTTGATTGGTTAGAGCAGCCCCTGAAGAAAACAAACAGTGGTCAGCTTACACATCGAGGAGAAAGTGCAGTGACGTCATTTGGCCTCAACTTTTTGTCTGGACCCATGACGTCGTCCGGCATCTTAAACTCAAGAAGGGTCGTGTCGGTACAGATCGCCGTGTGCTGCATCTTTTGAGTCGGAAATACCTCTTTTTGAGTGAATATCCTGGCGGAGAAAAATATGGAATGAGGCGTGACGGGAGACGGTGGAAGCTGCGCTGCGATACTTGCTTGTAGAGACGGCGAAATCCAAACTACGGAAAGGGCTTCGTCAAGCTGTAGAGTAGTCAAGTTGTAGAAGAACTTACATTTCATCTGGTCATCGGAGTTCCCAGGTTCCTCCAAGTTGACCATAAAACCTACACCGGCCGGCAGTTGTGATACTGCCACGAGATTGCGAAGCCAAGATGGACTCGCACAAGTAGGTCCAGGCTCCAGCGTCAGAGTTCCTTCCCCATCCCGACATCGAAGTATTACTTTCGAGCCTTGAGGTGAAATTGTTTTGGCGGTTTGTTGCGATGCAACTGAACCTGAATTCGTGGTTTGCAGTCGCGGGGTGCAGCGGGGTCGCGGGACATTGGGCTGAGTGGGAAACCAACAACGGCAGGTGCACACCAACAAGTCGCAAGGTCTGCTAGCAGCTCCCGAGCGGGAAGGCATGATGATGACGGAAATGCCAGCTGCGTTTGCAAAAAAGTCTTGACGCCCCCAAATGCAAACTCCAGTGCGCTGCACTCAAAAGCGATCAGCGTCACGCAACTCCCAACCCCGGGTAGCAACATGCCTCCTCGGCCACAACGTCCACGCGCACGCTCGCAGCAGGAGCTCCTCGATGCCCTCAATTCGTACTCGCTGCACGACGATCCAAACCTCGCCGCTACGGTTGTCGACCTCTGGACGCAGTGCAAGGTCACGCTCCCCGCGCCCGACGATCCCAGAGACGTCGACTTCAGGGCCGCCATCTGGGCGTTCCGCAAGCTGCAGCCCGATGTCCTCCAGTTCCTCGCTCAATGTCTCCACCGCACTACCATCGAATCACTAGACGGCCGCGCACGCGATGCTCTTCGTTTGCTCTCCAAGCGAACTGGCCGCGACCCTCGCGTTCTGCTTTTCCTCGTCACTCCCCACCACGCCGACTTCTTATGCGACACGGCTGTTCGCGCGTTTCGCGTATTCTCACGCAAACACGATGTAGATATTATTGAGTTGCTGGAACACATGCAGAATGGGTTCGACACAAACATCAAGTCGTATGCCCCCGATCTCCGGGAACACCGCTACGTCCTCAAACTCCTTCAGTCGACGCTTCAGCGTTTGTCACCCCAGTATGCTGTCCCTATTCACTCGCTAGTCGGCCTTTCAGCTTTTGCTTTTATACTTACATACTTATTCGTAGGTCTAGCGCATCACCCGATCCTCCCAAAAAGAAACGGCGCGGCCGAGCGAAGGCTCAAGTAAACGAACAAGCCAGCATCCGTGACTTAGATTCGCCCCCGCCATCTGCATCACGGTCAGATATGGGTGGAGCGGGGTCCCCTATACCGGAAAAAGACCACGACACCCTTTCTGACGGCGAGGACGACATCCGCGTCGAAGTATCGACACCAGAGGTCGGTCGCCGGCAAAGCACGGTTCCAAATCGAGCATCCAGTATCGAAGACAACAGCATCATTGAAGCCAACTCCGCGGATATTGACTTAGTCCCCCCTCCCGCGTCCTCCACACTGGATCCTGCCAACTTTTCGAGTCCCGCCGCAGTTACCTCCCTAAGCAATGAAGGCTTACCACCCAAGAAGCGCCCTCGGTTGGATTCACTAAGACCGGCCATCGTGCTGGAGCCCACGGCGGCGAGATCTGGCCACGGACCGGATCTCTCTTCGCCTAACCCAGGTCCCCAATCAGCTCAAGAACTATCCTCGATCCTACGATGTCTCGACCCGGACAGTGAGTTGCCCGCAATAGAGAGATACCTCAACGACGTCGTTGTCAACAGGGCTGTGTCAGAACTGATTACGTGGACAATGGGCGAAAAGAGTAACGTCTGTGCTCTGGATAGCCTGTTGCCTATGGCAAGGAAACTAACTCCACGTGGACACTTGGACATCAAATCTAGGCTGGACGCACACGATGTCATATATCTTCCAAGCCATGATGAGACAGCTAAACATTGGGTCTTGTTCCGCGCTATCCGGCTCCCTACCATTTCGTATCCCTCTCAATCGTGCCACGGTACCACATCCTCAGAATGGGTCCTGGAGAAGTATGACTCGCTCGGCGTCTCCCCACACAGACGCGGTCTGGACGACCTCATCCTCTGCTTTCTTTCCGATCATGGGATAGTATGTGAGAAGGTGAAGCTCGTCCCGGTAAGACTCACATATGCTTTTCAAGAAACTACTTCACTTGCTAATATGGCATTTCTCAGTCCGCCCGGCAACCAAATCTTTTCGACTGCGGTGTCTACGTCGTAGCCTTTGTCAGCTGTCTTCTGCATGACCTTCCTGTCACGTTTGAGTCTCTAGAGTCCACCGAAGCCCGTCGGCGCTTGCATCGCAATATGCTGAGACCTTCATCCTCACCGCCTGAGCTCCTCGTCATGCCAAATCCCAGCACTGCAAGACTGAAGTATGTGGAAGCGATTCGGAGAAACGAGGAAAGCCGGAATCGCCTGGGTATCAACGTCCATGAGATCATGCAGAGCACTCGGTGCCTTCAACTCCAGCATGTCGAGGGACGATACTGGAATCTTACGGGTTTACGTGACAAGATTCTGAGTTGTCTTGGAAGTCAAGCAAAGACACCACCGCGACCTGACTCAACTGCCAAGCAGAAGCGTGCCCATTGGGCTTCGGAAATTTTGAAGACAATTGAACTAATACAAGCAGAACCAGAGCCCTTGCCTCAGGATACGGCCGACTGGCTACAGAGCATGACACACCAAGCGACCGTTTTGTCGAGACGCTTTTCTTCCGATGACGAAGCCGGACACCAGCAGAATGTCAGAGAGATGCGAAGACGGGCTGGGGTCCATGTAGCATGGATGCTACTCCAGAAGCAGGCGGAGCAGGAATTGCAAAAGGTTGTGACTACGAGGAGGGCGATGTATTCAGTTCTCGCGACATTTAGCAAGCCATCGAGTGCTGTAGACGCTGTAGATCTGGGTTAGTTGCTTTTAATTTCAACTGCAAATAGCAGTTCAACATCTCAGGTGGTCGGGACCCGGGTCAAATTGACTGCTCACCATTCTCTCATCAGGCTCTACGACTTTCGCTAGTGTCGGGAAGAGGGAACGAGAAGTTTTGTCTTGGCGTTCGGGGTCGCGGGTAGCAAAGATGAAGAAAAAGGTAGCGGACAGATGTGTACTCAGATATCCGCATGCAATGAAGACTTGACATGGAAAGTCTATCACAGGGAGGGTTCGCTCAACCCAACACCTTTGGGGGATCCCCTGCCTTTCATCGGTAACAATTGTGCGGTGGTGACTTCAATTTGCGCGGATGAGGAATGGCAGCTAACAGCCTAAATCTGGTTCCCTCATGTCCCCTAACATACCTACCAGCCATGCGAGCTGAGGGATATGGGGGCCGTCGTTGAGATTATGCCTTACTGTTACTTGCTAGCAAGGGGATGGTCTTAGGAGTGAGTAGAGCTTGCCCTAAATGGACGACGCAGCCACCATAGCGTAGTTCTACGGCACAAGAAGAGGAATAACTACATTCAACAGTTCCCATCTATTACCTCAACGTCATGCATCGGCTTCTAGTAGTTGAGTTACCCGTACAAGTACAAACGCCCTTCTCGCCCTCCAATCTGGTCGCGACCCATGACGGGGAGTTGCACCGGCTGACAGCGATATGCTCCACCAGTTCATTTGATGGAGTGATGAAAATTGGTTTGTCGGATGTTGGACTGACCACCGGCGAGAAAATAGCCCCAGGTGCACAAATCATGGCCCCATGTTTTTACGGGCATCAGCGGCTGGCCAACAGCATGAAACAATAGAGCCACGATTTCCTCAGTTCGAGTTATGAACATATACATGAAGGTAAAACAGACCGGCCACCCCGAATATATCATTATTTCTCCCTAAATATCCTCACCCCCCAGCCCTAACTGCACCAAATACACCAAGTACGCTAACAGAACCAGACTTTTGAAGCATCGATGTTGTAACATAGAATGCTTAAACACCAACGCAGACATTGTATCCAAGCCACAGGTTACTGCAGTTGGCGTCCACGAACGGGTTCCACGACCGGAACTGCGTGAGCGAGATGCCTGCCGCCCGATCAATGACGTCGCACGTGTCGCCGCTCTGGACGAGCCGACACCGCTTGCAGTTGCTCACGATGTTGGGCATTGCCGGCGACGGGCACGGTGGCGTCGGGGTCGGCGCGGCCGAGGTGGATGTTGCCGTGACGGCGCCGGGGACGCCGACACAGACGTAGTAGCCTAGCCAGAGGTTGCTGCAGGCTGTTTTGAAGGGGACATGTCAGTTCTGCCAGCCCTATGCTTGAGAATTAGAGGTCAACGTACCAGAATCTACAAAGGTGTTCCAGGCGGCAAACTGGGCGGCACTGATGCCGTACTTGGACTCGATGACGGCGCAGGTGTCGCCCGAGGCAACGAGGTACATTTTATTGCAGTTGGTCGCGAGGCCAGGCATGGTGTTTGTGGGGCCGGCGGGCGCAGTCGAGGTTGTGGATGTTGACGAAGTCTTGGACGAAGTGGTGGACGTGGACGTGGAGGATGTCTTGAATGAGGTGGTGGATGTGGACGACGGCTTGGGGGTAGTAGTAGTGCTACTCGCGGGCGGCGGAGCCGTGACGGTGCCGATGACGCAGTAGTCCTGGCCGGCGATGAGGTTGGGGCAGCTGACGCCTGGGTTCAGGGCCACGAAGTCGGCCGTGGAAAGGCCCCATCCGCCGGCAAAGGAGTCGCATGTGTCGCCGCTGCTGGCGGATGTCGCAAAGTTGCAAACGACGTCGCGGGCTCTAAGGCTGGCTGCGTGCATCAGGTGCGGCAGCAGGGCCATCATGAGGGAAGACTTGAGAGACAACATGGTGCAAGGTAATTAGGCTGTTGGTGCGTGACGAGGAATAGGATAGTAATCAAGAGCTCGATTTGGACCTGATCATCGTGTCTTGGATTCTCCTATCTTATACTTCTCTCGATAGCAGGTGTTTACCGATTTGTCCTAGTGTCATAGAGGACATTTGGCCCTGAGTGCGTCTCGGTAAGGTCCCTCGAGGAACTGCTGTCGATTCTCTGTGCCACCGCAATACCCCTTACCCCTATTCTTGGTCACCGTACCACCCCACCGACAACTTCAAAGAAGAAGTCTGAACACGCGTGATAAAATTGCGCCAAGACATACACTGGCATGTAGTCATCATGAGGAGGTAAGGTACGCGTAGGTACTTTGGCCGAATACGACCGCATCTCAACCTCACCCAAGGCACCGGCGTTGGGCCAATATTTGATCCTCCTGTGAGGCTCCCGGACGAGAATCCTCGTGCTGGGTTTCGGGGCCTTGTGTTATCCGAAAATGGCATTCCGATCCCAAGCTGGCCGGGCCGAGTCCGCGGCTCGCATTTATCGTTGGTTATGGTTTAATTGGGGTGGTCTGTACCTGACGTGGTAGCCGAGAGAATATGGACGTCGGAGATGTACCTGCGTCTGTCAGCGGTTGTGCCTCGTAGTAACACAAGTCTGGGCGACAGTGTAACCTCAAGGGCTCGGTTGGCTAGCGCAGGATTCCGAGAACGTAGCATTCGCCTCCACGCGGGGTAAGGTAGGCTGTGTAGGGTCCCATTCCCAGGACCCAGGGTCATTGGCCACCCCGGGCAGCTTTGGAGATTGGACACTGCCGACGAGTGTGATTTTTTTCCCAGTGTCTCTTACTCTCTGTCCCGTCCAAACTTCTTTCCTCTGTCGCGTCTCCTGCTCTTCCCGTTCCAATATTTCGAATCGGAAACGGGCGCCCATTACTTTTGTCTATCTGCGCCATTCCGCTACCCCCGACAGGATGCACGCGCTCCAGGCGTCTTTGGGCGTGCTCGCCTATGCCGGTGCGGTTCTGTCGCAGCAAGTCACATTTCCTCGGACTTTGGAGGTTGACTTGGTCTTTCCGCGCAATGCCACATACGCGCCCGCACCACTCTTCCCCTTCGTCTTCGCGATCCAGAACCCGCTCCTCGCGTTACCGCTCGACTTGAGCATCAGCTACGTGCTGTTTCCCTTTGGCACCACGGATGGTAGCAACGCGTCGGACATCTCAATCGTCGGAACCATAGATCTTCGAAACGACAACTTTTCCAGCAGGGACCCTTACCTGACTCACCAGGCCACCACCAAGCTCAACGTCACCGAGGGCTCCTGGCTTCTCACCTGGACCGTCGGTTCCGGCAACTGCTCGACGAACACCGAGTCCGGCCAGACTGATCTGAGCTACCTCAACCGAGACGCGCACGTCTGGCTCACCACCAAGAAGGGCGCCCCGTCAGTCGATCTCGTTGCAGATGCAGGTAGCTGCCCCGACAATACCTCGGCCCTCACGTACAATGTCACGGGCACCCTGAAAACGCCTGATCCGGCCAAACTAGACGGTCGCAATTCGTGCGCCATCCTTTCGTCCCCTTCCCCTTTGCCGGCTGCGAATCCTTGCGGTGCCAAGCTGGATGCCGCTGCTGCCTCGAGCATATCGGCAGCCATGACATCCGCGTACTGTTCTCTTCCGAACCCCGTGGTGAGCTGTCCTCCGGCCCCCAGTGCGGCCCGAAGTAGGACCTTGGAGGGGTTGGGGTGGTTGGCAGTTACGGTTGGCTGGGGTGTCTGTCTACTTTTGCTGTAGTCTATTCCGGCATCTGATAGGGGTTTATCCCCCCGCCATAGCGTATTACGCATATACCCTCTAATTTTACTGTTGATGTTTTCCCTGAAAGCTGTATATATGTTTATCAAAGGCCTATTTGCTATATGTAAGGGGTATTAAACTTGTAAAGGCTGATAAAGTAAAAGTATAAGGTCGTTAGGTTACTCGTTAAATCCCCGGATATACATTAGGTTGAGACCTTTTATATTTTATGTTCCGGTAAATAGAAGTTTGAGGATGTGGTTGATAGATCGTAACACCCTTATTAATGGCTTTTCTGCCATTGCTAATATGCCGAAACGCTTGTATCTGAGGATTTACGCGTAAAAGTTTATCTTTAAGGGGATGCACCCGTAGCAAAAGGGGGGTGCACCCCTATCAAATCCCTCTATTCCGTACTTTTGTAAATAAGAGAAATAGGTACCTAAAAGCCGCGTGGAATACTACCGGGTGGGCGGGTTTTTTCCGTCTCATCTTATTACCATATGGCTTGCACGGCGTTGCATGGCTGTGAGCATTGCCGACATCTGACAGGCATTGGCAAGCAAGGCAAAATGCATTGACTCAAGCCTCCCCGTCTCGTCCCGTGTCCAACGCCTCCAACGTCTTTTAGCGGCATTGTGGTGCATAAGTCCATCGACCCGGGAATCTCCCCAAGCTGGGCGGGTGATTATGCCTTGCCGCTAGGCGTTGTTTTGGGGCTCCGGGACAGCGCGATACCACCGACCCCTATCTCATCTGCCGTACCTGGAGCAGTGAAAACGGTTCCATCACAGGTATTCATTCATTCAACCAACGAAGACAGAAAAAAAATCGAATAAAGACCGCGGAGATTATTGCTTGTTCAAGGTTGGGTTGCAGTCTGCGCCGTTGTGTCGCTTGGCGCTATCGAAGTCCGAACAAGCCTCGCCAAGTTCTGGGCGGCTTGGAGGAGCCGTCTTGGCAAACTACCACCTAGTAATATTAGCGCTAGGAATACGGCACTGATCCCGCAGGGTTATCGTGACACTAGAGGGCCATGGCGTTTGTTGGTGTAATAGGAACTGAAAGCTACTGGGAGAGTCGAAAGGGGTCTGTATGGGTGTAAGCGCGCAACTCTCAGGCTTTCGTGTAACCGAATAGCTCTCAGACGCTCCCTCAAGGGATGATAATTTCCAACGGTCTGGACCCTCTACACCGAGAGACAAGGCCCAGTAGCGGGCTATTTTAGGCAATGTCATTTGGCATGCATGGGTCTTTTGTCAGTCGAAACTCAAGATCACCTAGGCTCTTACCCCTGAGCAAGATAATGATGCGACCTTACCCTCACCAACTCTCCCCTCTCTCTTCTGCAGGTCGGTGTGGTTTTTAAATCACGAGGAGGTCTTGACGGCCGCACAGTGATACAGAAGGATCAGTCACGTATCAATATTGGCAGTTCATCCCTGACCGACGCCATGACACGACCTTTCCTTCCCCACGTTGGCGCATCGTCGACCAAGAAGCCGGCTCGGAACGCCTAACTCGGCTCCCCGTGTGCAAAAGTGAAATGAAGCTGTGGAAGATGTTGCTCTCCGTGTCGATGGCATCAAATAAGTATAAGCCAACGTACACGATGTCACAGTGAGACTCTGTCTGGCCCATCTTCAAACCGCCCTCCAACTTTCCACGTTCATTTTGGCGGAGCTTCGCACCACTGGCGACGATGGTGTCGCCTTCCTGGCTCAGAGCCGCTGTTCGCAGCGTAGCTCTCTGCCTCTTGTTTTCCGACCTCGTCTTGGCGCAGCCTGGACAGCAGGTTAGCCCATCCTACCAGGGGAGGACTTATTGTCCCAAACGCTGCAGCGTCGCGGGGCCCAATCCCTACGACTGGACCGTCTACCACAACCTTGACCAGCTCCGGTTCTGTGACGAGACTGTCTTTTACCACTTTTCTGTGTACGACGCAGTTGATGACCCGCAGACACTGCACAGAATCTATGCCTGCACATCCTACGGCCCTGACTGGGCCAACCTCCCCAACGCAACGGCCGCTGAGGTGCCGGCGCAGACGACGCAGAATGCCACGTACCAGATTGGCTGGTGGCCCGACAACACCAGCAGACTCGCACAGGCTGACCTGCGCACGCTGACCCGGCAAATGCGCCAGTACTTGGCGAGCGGCTACGGACCTAACAACCGGACCGCCTTCCTGTTTGCTCAGTCAGGCAGGGCATCCGTCGGCCTGTACATCGGCAAGGGCCTGCAAAACGAAGGCACGGCGACCTTCGCCCTCAAGGCCATGCGTGACAACATCCGTCTTCTCCGTGACACGGGCGGCAGCGTGGCCATGCAGCTCTGCGAGCCCGGCAGCGACGGAGACCACATTTTCGGACTCATGGCCACCAGCAACTCGACCTTCACGCCCGTGCAAGAGGCGCTCAAATCATGGTCCAACGCACAGTGTCTCTCGTTTGGCAATGGTGATACGGTCAAAAACATCACCGGCCCGGCCTTTTTTACCACTCCTTTGGTGGTTGCGCTCAACGGCACCAACTCGACGGTGGGCGGTATAAGTGGTAGTGGTGCCAACTCCACCTCCGGCTTCAGTCTTCTCCGGCGCATCAAGTCCGGCCGGCTCTCGGCCCGCGCCGACTGTAGGAGCATCCAGGTAGTGTCGGGGGACAGCTGCGCGTCGCTCGCATCCCGATGCGGCATCTCAGGCGCCGACATCACCAAGTACAACACGGCGTCCAACTTCTGCGCCACGCTGCAGCCTCAACAGCACATCTGCTGCTCCTCTGGCACCCTGCCAGACTTTACACCCAAGCCCAACGCAGACGGGTCCTGCGCCACGGCCACAGTAAATGCCGGCGATACCTGCTCCGGCATCGCCACGGCCAACAGCCTGACGGTCGACCAGCTTACCAGCTTCAACAAGAACACGTGGGCGTGGAACGGGTGCAGCAACATATGGGTTGGCACCATCATCTGCATCAGCACGGGGACGCCGCCTATGCCGGCTGCCGTCTCGGGCACGGTATGCGGTCCGCAGGTGCCCGGCACCACCAAGCCGGCCGCCGGCGTCGACATTTCCACGCTCAACCCGTGCCCGCTCAACGCGTGCTGCGACGTCTGGGGCCAGTGCGGCACGACGGCAGAGTTCTGCACGAACTCGAGCACGGGAGCGCCGGGAACGGCAGCACCCGGTACCAACGGTTGCATCTCCAACTGCGGCACCCAGATCGTGCGCGGGGCTGCGCCGGCCGTCTTCCGGAGCATCGCCTATTTTGAGGGTTATAACCTCGGCCGCAAGTGTCTGTACCAGGATGCCGGCCAACTCGACCCGTCCAAGTACACGCACCTCCACTTCGGCTTCGGCACCCTCACGCCCGACTACAAGGTCAACCTCGGCGACGTGCTGACGAGCTATGAGTTCAGCAACTTTAAGCGCGTGCAGGGCCCCAAGAAGATCCTGTCGTTTGGCGGCTGGGACTTTTCGACCGGCCCGTCCACTTACACCATTTTCCGCCAAGGTGTGCAGCCGGCCAACCGGCTGACGCTGGCGACCAACATTGCCAACTTTATCAATGCCAACGGCCTGGACGGCGTCGATATTGACTGGGAATATCCTGCCGTGGGTTTACTCTCCTGTTTCCGATTCCATACATGCATCTAACCCGTGTTGCTATAGGCTCCTGATATCCCCAACATTCCCGCCGATGACCCGAAGAACGGAGACAATTACCTTGCTTTCCTGGTCATCCTGAAGAATTTGCTGCCCGGAAAGTCGGTCTCGATTGCCGCGCCTGCGTCGTATTGGTACCTGAAGGGGTTCCCAATCGCCAAGATCAGCAAGGTGGTCGACTACATCGTCTACATGACATATGACCTCCACGGCCAGGTATGTGACCTGATCTCATCTATAACGGCGAGAAAGGCACTGACATGTTTTCTTCGTAATTGCAGTGGGACGCCAACAACAAGTGGTCGCAGCCTGGGTGCGATTCCGGCCTGTGTCTTCGCAGCGGCGTGAACCTGACGGAAACGATCAACGCCCTGGTCATGGTATGTGTGTTTGATCGATCTCTCTCTCTCTCTCCTCCATAATACCTACTAAAGCTCGTTAGATCACAAAAGCCGGTGTAGCATCCAGCCAGGTCGTAGTCGGCGTGACCAGCTACGGCCGGTCATACGGCATGGCGGACGGCAACTGCTACGGGGAAAACTGCCTCTACACGGGCTCGGCCCTGGTGTCGACTGCGACCAAGGGTCGGTGCACCGATACGGGCGGGTACATCTCGGACGCCGAGATCAAGGAGATCATCGCGTCCGGCACGGTAAACCAGAACTTTGTCGATCCCAAGAGCAACACCAACATTCTTGTCTACAACGGCAACCAGTGGGTTGGCTGGATGAGCCCGCAGGTCAAGGCGTCACGCAAGACGACGTACCAGAACCTCAACATGGGCGGCAGCACTGACTGGGCCAGTGACCTCGAAGACTACAACCCAAACCCGCCGACGGCCGGCAGCTGGGGCAACTTCATCCTGGCTGTTCAGGCCGGCTCAGACCCGTACGTGGAAGGGCCGCGGACCGGCAACTGGACCTCGCTCCACTGCGACGACCCGGCCGTAGTCAATATTCGCGGCCTCACGGCACAGCAGCGCTGGAACGGCGTGGACGCCCCGGACGCGTGGAAGGACGTGGTCAACACATGGAAGACGGTCGACAAGCCCGCCGGCATGCATTTCACCCAGTCTGTCTCCAACAACATCCACGGGCCCGAGAGCGCCGAGTGCGGCACCCTGCTGTCCACCAACAACTGCGGCCAGACGCTGCAGTGCGACGGCTTCATCGGGTCGGGGTCCGGGCCAGCCGCCTACATGATGTGGAACTCGATGGTCGTCCTCCACGAGCTGTACGACAGCATGCACGCCGGCATTCTCGACGCCGCCGCCCTGTCCATCAACCCTGCGCTCCAGTCTTTTGAGGACAAGTTCGCGCCCGTGCCGAAGCCGCCTGACGACACGTGGCTGCAAATCCTCCTTGATGTGCTGGGACTGGGCATGGCTATGGGCTCGGGGGCTTTTATTACAAAGTGTAGGATTCTGTCCCTTTCCTTTGCCTCTTGTTTTTTCTGGAGAACGAAATACTAATCGGAACCAGTTCTGGCCAAGCTTCCGTACTTTGTCGCCAAGGCAAACTCCGCCGAGGCGATTTCGACACTCAAAGACACCTCTTTTGCCTTTATCGCCTCAGGCGTATCAGTAGCTAAGGACCTCGCCGCTTCGAAGGGCGACCCGTAGGTTTCCCTGTTTTCTTGTCTCGCTTTTATGCCCCTCTTTTCCACCTCTTGCGGGGGGGGGGGGGGGGGGGGGGGGGGGGGGGGGGGGGGGGGGGGGGGGGGGGGGGGGGCGGGCG
>MU839851.1:0-250349 GCA_030411725.1 Echria macrotheca | reverse complement strand
AGGGGTTAACGTTGCAAAGGACCCCGCCGCTTGTAATGGCGCCCCGTTGGTTTCCCTGTTTTTTTTTTCCGCTTTTTTGCCCCCAATTTCCCCCAAATCCCCCCCCCCCCCCCCCCCCCCCCCCAAAAAAAAAAGGAAAAACAATGAAAGAAAGAAATGGAAAAGGAATATAAAAAGGGAGAGAGATAAACTCACTGACACCGGTTGCAGCTCGATCTGGACGCCCGAAAGCCAGCACGACTTCTCCAACTATATGGGCCAGGCGCTGACGGCCTGGGCGAAGTCGACCGAGGCGGGGCTGAAAGACTTATTCTTTGGCGAAGGCGGGCTCGACAAGCTGACTTCGCTCGTGGCGGACGGGAAGTTCATCCCGGGCTCCGACGGCCACGGCGCTATTGCGAATTTCCCCGACGCGAAAGACCAGGACTCCCTCAGCGGCCTGACCGCGGGCATCACGCGCGCCTTCTTCGGCTACGCCATCCCGGCCATCTGGGGCGTCTCGGGCACGTATGCGTTCGTGCTGGACTCGGGCTACCCGTGCGGCACCACCGACCCCATGGGCCAGTATATTGAAACGGACGTGCAGCACAAGACCTGGGGCTGCTACAACGGCAAGCTGTACTATCTGGTCGCGCCCATTGGCTCGTCAGAGGACTGTGCCGAGGGCGGCTGCCTCCCCAGCAAGTTCGGCATGCCGCCGGGGCTCGATTCGCTCGACGGCAGCAACTTTGGCGGCATCAAGGTGCAGGACCTGATCCAAGGCGCCGTGAAAACGTATCTAGCCAACAACAACCAGAACGGCGCGCCGGCGGCGGATCCGATGGCCTCGGGCACGCTCAACGACCTCGTGAACCAGGACGTCACGACGCCGGGCTATGTCCGCCTGCCCGTGTGCAGCGCCGACATGGCCTTCAAGGCCTGGGACCGCGCCGGCGGGCCCAATCCCAGCGAGCCCAACTACCCGTGCTCGCTGCCCATCGGCATCAACGACTGCGGCGACTCGAGCTTCATCGACCAGACGAGCGGCGGCAGCCCCTCGGTCGCCGACTGCCTGCAGATCGTGACGAACCTGCAGAACGCGCCCAACGCGGGCGAGTGGGAGGTCGAGAACGCCGTCGGCAACCAGCACGAGCTCGTGTCGGCCGGAAACTGCAAGTTTGGCGTCCAGGGCATAGGCAAGAATGGGAACATCGACTTTCATGTGGGCAGTGCCGACATTATTGATATCATCAACGAGTCCGTCAAGCGCTTTGGAGGGAGCGGCAAGGTCGGCGCCAAGGGGTCCATGTCGTGCCAGGGCACCGTTAAGGGGCAGGATGTCGAGTGGGGACTGTACTAAGCTGTCCCCTCCCCGCTCATTTACTTTGTACCTATTTTTCTTCTTCTTGTATATTAAAGCTATTTCTTGTTTCGGGTGGTGTTCCATTCGTCGAATGATCTTGGTACCTATCAGAAGGATACAGACGGCAACAGTCTTGACTCGGATCGTCCTAAGCAACACTGGGTCGCGGGAACGGTGTGAGGCAGCATATATCCTGCTAACCGAAGTCGGTGATGGGCACGAAGGCTTCCTAGACGAGCAGCACAAAGCCTTGGGTGTAGCCAAGATGGTTGGCGATTCGGAAACGTGCCGAATTATCGAAAATTTGGGGAATTCTGGCGGGTAGGATCTCCTGAAATAGGTAGTTCTCGTGAACTTGTTTGGGATCTGGTACGCACGCCGAAAGGCAGATCTCGCCCTCCTCTAATCCCTATTTCCAACATGAACAACCAACTTCCCTTCGCACTGTCCCTCCCTGAGCTTTGCAACCGCCTCCGGCACCTGCTCAAACTCATAAACCTTTTCAACATGCGGCGTCAACTTTCCCTCTACCATCATCTCCCCAAGTTTGTCCAGCCCCTCACCCCCCTTGATTAAAAACAGATGGAACTTCGTCACACCTCCTCCCATAAACCTCGGCAACATGGTCCTCTTAATCATTGCCAACATCGCTCTCCAAATGCTTGGCATCCCAACTTGCACGAACACCCCCCCTTCAACCAAAAACCTCCCCGACGCAGCATACAACCGCTCTGACCGACCCACATTATCCACCACCATCTTGAACACCTTTCCCTCCTTCTCAAGGGCTCGCACCACATCCTCCTTCACATAATCAATCACCACATCCGCTCCCAGCGTCCGACACAGCTCTGACTTCTCTCCCGGACACGTCGCCGTAACATGACACCCCATCGCCCTCGCAATTTGCACCCCCAACGTCCCCGTCCCGCCTATCCCACCGTTGATAAAAACCCTGTCCCCCTCGGTTATCCCGCCAGACACCAACACTTTATACTCGGCCAGCCCGGCAGTTGGCACCGCAGCGGCAGCATCGACCTCTACACTCTCCGGTACCTTGGCGCAAGCAGACGCCGGAGCGACCATGTATTCGCCGAGTGAGCCCTGCCTTGGGGCATCTAATCGTCCAAAGACCAGATCCCCCGTCTTGAACTTTGCATTCTGTCGGGTGGTGCCCTCCGGACTGAGTTGCACAACCTCACCGCAGAAATCTCCACCGGGCGTCGCGGGTCGAGGGATGATGAAACGGCCAATGAGAGGAAACGAAGGGAGTTTGTAGTCAACTGGGTTCAGAGAAGCCGAGATGACGCGGATGAGCAGGGTAGGCTCGGATGGTGAAGGTGGGAGAGTAGGGAGAGGAAGGTTGTCGACGAGGACGAGGTTGGACTCGAGGGTGGGAGAGGTGGAGGTATAGCGCCAGGCGCGCATTGTGGCTGGGAGTGTGGCCATTTGGATGATTGGAGTCTCGTGGTGGTTTTGATAAGGGGCCCTTGATAGATAAGTTGGTGAACTTTCGGGCTAATACTGTTCTGAAAATTGGGATGTGTCGTGCTGAGGAAGTGCGGTGGTGGTGGTGGTAAATCTACAACGAACGCCAAGCATCACCCCACACCTGCGTCGATGGCATCGCAGTGGCCGACTTTGCCCGAAACATCATTCCACCTCGCCATGTGTCCCATGATAGATGCTTTAGGTTGAGGCAGTGGAAACGAGATCTAAAGTCATGGTCTGCGAAGGGTAGACGCTTCATTAGAGACCCGGGAGTTACTAACCGTTACCTGGTGAGAAGTGCATCTGGTACTTGTATTGTATATGCAGACTCCGAGGGGTGCTCGTCCCGTGGGCGTCGCGGATTGGCTGGAAACACAAGCACCCATTCCATTCATGACTTGACAAATCTCCAACGAACTTTGCCTCCGGACTATGCTCTCCCTTGCCCATACACCAGCCCCAGCCTGATACTAAATGCTTTAGTACCAGTCGGCCCCTGCAAGGACGTTCACGCCTCCTCTCCCGGCCTGTATCCAAGATGCTCTCTCGCTTCCATGTCCCTCAACCCATAAGAACCTACTCCCAACCCGACGGGCGGGGTATCTGCCCTTCATGTGCCAACGACGTATTCACCTCATCACTCCACCAATCGCTTTCTCGGGCGCGTGATGAGCCATCAGTCACACATTCCTACTCCAGTGTCGCCCGCGACCTCTATGCTTCGATTCTTGCAGGTTGCCCGTGGTGCTCCTGCATTGGGAATGCCATTTTAACCTGCTCCGACCTGGATTATTGGATGGAGGCGTGGAATGGATCCCAGTCGGACGGCGACAGCCTCGACCAAGACAGCCCTCAGCAAGGGCCTTCTGAGCCGGAAGCACTGGTTCCACCGAAAGAGGCAGTCGGCGACACCGCGACGGATGAGGACATGGTGGATGTGGTGGACAGCGGAAGTTCAGACCATGAAGCGGCGGACGGGGTAGGCGAAACCCCTGGTTTTCTCACCATCGAGTCTCTGAACTGCGGGGCGAGGATGGAGATTACCATCGAGTTCTTAAAGTGGAACGGCAGCTTGCTCTTCAACCTTGTCGAGGTCAGAGTCGAGGTGGCAACCTCGCCTGAGGACGACAGCCCGCTTCAAGACATGACTGGGGACAAGGCGGTAGCCATGAAGCTTGAGGTGATGTGCGAAAGCAAAACGTGCGAGACGGCTGCCTTCAACCAGCAGTGGGATGTCGTCTCCGCGGCTCTATTCCATGGCTGGGTGCCTCGCGCTCAAACCTGGCTTCGGGCCTGCAAAGCACACACATCCTGCTCGCCATCGGGCGCCTTTCGGCCCACTCGACTCATCGAAGTGCGCGACCCCCGACATCCGCGCCTTGTCATTTCCGCCGAGGACATACCGCAGAACACTACATTGAGTTACATCGCCCTTAGCTACGTCTGGGGCTCGAATCAGGCATACACCCTCACCGAAGCCTCTCTTTCCGACCTGCGCAGAGGACTGGATCCAGCGAGGCTACCGAAGACGCTCTCAGACGCCATCGCAGCCACATATCAGCTTGGGTTCATGTACCTCTGGATAGACGCGCTTTGCATCATCCAAGACTCTCCCGGAGATAAGGCACTGGAATTACCGCGCATGGCAGACACCTACAAGGAAAGTGTTTTGACGCTCATCATAGCGAGCGCCACAGCAGCAAGCGATGGCTTCCTCAAGACGCCCAGTCCTGCCAGGTTCTTTCTTCAACCCTTCCAAGTCGGTTCTGGTCTGACCTTTGGCTACCGGACGCCATACAAAGCCTCAGCCGATCCGATCAGCTCTCGAGCTTGGACCTTGCAGGAGCGTGTGCTATCCCGGCGTCTCCTGATCTTCTCAAGCACCGGGGTAATGTGGATGTGCAGGGAGGACTTCATCAACCCAGCCGCCGCGCCAGATGCAGGTCCCCCATACCAAACCTTCCTCGACCCATACCTGTCCGCATCACACCCAAGTGAACAGCCCGTCCTTGGAGACGAAGATGCACAGGCACAGATCCGCGAGACGTGGGCCGCCATTCGCGCCGACTACACCGAGATGGCCTTGAGCTACTACACGGACAAACTCCCGGCGATATCTGCCCTCGCGGCCGAAATCGGGGCGAAGACAGGCTGGACCTACCTTGCTGGCATGTGGAAGGAGGATCTATTCTCGGACCTGCACTGGCGGTGCATGAAGCAGAGCCTTACCGGGGACAGGTTCACGTTGAAGCCAGCAAAGGTGAAAGAAGCTGGGTATATCGCGCCAAGCTGGAGTTGGGCCAGTGTTGGTATCGGCGCGGTTGTCGGCAGCGAGGATGAGCGCGATGATCGGGAGGTGTTTGACTTTTCGATCCTGGAATGCCAAGTTGATACTCTTTACCCAGGTTTCTCGTATGGACCTGTCAAGCACGGATATCTTGAAGTGACGGGGAAGACGGTGGAACTGGGTTGGCGATATGAGGATAGACCCTCGTGGGATGGGTCGGACATTTCTTTGATCGAGGAGTGTGACACCCAGCTTGTCGTCGGGGATGGGACGTTGGATCCCCTCGACGAGCCCTTGGATCCGGATATCAAGGTTACCTGTCTTGGGATGAGCAAGCTCAGGCTTGGCCGGCAGCGTATTGTACCTGTCGAAGGGCTGATTCTTGTCCCGAAGCGAGATGGGGGCGCAGCATTTCGTCGAATTGGTTTCTTTCGGATGGCGGCACCTTCAGTATTTGATGCAGCAACTGTGCGAGCTCTAAGAATTGAATGAAGGACTGGAGATCAATAGGTGACTATGATGTGCCTCTTCTAGAATCTACCCCTGGAAACTACAACAAAATGCCCGTCTATTTAATTCGTTTATCATTATTGATGAAAACCTATGGTCTCTTGAACCACTGAAACAGCATTTCCTCTGCCCTTCCGAGGACTGATTTGTGACACACCTTGATGGTCGTCTTGAGATGATGACTTCGTCTCTCACAGTCTCGGTCTGCGAACCCCAATGTGCAGTCCTTCCTGAGCATAGTCGCTACTATTCTCAGCTTCGGTCCCGGACCGGAAGAGTTTACCCAGCTTGCCCAGTAATTTACACGAGGTTGTCATATGGACTTCCCACCGTGGCTAGCGTAGCTTGCTCAGCTATGGCGTGTACGCTGAAACAAGACCCTTGGCCATGAGTTGATCACCCCACACCACACCACACCACCTCGAATTATCACCATACATTACCCCACATAGCCTTCCGAAACGACTCATAACTGGGAACAAATTCCCAAATGCTTGCGAGCTAGCTTTCAGTGGGCGAAGGTTATTCCTTTTACAGCTGGCGTAGATTCCTCAAGATAGTCGCTTGTCACACGGCTGAGGGTCAAGTGAGTCTTGGGTTTCCGATTCAAATTTAACAGCTTCATCGCCCGCCTGGACGTTGAGAATCATCTTCAGTATACCAATTGACCGAAATTGTTAGATTTCCGGTTATTGCGCTTGTGGATTATTTCTGCGATTCAATCCTCGTACGCTCCCATTCTATTTCTTTTTCGAAAACATCGGCCACGTATGCATTAGGATGGCAGAACCGAATGATGCTCCGTCCCAGGAGAAGCTCACAATGCAGTCATTCCCGCAACCGGCGTGCCGGGAAGTGTCGTCCGTTCGGGTGCCGGATGACCAAATGTGGCCCGACCAGAAGTCTCGGGAGACTGAACCATTCGCATACGACCCTCTTCCAACCTCAAGTGCCAAGTACATTCGACTCGTCGAGGTACTTCCGGGAAAAGGTGACGATCGAATCTGCTGTCGTCTGTTCGCCGCAGAGTGTGATGGAGATCATGCTTACGAAGCTGTCTCATACGTCTGGGGCCGCCAGGGCGGGGGGGATGCCGAGATATTGGTCAACGATGCACCGTTCCGAGTTACGTCCAACTTATTCGGTGCGCTTCGGACCGTCAGGTCCTCGAGCACTCCAAAAACGCTCTGGGCGGACGCGATTTGTATCAACCAGAATGACAACCGCGAACGGTCCACCCAGGTACAGTTCATGAGACACATTTACGAATGTGCTGTGCGAGTTTTGGTCTGGCTCGGGCCTGAAGATGCGGATGACGAGACGGCAGTCGGCTTGATAAACTTCCTCAGCGCCAACCGCGGCACTGCCGATGTCGAGTCATGCAGGGAATTAGGATTCGACAAATGGGACGCTCTTTTCCGGTTCTTCGAGCTGCCCTACTTCTGCAGAACGTGGATCATCCAGGAGATCCAAGCCAACCCCGACACGTTGGTCATGTGCGGCCAAGCCACGACGACCTACTCGGCGATCGAGACGTCGGCCCGTGTGGCTCTTCAAAGCTCCGAGGATATCAGACAGAGGATGATTACAGACAGGGGCATATCGAACGCGACGTACATCCGGACCCTGATGGCGCCGGACGCAACACTGCTCTCGAGGCTGAGCCAGACGCGGGGATTCTTTGCGTCTGACGCCAGGGACAAGGTATTTGCCTTCCTCCGTCCGGAAGACACCATGGTCCCCGATTACGCCATGTCTGAATGCGACGTTTTTCGGGCCGCCGCATGCCAGATGCTGCAGGAAGACAGCCACGAGACTTTGTCGTACGTTGTCCACGACAATTGGTTCGACTACTCCTGCGATGAAATCCCGAGCTGGGTCCCCAAGTTCGATATGCCTTTCATTCTCCCGCTCTGCAAGGTCCGAGGCCTCCATGCTGGACGCTCACCTCATGAGACCGCTGCCAAGCCCTATCGTGTCGAAGAGGGGGAGCTCAACATTTCCTCGATCCTCATAGACCGGATAGTCATGGTATATCCTGTCTTTAAATGGGAATACTTTCAGCTCCCGCAATGCAACAACAGCCGCCACTGTTCCAGCCAAGGCATTCCCACTTTCATGGATTGGCTCTGGGAGCACTTCGGCGGGGTCGAGGTCAACACCGTTGGCTTGGATCCGATGCCGGCGACGACTGGGCCTCAGCTCTTGTCTCGCCAATCCTTAGCCAAGAGAGAGGAGGGCCGGCATCTGAGACTGTCGGAGTTTTTCCGCAAGGCAGGGCAGCGAGGTATTGCAGAGCCGTGTCCGGCCCCACAACCCCCTCTATTCCAGTCAACCAAAATAGGTAATGTCTCCCATGTCCCGTTCTACCCAACCAGACGAGAATTTGCGGCAACGATTACGGCCGGCATCGAGAGACGCGGCTTAGGTTACAACAGCATCGCAGAGCATGAGAAGGCATTTCTAGGCTTTTCCAAATCCCTGTTTAGCTGCGCAGAGAATTTCGACAGCCGTCTCGACCGAGAACTGAGGGATATCGAAATTCGTCGCTTCAAGAGGACCCGTACGTGCGCGGCAATATGGTGGGATAATAATGATCTCATCAAGGAAGCCACCAAGTTTGTTAACGACAATGGAGGGGCAAAGGCGTCTTCTCCATGGGGCGAAACGGACTCAACAGATTCGCATGATAAACGCCGTGTCGAATCCCGAAGCGAGCGTTCTTTTCAAACAGCGGTCCAGACGGCCTGCAATAACCGCTGCCTCTTCCTCACCGAGACCGGCCGACTTGGCCTCGGCCCATCCGCTCTGGAGCCCGGCTGTGGCCGGGAGAAGAGGGTGTGGGATAAGCACGAAGGCAAAGATCCAGGGCACATTGTATCTGACTTGACAGATAGCCCACTTGAAGTCCGAATCTTTCCGGGAGCTGCGACTCCTTTCATCACGCAGCGCCGGAGGTCATCTTTGTCCCATGTTTTGGTTGGAGAGTGTTATGTCTATGGGATGATGAACGGCGAAGCACTGGAGTCGGGGAAGGTATTGCTGGAAGAGATTAGTGTTCGATAACTATGTAGCGTCCTCATCTGTTCAAACCTCTGCGGGCCGCCTGGACTGTCCTGCCAGGTTTTAACGGCCTCCATAAAATGCAAGATGAATTCCTTTCTGACCATTCTGTTTGCCAGCTTCACAATTCCATCCGGCGGCGGTCTCGTGGTGCGCTTGATTTCCTTTCCTTGTTCGTGTTGTCGCAGCCGAAGACGCGGAATGGGCTCTGGGATTCTGTGGTAGGTGGTGATGAGTAAGGTAGGTACCTGCCCGCATTGCTTCACACTCTAGGTACATATAGAAAGGGCGTTGGCGTAACATCCGCACTGAGGACCAGTCCCAGGTCTGACAGTTACTTTTTCAGCTTCATCGAGCGTTCCTTACATCTTGGTCAAACTCCGGGATGTTTCGCACCTCCATCGATTGGTGGTCTCCGTGTGCTGGCTGTTCCATCGGGTGAATTTACCGAAAGGATGAGAGCTGGCGGAGTTTTGGAGATCTCCAAGACGCATGCCCACTCCCAACTGTCTGCTACATATCTATATACCTAGACGTGCCTTCTAGTGGAGTGGAAGAAAGTATCTTTACCGCTACATCTTTCGCCTCTTGACCCTGTGTCCTTCCTCTCTCTCCCTGTCTTGCTCCTCCTGACCATCATCGTCGCTCTCTTCGGTCTCGTCGTCCTCCTCGAACTCTTCACTTGCAGACACCTCGGAAGCCTCTTCGTCAAGCTCGAGCCTCTTATTCTTGGAAGGATCCGACTGGTGCCGGCTCAGTCTACAACCATTCCCGGTCCCCGTCTGGTCACAACATGTCCAAGTGAAACCATCTGGATATTCTTTCCGACAGTAGTCCGAGTTGATGGTACCGTGACAGCGCTGATCATGATCTGCCCAGACGCGTGAACCGTAGTCAGGCTCTAGTTCCCCTAGACTCCGTTACCAACATCAAGATGAGCCCATATGTACGATGCAAATGGTAGGTGTTCCCATTGTGAAGAACGTGGGGTGCCTCACCGTTGTGATATTGACACAGCATTTCGGTGTTCGCGGCTTTGCTGTAAACCTTTTCACACTGGACGCAAATGCTGAGCTCTGGGGATGGAGAGCGTTTCCGCTTCGGATGGAGCGTCTCGAGGGTGTTGGAACGCCTGTTCATATCGTCCAAGTACTTGGCGGCCTTGTTCGAGATCTCGGCGTCGGCGCACAGCGCAATGAGAATCTTGCGGGCTTTCCAGTCTTCGGCTGCTTTGAGCTTCTCGAGATGTTCATCGTTTCTCGTCATCTTTTCAAATTCTTGGCAAGTTTCTTCTCGATTGACAGACTGGAGATTGGAGAAGAATACCAACCTGGAAATCTCCATGACCCCAACGTTTTCGACTGTTTAGATCGACGGTCGGTTTGGATCAACAGTGTGACGTCACGCGACACGCGACACCAGCGCCAACGCGCACAGGAACAGCAGAGTGACTGCCTGTACCCTGGGGGAGCGTGGTCTTGGCATCGCAAAGGGCGACTGGGTGAGCTTGCTCCGGGACAAGGATGCCATGCCGGGCTATTATCCCTTCTGCATCACTTGATTCTGAATGAATCCGGACCATGTTGCGGCCAGTTGTGATTCAACGAGCGCGGAAGTAAACTTCTGGTAAGTGTCACTGAGGATAAGAGTCTCTACCCTAGTCGGCTGCCATCCGCCTCTTCCTGTTCGTGAGGTCATTCTCCTTCACGGCTGTCGAATGCACCCAAAACTGTCGAACAGCGGGCAGGCCGAGTGTCTCTGCACTGAATCGCGCTGATGATTCCCCGCAGGCTTTTCGTCGCAAAGTAGTAACCCTCGGGGTTCTGATATTTCTTGATTGTAAAGTTCCAGGCTGGAATGAATGGCTGGCGTTCGCTGCATCGGATGACTAGCACGACAGTGCATTCGCAAGTCTTAAAGCAGAAAAATCTATTGATTTCTATTGGCAAGCGGGTTTAGCTCAGTTGGGAGAGCGTCAGACTGAAGTCCCACTTCATTCCATTTGAGGAGCTTGCTCCATCAAACAATCTGAAGGTCATGTGTTCGATCCACATAAACCGCATTTCTTTTTCTTTTTTTCTTCCCTTGAGTAGTGTGACATCTGGGTTACGTAGAGACTATCATTTATGATTTTCACCCTAAAGCGTGATTCAAACACTGGAAGCTGCCGCAGTTGTCCCTACTCACGTTTCAACTATGTTGGCCGTGCAACGATTCTCGCACCGTGCTGATCACCGACAGGCCGGTCTACGGAAGATAGGTAGCTACCTAGGGAATGTATTGGCATTATTGGCACGATACCTATGTTGTGAAGTAGGGATTTCAAACATACCATTAGCATGAATGGAGAGAACAAGGTGAGGTATGTGTCAACAAGATCGTTCGTGGTGATTTCTACCTGGATCAGGTTTTTGCATGTCGAAGCAGCCCATCTTTCATGGCCCCCTGGGTCTGCCCAGCCCGCCCGTCGCCGATATCGCCGTGGTTACCAGTCTATTGGCCCAGCAGAGGGAGACCAACTACTAACGCAGCAACCCATCCCCCTCCCTCTAAGATGATATCTATCGAATGGAGAATTGCCTCTTCATGTCACCCCCACTCCCCTTCATGGTAGCCTCACCATCCATGATTCCATGAATGAATGCCTCGCTTATGAATCTGTAGTGTTGCTGCTCCTCGCGCAAAATCATGGGAATCTGGCCGCCCATCAAGATAGTGACTAGGTCTCCTGGCCGGACGTGCTCCGCTGCGATGCCCACGTGGCCATTTTTGGTCACAACAAGACGCCGCCGGAATGATGCCGGATGTGGGCCGGTTATGTCCATATAGTAGCCCCGGCGATGGCGATCGTGCAGGTTATCGACGTCAGCGGGCGAGATGTTGTTGGTCTGGCCGCGACGCCGTATTCCTACGTCTATGGCTACTCTGTCGCAGTCGGCCACAAGGATACGGGCCAAGTCCGCTTGAGAAATGCTGCTGGCTCCCGATACTGTCTGCAGCCAGTCGGCCCAGGATTGGGCCACGTCGACACCCAGAATGTCCCTGCCAGCCTCGGGGCTGACGTTGGCGACGCTGTCAAAAACAAATCCGGCGCAGGTTAGAGTCGTGCCGTCGGTGTCGAGGGATACTTCAGCAACACTGTCCCCTGATGCGTGATACAATTTTCCAATCTCAACGCCCGCATCATCAAGGTGTACGCCGTGTGCGTCTGACTCCTTCGGCGCGCTGGGTAGATGTGATGCGAGACCTCGCTTGAAAAAGGGGATCGCTGTCGACTTGGCTGTCCAGTTGGGCACCCACGACGGGAGGGCAGGCATGTCGACCCCGTCGTCGGGAGAGGGTGCCGAGCAATGGCCGAGCACGTCGAGGTTACCGTGGGCCCGGATCATAGACCACGCAGCGTCGGTGTACACCTTCTCCACTGGCCAGTCATAGGCCACATGAAGTAACTCGGCACCATCTAGACTGGTTGGGATGAGTGCGTAGAGTTTGTCTCGCGGGTTCGTGGCGTCGAACCTCCTGAGCGCGTATAGCAGGTCGGGCATGCGCAGGAAGCGGCTTCGGCCAGAGGCCTGGTGGCGTTTGCGAAGGGCGGCATACGTCTGCATATACGCTGCCGGGTTGCCCGCTCGATTCCCGTCGAGCGAGAAGAGCGGGTCAGAGTGACCTCGCCAGGCAATGCTGCGCATAATCTGGTTCACCGTCAAGACGGTGTCGAACGATATATCGTGTGGACCAATGCGTACACGGGCACCGGCTGCGCATGGTGCCGTTGCTTCCTGGTAGACCCAAATGCGGGACCACCACGGGCGCGACATTATCTCTTGGATCCCGGTTCTCCATACGTCTGCCCCGGAATCAGCTACCGAGCCCCGGAGAAGATGTTCAATGTCGGAATCCGTGATGGTGGCGAGCGAGCGGTGAGCTGACCCAGTACGTTTGAGGATGGGCGTCCACCAAGTGTTGTAAATGTCGTGCATCCGGTCAACAGCAGCGTCGATTGCTGCATTACTCTCGCCGAGCCATATGATGATCTCCTCGGCGCTTTCGTACACACGCTTCATCAGGTGGATCTGTGATGCGCGCTCAGCCAGGTCCTTCTGATTGATGCACACAGCGTCCACCCATAGCACGCTGCAGAGGTCGTCTTCGCGATGCTGGCTCAGGAATGCATATAGATTTGCCGTGACGCTCACTGGGCAGCCATCCAACAGAATTTGGCGTCGTGTCTCAGGGGTGTCGATGCCCCAGACATAGGACAGCGCAGCAAAGCGCTTCGGTTTGGCAACGGGGTAGTTCTCAAGAAAGCAGCTGATGGGCTCATCTCCGCTTCCTGGGTTGAGAATGAGGAGGCGGATCTCGTCGCGCTTGATGGGAGTGTAGATGTGAACCCAATCGGCCCCGAGATCCGATTCCTCTGAAAGTGAAGGCGACGCCGGCACTGGTGGGTAGACGGTATCACCCATGTTGCCAAGGTTCACCTTCACGCCCAGCTGGCTTGCGAGAACGTCGAATCCGGACATGGTTGCTTCAAACCGAAGATTTGGGTACCCAGTTCGTGAGAGACGCGGATTGCAGGTTGCAGTTTCGATTAGCGATAGAGAGGAGCCGGTTCTCAATGCTTGTGGAAAGCGGGACAAATACTACCAATACCGATCCACTCTCCCTCAGCATGCACATGAATGCGATACTTTATGGCATCAGATAGGGGTGCACCCCCCTTTTGCTACGGGTGCATCCCCCGGCCATCGTATTTTACGCATATACCCTTTAATTTACAGCTAATATTTTTCCTAAAAGCTATATATATATTTGTTAAAGGCCTATTTACTATATATAAGGGGTTTTAAACTTATAAAGGTAAAGAAAAGTAAAAATTTAAGGTCGTTACGTTATTTACTATACGAAACGCGTTAAATCGAGATCTTTTATATTTTATTTTTAGATAGTAAATAAAGGTTTAAAAACGTGTTTAATAAATCGTAAAGCCCTTATTAATAGCCCTACTGGCATTATTAATATACCGGAACGCTTATATTTGAGGATGTAGGCCAAAAATGTATCTTTAAGGGGATGCGTACGGATCAAGATGGGGGTGCACCCCTATCAGACGCCTACTTTATTAACAGTCACCCCGATCTCGCAAGGCACTTCTCAGCCTGACACCCCCTGCTCAGGGGCAGGCTTTGAGGTTACAGAAAGCGCGCAGCATCGGAGAATTGCACCCTGCAGCCATTCATAAACTTGGGAGCCATCAGTGCGTGCAGTTTGGTCCATTCAGCCGCACTATTGTCGGGGCTGTGCTGGTTTTGGTGTGATTGTGGAACCGTTCTATTGGTTGTCGTGAGAATTGCCCGTGGAATTGCTCCCGGACCTTCGTAAGTTTTTGACACCCTTCATCAACAAATTTCTCTCCGAGTACAGCCTGCATCTACTTCAGATACCATAGCATCCTCTTCACGTCAATCTACCAGACATACTTCTTCATCGTTGCGTTTATACCATGGCATCGCTGGAAGATGCAATAGTTGCGTGGATCTTGTCGCTCGATGCCGAGGGAAGACACCAGGAAATCCTTGCCTCGCTGCCAAAAGGGACGACAATACGTGTCCCCGAAGGAATTACGTTCAACGACTGGATTATCGGCCGTTTAGATGGCTCCACCATCTGGGCCCGGGGGTTGCCAGGAGTTGGCAACACGACCACTACGGCCGCCGTTGTGGACAAGCTCCTGCATTGCATCGCCAATGAAGACCATGGGGTTGCCTACGTCTACTGCGGGGGGCCGGATGCTGCCCACCTGACAACTCTCAAGGTTGTTGCGACTGTGTGTCGACAGCTCGCGTCGCAGACGGTTGCTGCAGGTCGACCACTACCAGCGCTCCTCACAAAGTTGCATAGCCAACTCGCAGCGTCTGAGGGCGAACAACAGCCCGGCATCGACGAGTTCATGCTAGTTCTACTGGCGCTGTGTGAGTCTTTTGGGCGCGTTTTCGTCGGCATCGACGGACTGGATGAGTTCCCTATCAGCGAGCGAGCAATGCTTCTGCAAAAGGTAAGATGCATCTCACAACTTACTGCAAGCCCTGGAAAGAACCCATGAAGTAGCTAACAAGGACTGATGTAGCTCTTGTGGATGCACGGTAATCGCGTGTATCTGTACGTATCAAGCGCCACGCACGGTGAAGCGCCTGAGATGTGGAAGCGGAACAGCGATATTGCAACAGCCATGGCCGAGATGGGTGCTGTGCACCTTATAATTGAACCAACGGCCCACGATGTGCTGACGGCGACCATGGCTTACCTGGCAGAGGCCTATCCCCTTGCTGAGGAGCAGCTGGCCGACCAAGGGGAGAATCTCGGCGTCGTCATTGATGATATTGTCCGCGCTAGCGATGGTATGTTTATCATGGCCCGGTACATGCTGGATCGCAAGATGCGCAACATCGAAAGTCTTTCGAGGGTGTTAGATGCTGGGGACGATGGTACAAGTACAACCAAGCCAGTTCTGTTTTACATGCGCGCTACCACCGAATACATCGGAAAACACATTGGAGAGCTCTCCTTTCGCAGAGGGGACATCATTGCCGTCACCGAGGCCGATACGGAATATTCTATCAGCTGGCTCTGGACTGGCGTGATCCGCGGGGTCGCTGGCCAGTTCCCAAAGGAGCTCGCAAGGAAACTGGACGGGCTCGATCAGAACGCGTGGAAAGCAGTTCCAGACAACGACCGGCTAGCAGAATGGCACCGGGTATTGAATGCGATTGAGACACATCCTTCCGAGAGCCGGGGTACGGTCTTCACAGTCCTTTGCTGGCTCGCCCACGCAAAGGAACCCCTGACGTTGGACGACATCACCAGGGCCCTCTCCTGGGACGTCACGGCGCCGGTCGGATATCGTCTGGCGTGGCAAGCAGGAGGCATCGAGGTCCACACCATCGACGACGAATCCGTACCTGAGAATGTAGAGCCCCCCAAAACGCGCAAACCTCCCATCCTGGACATTGCCAAAAGTCTTCTGCTCTACGATGACGACAACGCAACTGTCTCGGTCCTTGATTCTTTGAGTTTATCGGATGCGGAGCTGGCCGCCCTGTTTCCGGGAGGACACGAGATGATATCGCGGACCTGTTTGCAGATCCTCCGACGCGACGCCGACAAGGGGGCCATGCCTTTCACCATGGGACATCCTGATACCATGTCCTACGCGGCTCGCCACTGGGGTTACCATGTGAAGTTCTGTAAGGACGGTTCGGTGGACGAGCTGGCTGCTGAATGTTTGACGGCAGCGGCAAACGCACAACGAACTTGGATACAGGACGGATTCATGCCGTTCATGGATGTATATCGCGTTATCCGAACCGACGATGAAACACCCGTGCTGAAGGCAGCCAGGCTGGGGCTCGACGGCGTTCTCCGAGTTCTGCTGCAACGGCAGTCGTACGACTTGGACAAGCCGTCGTACCGGGGTGAGACCGCCATGTCGGTTGCGGTGCAGGGCGGTTTCGCGTCAACCGTCAAACTACTTCACCGCCACGGAGCCTCGGCTGAGTTTGTCAAGGTCGACGTTGATAGCATTGATGGCAGCATTTCCACCGAGTCGCTTCTTGAGATGGCAACGAGGAGCAACGACGACGTCATGGTTGGACTGTTGATCAAGCTCAGTTCTCACAAGACCGCCCCCTTGGGAAACGAAGCGCCGTTAGAAGCCGCTATTTCGTCCAGAAGCATCGACGCCGCTCGCATGCTCATGAAGCATGGTGCTGAGGTAACAGACTGGGCTATACGTTCGGCTGCCTTGTCGGGTCACATGGAGCTGGTGAAGCTCGTTATGGAGTGCGATGCCAACACGCTGGCCGCACTCAGGGAAAGAGACGGGGCATGGAAATCCGATATGCTTTTTGCCGCCGCTAGGACAGACTCGGTGGCAGTTGCCGACTACATGATTCACACTCTTGGAGCGGACCCGGACATTCTCGACCACATGAACAACTCCGTGGTTCATATAGCTGCACAAGGGCACAATCTCGACATGGTCAAATTCCTGATGGATCACATAAACGACCCAATGATTCCGTATCGACTGTGTAACGATCCGAGTGAGATGTTCACCGGAAGCACTGCAGTCGAATACGCCATGGGCACAGGTGGTCGCGCATGGCAAGTGGTTGACTACCTCGTCGAACGTATGCCTCAGGGTGTCCCTGGGCCCGTGATTCTCGGAATGGCGGCCGCTGCGCTGGATTACGACGGCGACGATCACGCGAAGCGCCTAATCGCCATGGTACAGTCCCCGCTCCAACACACGGCACCCGCGTGCGAGAGATCATTAATGGGCAAAGCGGCTGCCAAGAACAAGACAGAAATCTTAGACATCCTATTCGATGGTTCTATGTCGGCTGCGGTCTCAGACCGGAACGGTTACACGCCGCTGCATGTTGCCGCCCAACACAACTCGACGGAGGCAGCCGAGCTGATCATCCGTCGGGGACTGGATGTCGACATAAACGCCACGACAGCGGCTGGCCTAACGGCTGCTCACCTGGCAGCTTATCATGGCCACGTTGAAACGTTGCAGGCCTTGGCGAGACACGGCGCTGACTTGTCGCTTCGAGCCGAGGACGGTTCGACCCCGTCAGTGGCTGCCGCAATGTCGGAGAAGTTCAACGCAGTTCTGGCCCTGCTAGATCACAATATCAACGTCAATGACTGCAACCTCAATGGCGAGTCGATCCTGCACTACGCTATCCTGGATGGTAAAGCTGAGCTTGTTGGGAAGCTACTGCAACTTGGAGCTGACATATCTTATTCGTCGCGAAAAGGAGGAGCGGCTCTCCATCTGGCCGCGCATAAGGGCAATGAGGAAATCGTTGGGATGCTGTTGGGCGCAGGCGCTGACGTAGAGGCCGGTCACGTTCCGTACTCTGGTGAAGGCTACGATCCACCAAGACGCGACTACTGGGCGGACGCTGTTCCTTGGAGTCGTTGGGGTTACTACAGCCCACGCTACAGTCAGTGGTGCCAACTCGAGCCAGGCTGGACGCCTCTACACTGCGCGGGCTGCTCGGGACATGACGAGATCGCCCGAATGCTCCTCTCCCGAGGTGTCCGCGTTGATGCGACAGGACACGGGGGCGAAACTCCGCTTCATGTTGCCGCGTCAGCTGCTCAAAAGGCGGTCATGGAGCTTCTGGTCCAACACGGATCCGATGTCAAGGCACGGACTGCGTCAGGCGAGACGCCGTTGCACTGGGCTGCCCGTGCTGCCGTAGCTGTTGAGGCGAAGGCGGCGGCGGACTCTTTCAAATGCGCCTGCCGACAACACAAAGACGAGATGTACGAGCGCGCTCACCCGACTGAGACCAAGGCTGAGTGTGCCGAGTTGCTTCTAAGCATGGGTGCGGTTCCTGATGCAGTAAACGCCGAGGGTTCCACGCCGCTGATGCTCGCCATCGCCGCTGGTCATGGTGACGTCGTCCAGGTCTTGTTTAAGGCAACTGGAGGGACAACGTCGACGGCGACGGCCTATGCCGAACTTCTGCGTGATGTTGCCCGGCGCGGGAACGCATCAGTCCAGGCTCTCGCAGAGCTAAGCCTTTCATTCACAGAGACGGAAGAGTCACAGGCGGCGTGGTGTGAGATCCTCGGCAACGCATGTCTGAAGGGTAAAACAGAGATGGCCCAACTGGCCATCTTCAAAGGAGCAAAACTGCCGGGTCGTATTGGGCCCGATGACCGCGACCCCCTACACCACATGGTCACGAATGACGAGCTGGGCGATCTCGTCGAGCTGGTGCTGTCTACCAGCTGCGGAGCCGACGTGCACCGTCGTGATGCCGCTGGCCGTAATGCACTACACCTCGCCTTTTCCATGCGGGGAGATGGGACAACCCTGACCATCCACGGCAGCGACCGACGAGCACGTATTGTTGCTGTCCTGCTCGCTGCTGGCGCGCCTCCCAACGCCCGCACGCTCAGTGGTGACACTGCACTACACCTGGCCTGCGCTGCCGGGGATGCCGAGGTCATCGAGGTGCTGCTTGAGAACGGCGCCAGTGTTGATATACGCAACACAATCCTGCGCACACCGCTGCATGCCGCTGTCGCGGGCTGGGTGTTTCCCAACATCGTGAGCATGCTGCTTCGTGCCGGCGCCCACCCCTCGCCGCGCGATATCGAGAGTGCTATGCCACTTCATCTTATGCGCGAGAGGGACGAGAGAGCAACGCGCGACGCACTGAATATCTTGTTAGACGCCGGCGCCGATATATCTATCCCCATGCGCAACGGCGACTTACCTCTGCACCGTGCCGTCCGCCGTGGGAACAGCCCTCTCGTACAGCGGCTGCTGGCGCTAGGTGCTGACCCGACGGTCAAAGGTGCCAAGGGGCGCACATGTCTTCACATTGCTGCCCGTCATGGACATGTACAGTTGCTCGACGAGCTCGCGAATGCTCCAAAGATCCTAACTATGGTCGATGCGGACGGCTTGACGGCGGCGGACCACGCTGCTGCCAGAGGTCATAGTCGTGTGTTGGAAGCACTACAGAAGTTAGTTGGTTTGGTTTCTGAAGATCCAAACAGGGAAGAATAAAAGTACAGGTAGTAGGAGGTTGGGGTTTCATGGAATTCTACATTTCGGAACGATAAGCTTTGTGACAGGTTGAAAAGGGCGGTTTCAGGTAGGCGTCTGATAGGGGTGCACCCCCATTTTGATCCGTACGCATCCCCTTAAAGATACACTTTTGGCCTATATCCTGAGATATAAGCGTTTCGGCCTATTAGCAATGCCAGGAGGGCTATTAATAAGGGCTTTGCGATTTATCAAACACGTTCTTAAGCCTTTATTTACCGAAAATAAGATATAAAAGGTCTCGACTTAACGTATTTTTAGGGGTTTAGCTAATAAACGTAACGACCTTAAATCTTTACTTTTCTCTACCTTTATATGTTTTAAGACCCTTATATATAGTAAATAAGCCTTTGTTAAATATATATATAGCTTTTAGGAAAAATATTAACAGTAAATTAGAGGGTATATGCGTAAAACGTTATGGCGGGGGATGTACCCGTAGCAAAAGGGGAGTGCACCCCTATCAGATGCCTTCAGGTACAGCAAGTTGGGGCTAGGATAACATTGAACCCCCACAAGTTCAGCATTGCTATTTCTCTGGATGTTCTTGGGCGTCTCAGACTGCTCCGAGTGATACGCTTTTTGCAAAGCAGCCTACGTACGTACTTGCTTCTAGATACCCTGGAGAAGCTTCGGCAAGACCGTGTCGGTGAACGCCCACACGTTACTCGAATAATCAGGACACCACAGCCCGCCCGTATACCACGTATTTTTATGACCTTGCAGCGCATACAAGTCCTGAATAAAGCCATCCTTGATCTGAGCGGCCGACTGCCCCCATCTTGCACTCGAATGGTCAGAAATCTGCGCGATAGACGATCGCGGCTCGGTCCCCGTTGTTGGGGAAAAGGTGCCGGCGTTGTACAAATTCTCCATTTCGGCGAGGATGGCAGCCGTCGCCTGCTCGGCAGTCCATGTCGACTCGGAAAACAGAATGAGCCAGTAGTACCCCGACACGCCGTTCCAGTTAGCGCTGAAGCTGAATTGGCCAGGTGCAACGGGGCTCGACGACGTCAGCAAACCCGCGAATGCGAGTGAGGTGTTGTCCGGTATCAAATTAGTTTTGAGGACGGCTGTGTATACGCTTCCAAAAGACCATGTCTCGAAAACCGCCTTTTCTTGGTCGTCGAGACTCAAAAAGGCGAGGTTGTTGACCGACGGCGGCACAGCGATCAAGAGGCGCTTGGCCACCACTGTCGTTTGGGCTCCCGTCTTGTCGTTCTGCATAGTCAACACGAACCCGTTTTTGACAGATCTATCCCCAGCCACAATGGAGCTAGAAAGCGCAACATCACTCCCCAGAAGCTCGCCGGCGCGTTGGTACAGGAGACTGTTGTTAAACGGCACCGGGTCGAAAAAAGTGTTTTCCAGAAACCCCTCGACAACGGGCGTGCCGAAGTTTTTCGTCACATACAGCGTCGGTTGCGGTTCGCTGATGTTAATCCCGGACACAATAGCCAAAATAGGCCCCATAGCCTCCAGACTATACTTTGCCACAACCTCGGGGAAGGGCAACAGGAGGTCGGGAGGAATTTCGGAGGGAGAAAAGAAATCCCAGTAGCCAGGCAGCAGCTGGTCGTTCCAGGGAGAGATCAAATCGTGCCATTTCTGTATTGCTGCCACTGACTCGTTGATTGGGATGGCTGGGGGGAGGGAAGCCGGCTGGTTGGTGGCAGGGTTGACGAGCACCGTGTCGGAGGCGAACAGCACGCTGGGCTGCAGTGGGATCCCAAAACGCTTGAAAAAGGCTTTGGCCCCCTTGTAGTCTATATATGACTGGACACCGTAGTTGAAAGCCTCGCCAGTCTCAGGAATGATGTATGTGTTGGTGTGTCCGCCCTGTTGCTCGATGCTCGGATCAGCATGTCATATCCAGCGCGGAAGGGGTGTATGAAAGAATGGCTGTGAGAAGAAAAAGCAGTTGGGGCAAGCAGTAAATACCAAGATAGGCTCCTTTTCAACCAGCAAAATGCTCTTCTTATAGTCCTCGCGAAGGCGAACAGCCGCATAGGAACCGCTCGCACCACCGCCAAGAATCACTACATCTTTATGCAAAACAGGCGGCGGATGAGTTCCGGCGAAAACGGAAGTGCAATAAACAAGGTGGACAATAGAAGCGCTGAACGAGAGTCTCCAAGTCACGTTTTTGCCAGCCATAGCTGCGGTAGCAAACAGCAGGAAGCCCGAGCAGCGAAATTTCAGCACGACGCACCTGGTAGCTAAAAAGGAGAGCAGTTCGACTTCGACTGGAAAGTTCGACTAGCTTTATAATCTACCTACAGCCCTTTCAGGTACGAATCCGGAGTTGAGAGGTAATTTCTGCACGGATTCCGGCACGATGACTGGTGGATTAGTTACGGTCGAATGACGAGGTCACACCGAGGGCACGCTGACTTCCAAATTGGTGGTCGTTTTATTGGTGTCATGCATGCCGAACCGGCCACCGGTAATTCTCTAGTGCAACGGTTCTTGGCCGATGACAAGCTTTTGACTGCGAATGATTCGGTGGTTCGGCGCAACAAACACGGGTCGCTTCGCAGAGCCCACGATTGACTACAGCCAAGAATCCGAACCGGCTGCATGCTCAAACCCGAACCGCACTACGGTTTACCGCGACCCGGAAGGTGAGCCAATCTCAAAGTCAGCAATGCCCGCGTTGGGATTTTTTTCATATGAACACGGTGAAATTACAATAATCGTCACACTGGAACTTCTGGAAGTGCGGGGCGACGAGCCTCCGCGGGCGTTGACGTAGCGAGTCTGAAGGAGATAAACTCAAGCGGTTGGTTTAGATCGGATCCTCGGAAGGGAGGCCGTTTCCTATCCCCCATTCCATCGTCTACCCCCGCTCGAATGCTCACCGTGTACCTGCTTCCTTGTACTTATGCGAGCAGGCTCACCTCTGTGTTTTGTTTGTTGACAGCAACGCTCCCGTCAAACGCAACGCCGGTCTCGTTTCTTCCCCAACATCAATCCCCATATGATAGAAGGGGACGAACGGTCTGGGACTTGGATACGATGTATCATCACTATTTCTCTTCAACGTCTATTACGGTACTTCTGATGTAACAACGAAAAAGAGGATGCCAGCAAGCTGAACACAGGTACCTTACATTCATTAAGTCCTAACCTAGGGAGTTTTTTGGCTTCACATCAGAACCCCGCACATTTTGATTCTCGACACGATGAGAACTCAAGAGGGAGCCAAAGTTGACACTTCCGTCCTGGTGTTCGGCCGATCAAAATCGCCGAACCAACGAAAATGCATATGTACCCTTCGTCTGCCGGAATTGCTCCGATTGGCACATAAAGATGGGAGATTCCTCAGCGGCTGGCATGTAAAGGGCCGTTTTGATCTTTTCTTCTGGGTTCGCGATAACAAGCGGTCGTTGCTGACTGATCGACCGCATCGGGTGCCTGCGATATAGCCAGTACGAGAGGATGAAATAGATCCAGACCGCATATCTCACTGCTGTGTAACCTCAGCATTCACAAGTATGCCTATGAGCGACTGCATCGATGTGAAACGGGGATTGCGCGAGTTTTGGCGCCAAAGAAACATTATTATTTCCGAGTCAGTCAGAGTGTCAACAGCATGGAAGCCGGTGACGCATTGCAGCAGCTCTGGACAAGTACCTACTAAATGTATTGTAGGACACGGACTCGTATTCAAACAGTGGCGGCCGCATGTGAGCATAAATGCGCCGAGTCCTCTCCGTCCTTCTCAACATTGTTCTGCCAGAATCCAACTCAGGTCCCATTACACCACCATTACTGACAAAATCTATTGCAAAACCAGAATGTCCCCACCACGTCGTGCCATCATTGCCGTCACCTCAGCACATGCCCCTCTCTTCGATGGCTCTCACACGACAGGCGCGTTTGTAGGCGAAGTCCTGCATCCATACAAGGTCTTCACAGCTGCCGGGTTTACAGTCGACATCACATCGGAAAAGGGCACGTACACGCCGGACTGGCTCTCTCTAACACCCGACTTCCTCCACGGCGAGGATCTCGCCATCTGGGAGGACAAAGACTCTGCGTTCCGCAAGGCCATTGACAACCACGTCAAGGCCTCGACCATCACAGACACGAGCCAGTATGGCGTTTTCTTTGCGTCAGCTGGACACGCAGCCCTCCTCGATTTTCCGACGGCCTGGGAGCTCAAGAGGATTGCGGCCGACGTCTGGGATAATGGCGGCATCGTGAGCAGTGTTTGCCACGGCCCCGCTGTGTTTCATGACTTGACTGACAGGAAGACGGGCAAGCATCTGATCATGGGGAAGACAATCACAGGATTCACAACCGAGGCCGAGTTTGTCATGAAGTTGGATGTGGAGCTGAGGGCTTGGAAGAGGCCCTGGGTCGAAGAGACGGCCGAGGCAATGGGTGCCACTTGTGAGTAACACCTCCCTCGCGCCTGAGGTTAGGAAAAAGTGAGTGAATTTAACAAGATTCCAGATAAGAGGGCGCCTGGAATTTGGGATGACTACCACATTGTTGACGGAAGATTGATCACGGGCCAGAATCCGCAAAGTGCGACTTCGACGGCGAAGGCGGTCGTTGAGGCTTTTGAGAAGCTTTAGTATTTGCTTGGCGTATCTTCGAATATCTTGCGTCGCAGCGCCTACCTATATATGAGGTAGGGGACGGGAACTATGAGAGATGGGAGACGATCTGGAATTTGAGACGGTATTATAACAAGTTGCGATCTTTTAAACCCTGAAGAACCGCATGGACAGCCGACTTTGCAGCATTCGTAACCCTCTGAGCGCCATCCCTTGTGTCGCAGAACGGATCGAACGAGGCGAGTGTGAGAGCCACTGGTACCGTGTATCCTACGATGGTCTCCATGCAGGAGGTGAGATCGTTATCAGACAGACCACCGGGAGAAGCAAAAGAATTGGCCTTCCCGACTGTGGGGTCCAACACATCCAAATCGAGATGGATGAGCGCGGCCTGGCCCGGGGCGAAACGCGCATCCATCTCGCTCTTCAAACCGGCCGCAAAGTCAACCCGCTTCACCGCATTGCCCCAAACCACCCCCATTGGCGATCCCTCGACCCGGCTCCGTTCAAGGTCGTTCACATCCCTCATCCCGCAGTGGACTAGGTTGCGCAGATCAAAAGCCCTGTGGCCCGGCACGGTGTGCATTAATGTCTTCCAACACTCTCCTGCCATCATCGCAATTCCTTGACTGTCAAAATATCCGCTGATAACCGTATCGGGAACGTTGTAATCGTCGTGCGCATCGAACCACACACAGCCCAGCGCATCGTCTGTCTTGTTTCTCATGTCGTTTGAGCCCCATACTCCAGCGGCCACGCCAACAGTCGTGCAGCAGTTCCCGGCAAGGATGATGGGAAACGAGCCACTGTTGCGTGCCTCTGTGACCGCTCTAGCGGTGCGGCGCAAAAGTTCAAACGTTCGGCCGATCTCGCCTTCGAAGTCATCGGCAACTGGCGCAAGTTCGACTTGGCGGATCGGAAGACCGAGTCCCTGAAGTGAAGCTAGAAGGCCGGACGAGAGTAGAAAGTCCGGACCTTCGCTGACCCGGGAGCGGTGGACTGGGCTGGCACGGAGGCCGACATGGTAAGGGGACGTGATGATAGTGATGGACTTGATCGACGTGGCGGACATGTTGGACCTCACGAGCTGGAAAAGGGGAGCTATGAGGTCTGGTGTAGAGAATCTTGGCTACGGGTTACGTCTTTGGATCGATCCTTGTTTGCGCCCTAGTTTTGACTCACAACTTGCGGGGTCGCCGTACCTTCCATGCGGGGTTACCACCCTTCATCAATGGACTGCTGTGTTGGTTTCCTACCTAACTTCTGTAACTACCTTGGCATTGGACCCTTGTTCTACCTTCCTCTCACATGTTCTGATGTGTGAGGCTAGGAAAGCGGTGAGATAGAATCCTCTCGGCCTCACCCAAGGGATACATGTACCTATCAGGTACACGCACACAGACATCCCTTTCACCAATACTTAAGAATTCCCAATAAAACTGTCTGACGTCAGGACAAAATTTCCACCCAGTCGTAACCAGATCCCCTTTCAGCATATCGCACGAGGCTGGAACTTGATAGGATTAAAGCCCTCATTCAGGGCTTTCCGCACATAAGTTTGTTTAGTCTTGGGTCTGAAAAGCTAGTTGTATTTGTAGGCTGGGTTAGCTGGGAGGGGGAAAATACCGATGATGCAGTTCGATCTTGTGTTGTGTAGGAGAGGTCTCTGCCTGTCTAGACCATTAAATACTGAACCCTTCTCAGGGACAGCAGTGGAAGCATCGTACGGAAGGAAATATTCGTATTTTGAGGACACAACAAATCTGACTCCGCTTGGACGATATTTGGTCGCCGTAACCAGAAAGTCAGGGGTTCTGGATGGTGGCTGTGCCGTAGTAAATTTCCCGGGCACCAATCATCGTCGGTTTCGAACCGCTGCCGCCTAGCAATCCCTCGGGCTGTGCAGATCTATCCGAACATCCACTACGATGGCTTTTTAACGGCTTTCATTCCAGCAACTTCCCTCCAACAATATCGAAATCGTACGCGTGGTTCATAGACGCCGTCCAACAGCACACGCACAAGTAAACATCTGCTCCTCCGTGCATCAAGACCGAGACCAACGGAAACCCCAAGAGTCCAAAACGAACCCGACGTCGACACCGCCGAAATGACACGTCCATTACTACCGTCCCGTACGGCCATCGCCTTCACCGTCCTTCACGGACTCTCGGTGGCAGGCTGCCTCGTCGCAATCGTCGCAGCTTCCTACTCGGCCGCGACGAACACCAAATCTGCAATCGCGACAACGGGCGCCTTTATCGCCGCCTTCCTAGCCCTCGCTGTCTCGATTGTCGAGATCCTCGGCTTCTCCGCGGTGCGCCGGATCAAGCGATGTCCCCTGGGGTATTTGTGGTTGCTTGAACTCAGTACTGCCGTGGTGGCGTATGGAGCCCCTGCAGCATCAGTGTTGGGGTGGGAAATGAAGGAGTATGAGAGATGCAGATATGATGACAGCGAATGGTGGGGTTGCGGTGATATGACCAGTAGCATGGATCCGGGGATGATGGCCGCTGTCGGTGGCCTCTATCTTGCAGGGTAGGTGATTCCAAGGATGCGTTCTGGATGAAGAAAACTGACATGGTGTAGGACAATTCACGCGATCCTTTTCGTGGTAACGGCGGTCCAGAGCTGCCTATTGAGATGGAAAGGGACGAAAATCAATACCAACAGGGGAGAGGAGGGTGAAAATACAGGAATTCCGGACACCACCGGGCCTTCTGCGGTCCTAGCTGTGCCTCCCAAGGCTTTAGTCAGGAGCTGAGAGTCCCGGTCTTTCCACATCACGATAGAGCCTGTACATTTCCGAACTGATCGGCTTACTCCGATACATGTTAATTCTGCCCAACGACTTTTCACATCATCTTCGCGATCCAATCTGCAGCTGGGTGGAGATCCATATTGCTTTTCCGCTTCCTGTCGACGACTCGACCCTGATGGCTGAGTTGCCATGTTGTGAAGCTCGCATCAGGCAAAAGCCTCTCGCCGTGCAACACCGACGCCGTATCAGGCCATCTTGAATCCGAACCATCGCAGTTCACGGTCTTCCCGGGTTCAGGACGCCGGGTTCTGCGACTTCGTCCTTGTGAACATGAAGGAATCCGAACCGCAATTTGTTTTACCGCCGTCAAAGCTCGCTACAGCGCCAGTCGGAACAGGCTCTGGGTAGGGCAAAGAAGAACCACGCATCAGAATATACAGAACAGGGTGTTCTCGTATCCTGCATCGGATTTTTCTGCGAGAAGGAGCACCGAACGGGCGTTGGAAGCGAGATCAAATAAAACAAAGCTCGGCAGGTTTTCCAGGCGGGTACGCAATTTGTAGTTACATTCAATCCAGCAAGCCTCCCACGGCTCTTTACGGTCTGCTGCTGGTAATCTATGCTTTACCCGGGAACTGGAACATGATTATTTGGGATCTCTGGGTGGAGACACTTTAAGGCCGTATTCTGTCAAATACACATGTTCAGTGCCTACCTGACAGCAGCGGAAGCGGACCCCTATCGGAGAAATCAAGAGGCACGTTCCTTGGCAGGGGAAATAAGCTCTAGCAAGCTCCGAATTTTGTTGCTGCTTGATCAGGATCGAAGGCTTAGCCCAAGCCGCCCGGCTTGGCTTTCTGCCTGGCTGTGCCCCGAATCTAGACTTCTGCCAGTGTGCAGTTGGACCCTTTGCCACGACCCAACATATTACCCGCGGCAAGGCCCGCAAGCTAAATTGACAGGACACCACGTTCCGGGAATTTCTCGGACTATTACCCGAATCAAGCCCAAGATCATGGTGTGCAGCTACGTGATTATTATTTCTGTCTTTCCACGGGATCGCATCTCGGTGATGAACCCGGTCGCACAGAACCTCGGCGTATATTGTCTGACCACTTCATCTAAGATCATTCTCAGTTGGGAGACCTGGGAAATTCTCGGTCCCACCACACCCGGGCTTAGAAATCGTTGACTTCAATACTAACCACCAAAGCCGTGTAAGGGCCGTATTGCAAAGCTGGGTCCTCTGTATGCAGTACAAGCAACGTTTCCTCTGACCACCAAACAATATATGCCAATGTTTGTTCTGACCGCAGCATGCTGCGTTATCAAGATCTAGTCATACACGAACGAGGCCGATATTGGGTCCGATCACGAGGTCGTAATAGTCGGTGGATTATTCGATAGTTCTCATCTCGGTCAAGCCAGAACCATGCATCCTCCTGGGAGTGCCATGACACCAGAGCTCTTCAGGGAATCCGGGAAGCTGAAGTATCAAGCTGAGTGTCAAGTATAAAGGGAACCTCGAAGTCCACTCTGTAGAAAGCATCATCATCGACCCAAAACCCGCAACCAAAATCAGTTCTCTCCAATACCTGATCACCTCTTCGAAACACCAAGCTTTCCCAGCTCAACGCTTTCAAGATGAAGTTCACCACCGCTCTCTTCGCCGTCCTCGCCCCGGCTCGCTTTGTTAGCGCTCTCCAAGAGTCCTCTTCTTCCACGGCCATCTACGACGTGAACATTGAGTCTTCGGCCTTGAAGGCTCCGGAAGTCCTTTCGGCCGTTGAGCTCGTTCTCGAGGCCATCGACGCCATCCCGGAGGATGTCCTCCTCGCCGGAGATGAGGCAGCAAACGACTGGCTGGTTGCCCACGGGTATCGCTCGGCCGTTCCCGCCGACTCCGGTATTGTCTCCTCCCGCTCCGACCTGGTGCTCTCTGAGAGAGCCATCGCGGAGCCTGCGGGAACTATTGAGGTTCTGAAGTGCGTTGCCGAGGTGACCAAGTTCATTGCTAGCAATGCTCTGCCTGTCGCCAAGCTCCTCAAGATCAAGAAGGCAATCAAGGTCATTGGTAGCATCAAGAAGGTAGCCCAGTTGTTGAGCAAGATCACATCGGTAAACGATGCGAAGAGTGTGGGCGGTGATGCACTGTATGACATTGCCGACGCCATTTTCGGATTCAGTGCGGTCTGGAAGGCATGTGCCAAGGTCTAGATCAGGTTCAAGATTGCGAGGATGATATATAGACAGTCTGTTGAAGATAGAGGCCCCGGGGTTTTCCGTTGCTTTGGTGTTTTACGCTCGGATTTGGTGTGGACTTGTTTTTAGAGTGCGAGTAGATATATGCCGAGAATGGAGCTTTTTTTCTCAAAGTATTGTGTTTTCTCACTTGCCTTCAAAATGCCCCTTTAACCACGTGCTCTTTCGGAGGGAGCAAAGGTCCTGCTGAAGACGAATCCATAATATAAATATAGCTCGCAATCACGGATACAATTCGTTTCAAACTTCAATTGGGAAGAAAAGAGAAATGAACCACTAAAGGAACACGAGGAAGCAGGACTCCGTCACGTGGATAGGTATCTCCTAGGCCTGGGAATTACCCACCCATGGGTACCCATGGGTTACCCACGCATTTTTTGGGTACCCATGGGTAACCCGGAAAAAATTTGGGTAACCCGTGGGTAACCCAGAAAAATAATGGGTAACCCATAGGTTACCCATGGGTACCCACAACGCGTGCGTACGGGCTCGAACGCGTAATATACGAACTCAAACGCGCTTTAAACACGCTTCGAACGGGCAAACGGGCTTACACTCCAGCCATCTCTTTTCACACGCACACTAGGTATATAAGGACTTTGGATCTTCGTAACCCTTTTTTTTCCTTCTTTTTTTTTACTTTTATTTTTGATCTCTTTTTTTCCCTTTTTCTCTATTCCTTTTTATTTTCCTTTCTTTTTGTTGGATTGCAAGGACTTGGCACAATGGGAAAAAAACTGATACTATTAGCTAACTCTGTGGAAAACGATCCCCTATATATATCTTCCTAACAACTATATACCAGACCCTTACTACCAAAGTTAGTACGTAATCGGGGTCTAAAATAACCAAAGTATACGTATCCTGCATTGGATTTTATAGTAGCTATCTATAGTCCTTATAACGCGCCTACGCGCTATATACACGGCTTATAATAGTTAGTTTCGTACGCGACCAATTAGAAGGTCCGATAAATCCAATACTCCCTTTAACTAACCATTCCGTAGCCTACTTATAAGATAATAATTACTAATTATATATATTTAATCAGCTAAAACTCCCTTTTGTAGCAATTATAACTGTTATTTTCCTTATATTTTTAATTCCCCGTACTAATTATTCGAAAATATTATATAAAGCGTTAAAAATCGTAATTAATTAGGAACTTTATAAATCTATTAGTAATATTCTTTTTACTATCAACGTAAATTAATTTTATTTACTTTACAGCTACCTTATCGTTTACGTAATTATATACAAAGTATATATATTACTTTATAAAAGGCATAAATAAAGTTTTTACTTATAACCTGGCGGCATTATTATTAATATAAATAAAAATAACTTTACTTAACAATTATCCAAATTTCTTAAATATATTCCGGATTTAAATTGCTTTTCTAATAATATTATATAAAATAATATATTTAGCTTTAATTATACTAAAAGCAATAATTATTTATTAATAAAAATACTAAGATATAAGCCTTTTACAGATTATAAGGATCTATCCGGTAGTTAACTTTCCAGTAATATGATCTCCTCCATAATCAAAGTTATAGTATATTTTAACGTTTATATTATTTTTATTAATAAATCTAATACTATAATTAAGCATTTTAATAATATAACGTAAAAGCTACTTAATTCCTTTTATATAATTAAAATACGGATTTAATATATATTTTACCTAAAGATTTACTTTAAAAAAGAGCTTAGGCTATACAATATAAACTAAATAAATATAAAAGCTAATTTTTAAAATATAATTACATACGTATTTAGAATCTTTTAAAGGTAAAACGTTAAAGATTATTATTATTAAAGCTCTTAGTATAATAAAAGTTTTAACTAAATATAAATTCTTAAAATTATAATCTTTTAATATCTTTTTAAAGTAAATGCATTAACTAAGCGTAATAATTACGTAATTACTATTATATATAATCTTAATACCAAAATATTACTCCACTAATCCTAAATCCTATAAAATAAAATATTTACTAATTACGTTTTGGAATTTAAAAATATTACTATCCTTTTTCTTTAAAATAAAAAGGTTATTTACTATAAACAAAAGGATTAAACTAATCTTTTAATTATAATAAACCAATAGGTTAGAAATAAATAAGTAAAAGCCTAGCTTTTTAATTTCCTATTAAATTTTTTCCTATTAGTTATAAGTAAACTAATATAATTTATATAATAGGTTAAATAACTTTATAATACTATTTTTTAACTAATTATACTATTTTGTAAAATTAAAATTATTAGTAAAGAACTTTTTAAAGATTAAAAGTTAACGTATAAAAATCTAATACTATAATAATACCCTTAATAAAAAGGTATTAATAAAGTTAATCTAGTAAATATATTATTTTGTAAAAGTTAAAATTACTAGTAAAAGTTACTAAAAATTTAAGCATACTATAAAAGTAAACGTCTTTCGAAATCTATATCTTTTTATTATTAAAATTTATATATTATAATCCAAACTTTATATTTAATAAACTTTCCTGTAAAGTTAATTTTCCTTTTAAAAATAGCCTTTCTATCAATTATTTAGTGGCTTTTAGCCCTATTACGATTATAAAAAACTATAGTATTTTTTTTAAGGATAACTTAAATCTTATTATAGATAATTTGCTTCTATTTAAGCTATTTCTTTATAACATACACCTTTTCAATTATAGCTAAATTAGTACTAGAACTCTACTAATCCGCCTTTATTTTATTAAATAAAAAGATTTAATTATTATTTAAGTTATACAAAAGTATTAACTTAGGGGTTAACTTCCTTTAAACTATAATAAGGTTAATAAATTAATTATCTTTTATATTTACATAAGTTAAATAAATTAAAGTAGTAATTATATCTATTACTTTAAAATTTAAATAATAATTATTGGAATTGGCTTTAAAGTCCCTATATTTAAAGAATAGTTTTATAACGTTGTTTTTATAATAGTTAATAAAATTAGCCTATTTCCAATTAAGTTAAAGCTAGTAGTATATATACTTTAGTAACGAGCAAAATACCTGCTACGGATCTAATACTTTTTTACTAAAACTTTTATAAAATATTATATAAGGTATTTAAATTATCTTTTATATTTCAAGTAAATAAATTATAAAGATATAAATATTAGTATTGCTAAGATAAATACCTTCCACTATAATAAAACTTATTTTCCAGGCTTTAAGTTAAAAATACCTTTTAATATAAGTAAATACCTTATAACTGAAAATATAAAACTATATAAGGTTAGGTTTATTATTACAATCTAATTAGATATAGTTATTTATAATCTCTATAGGAGTTTTTTTATTTTTATTCCGCATTATATAGGTATAGTTAAATAGCTTGGTTATATATAATATTATATACGGTTAAAAAATAAGCGGAACATTTATTTAAATATTAATCTTACGTACTATATCCTGTATCTTTTTAATAGTAGCTTTTAGTACACTATTTTAATATTAATAATAAGGCGCTAAGGTAATTACTTTTATATTACAATAGGTTTATTTCTACCTAAATTAATAACCTTGGAATTTTCCGTTAACGTTTATCTTAATCTAGTAGGGATAATAATTAGTTTCTAAATAGATTTATTTTAATAGTTTCTTTATTTTATTAAAAACTTTTTACTTTATTTTTAAAAAGTATATAAAGATAAACTTAAAATAATTATTTACTATAATAAAATAGTAAATTTCTTTATTAAACCCTATAGGTTTAATAGTACTAATATTTATATAAAAACCTCTAAATACTTTAGATTCTTAAAGCTAAGGATTGTATAAGGGTATTCTAAAGGATAAACTAAGGTTATAAATCTTATAGGATATTTTTATAATTTTTGCGTAATTAAAATTTATCCCAGAGGAAATAAAGATAATTTATTGAAGTTATTTAGGGCTAAGATATTTTAATCTTTTATACTATTATAATAACTAATCGTACTTTTTGCAAGTAAAATCCTATACTATTAAAAATATATTAGAAAGCATTAGGGCTATATCGATTAAAGTAGCTTAGGTGGAATTACCTGCTATTTATAGGAAGAATCCCTAACTTAAAGGATTAAAAGTTATAATTTCTACTTTATTAAATCTTTTTATAACATTTCGGTTTAATTAACCATTTACACAATAAAGTTAGTTACTTAAAAGAATATTAATAAATAATTATAAAATAAATAAAGTATTTATAAGGGTAAAATAGTAAGTTAATTTATTTAACTGTATTAAAAGTAACCTTACAATTCTAATCCGATCTGGGATAATGGAACTATTAATTGTAAAGATTATTAAGTATAAAACTATAGGGTTATAATTACTATAAGTAAATTAAGCAATATTATTTACCAGATATATATTAGCTTTAATATTAAATAACTATTTATTACAATATATATTTACTATATAATAAGTAGTAAAAAGTAGGAAGAGCTTATTAGCTTTCTAGCTTATATTTTATTCTAACCTATAATAATTAGATATTTAAAAGTTCGTTTCCGCGTTAGGTTTATTATAAACCCGTACGAATTCATTATAAATTAATTTTAAAGCGTTAAAATTTTTAATTATACTTATATAAATTATATTAAAATTATTAATTTTACCTAAAATCTTACCTTATACAGCTAATTTTAATTACGCAATTATTATAGTAGTAGTTAAAGTGTTATTATCTTTCTTTTCTAAGTTTAACTTTTTATTAAAGTTTATAGCGCTTTTTATACCTTTACGGTACTTCTTTTAGTAACAGCTTAACTTATTATATTTAAAGTAATCACCATTTTAAATAATTATATTATTCTTTTTCTTTTTAAGTTTTTTTTTTCCTTTTTTATTACTATTATTATTACTCTTACTCTAATTAGCTATAAATTTAGCTAGTAAAGCGTATAACTAGTTATCTTTTATACCCTAAATACGATACTTATTTATAAAGTCTTTTAAAATAACTTTAATTAAATAAGCGTTTAAATTTTAGTATATTACAGTACGTATAATTAGTACTTATATCTTAAGGTATTTATCTATTAATTTGGTAAAGAAATGGATATATTATAGCTACGTTTACAATACTTTAACAAGTACAAATTCCTTTACTAAAATGTAAAAGTAAAGGTAGTATTTAATAGGATTTTTACCGTTTTAATCTATAGTATTAATTTATACCTATAAATTGGTAATATAGCCGGAGCCTTATATAGTATATAGCTTTTTTAGAGCCTTTAAAGTATTAAATCTACTAAAAAAGCTATAATATATAACTATTAGCATAAATATAACGCTAATTAATTATATAGTAAAATACTAATCGTTAATAAAGTTAAAGGTATTCCCGTTCTTATAGTTGGAAGCTTTTATAAAGATTTTAATAAATCGTACCTACAACCTTTAGTTTTTAGCTTTTTTAAGATATAACTTTTTTAATAACTTAAATTCAATCTAGGGAATTATCTTTACTTATATAAAAGGGTTAACAATAGTTAAGTTAATTATATCTATTTTCCTTTAATTAATATTAATAACTTTTAGTTTTTTTTCTATTTTAATTATATATACTTTTAATTTAGCTATTTTCTTATTTTTAACTACTAATATTTAATTAATAGAAAATAATCCGGGGTTTATTATCTTAATTTTTAAAATTGTTTTAAAAGAAATAAGGGTTTAGGGAACCAGAATAGGGGAGATAAAAGTAGGGAGAATTGGGGCTATAGCTTTTCCGATACGTATATTTACTTAAAATTTAAAATTATATAATTTAAAAAAAGTAGAAAAAGTTAAAGATAAAAGAGGAGAAAAAGGGTTTATAGTAGGATTATAGTTTTTAAGTAATTATTAGTATTCCAATTTATTTATTATCTTTATAAAATTAAAATAAGCTTACAAGGTTTACTTTACTCCCTTTAAAAATATTAAATCTTATAGAACTTATAATTTATTAATTATATCCGCCTTATTATTACTTTAGTAGTAAATTTTTTACTAGCCTACTAATTGCGTAAAAGTGTTTTAAAAGGATCCTAATAATTAGAATTGCACCTTTATAAGACTGGAATAGGGGCTTACATAGTAAATAGCGCTGGGTTTATAACCTATTAAATTGTAAAAATTTAGTATAATAGGAAAAAGATTAATACTATTGGCTAACTTTGTGGAAAATGATCCCTTATATATATCTTTTTAATAATTATATGCTAAACCCTTATTACCAAAGTTAGTATGTAATTAGGGTCTAAAATAGCCGGAGTATACGTATTTTGCGTTAGATCTTATAGTGGCTATCTATAGTCCTTATAGCGCGCCTGCGCGCTATACGCGTATGTCACGACCCAGAAAACAATGTGCGTGTGGGGCACAGGACACCAATCACAAGACGCCAATGTATAGCTAATCAGGAGGGACCCAAAGGGGAAGACCTAAGCGTCGGGTCCTCCAGGCCGGCTAGAACAGAAAACCCGAGGATCGGGTCCGGAGTCTCGGGTCTAGTAAGATATATATACCAGCGCGGTACTAGCTAGAGAGTTCCCTTTATTACGGCAGTAACGATAATAACACTGCTTTAGAATATCTTTTAACTACTTACAATCTCTGTAACTATTATCGTACTTTGTTATATCTCCTTATACTTAACCTTCCGTTGTAAGCGTACCTTTTTATATCAAATATAATCCGGAATTCCGTCCTTAGGGTTCGGGTTATATAGGTCGTTATACGTTATCGTTACTCCCTTTTAATTATTTCCGATATAGAAGAAAAATACTATTGTTATCGTTGTTAATATAAGCGTTGTATTTAAGTTATCTAAGGGTAAAAGTCTCGAAACCCTAAGCGAAAAGCTAACCGTTAAATCGCTTACCCTTTAGCTAAAATAGCTTACGATTAATCTAAACGATAGGTTCCTAAAGCTGGAGAAAAAAGTAAGTAATATAAAAAACGCCAAAGAGGATTTAGCCCGCTAACTTGTTAAAAAAAAGGCTAAAATCGCTATACTATTGCGTTACGCTAGAAATCCGTAAAAGCTTACGACGTAAATTACGCAATATTGCGTTTATTTCAATTACTACCGCAATCAGTTCGCGGAGAAAAAGGATAAAACCCTTTTTGCAGGAGTTCTGTTCGATAAAACCGCTGCTATATAGTTTTAGCCAGCCTTAAATCGCTATACTCGCGCTATTAACTTAACCGAATTAGATAATAACAACCGGAAGCTGTTTAAAGAATTTAAAGGGTTTAAAAGGGCTATTAAAGCAGTTTATAGAAAACCTAATAAAAAAAGATAAGCTAAGCAATGCTTTATAGGACTTAAATAAACGGGGTTAATAATAGTACTAGTAGGATAGTATAAAGTACTATACTTATAAACCAACTTAAATAACGCTACCGCTATAATATTATTTTACTTAGCGCTAAAGCTTAAGGTTAGGGAATAACTTTTGGAGCTCGATAGATTTAATAATATTAACTAATATTACAAAATAGCTATTAAAATTAACAACTTATAGTACGCTTACTAACAGGAGCAATATATTTAATAAAGCTATAAAGTTAACGATAAGAAAAGATTATAATATCGTAATATAGCTTACGGTATATATATTAAACTTATAAATATTAAAGTTGTATAAATAGGGTAAGATGGTAAAAAAAAGTTTAATAAATCGTAGATAAAGTATTATAATTACGGTATTAAAAAATACTTTGTATGGGAATATCGAAAGCTTAAATAAAAATAGCTTGAATAAAAGTTTATATCCGATAACAAAACCGTTAGCAAAATCGATAAAAGTATTACTATTAAAGATATAGCCGTAGCTAAGCTTTATCGGTAGCGATATTATACTTGGGGACGTTTGGAATTATAAAACTAAGGAAATAATTGCCAGCAACCCGGAGTATTACAAGATTATAATCCCATATAATAAGGAAAAAAGGAACTAAATAATCAATACGTTAGCTGGAAATACCGTAGGGATATTATTAAGCAATAATAATATAAGGAATTATACGGCAATATAAAAAATTGTAAGATATAGTAAATACCTTACGGAAACCGGAGGGTACTTTAACAAGTCCTCCTCCGAAGAAAATTTACAAATAAAGCTATCCCAGACCGAATAAAGCCCTTTTTAGGAATTGGGAGAAATACGACAATTTATCAGAAAACTTACAATTACCCTAGCCTAGAAAGATAACCTTTAAGCCTAGGTATAATATAAACACGAAAGGTATAAGCGCTTAAAGGAAAAAATCGAAGTAATATAGGAAGAGTTACGTTAATATTAAGAACAATAAGTCCCCCAAAGGTTACTAGACGAAAGTAATCAAATAAAGGATATTAGGCGTTTAACGGAATAAAAATTTAATTAATAAAACTCGCAGATATAAAATAAGTATTAAAGCTTTAAAAAATTAACGCGTAAGGGTATTACTACGTACGTAGGGTAAAAATTTAGATAGTACGAATTAAAGGAAAGAGATACACCTAAATTAAGCCTACGTTATTACCTGTATTAAGGTATTTTATTTTTTAACTATTTCGAAAACGCGTACCTATATTATAATATAGTAAAGTATAAGTAAAATTTCTAACTTAGGCGGATTAAATACCGGGCTATTTACTTAGTATTTCTCGATACCTAGAAATATTAAGGTCCGGAATATTTCGAGATTAGCGATTATAGTTAAAGCGCCGACGGATAAAGGATTATCCGGTATTACTTAAAAAGAACGGCGCTTGCGTAATATTATCCGGGAATAATATAGCGATACCTATTTAAGTATTATATAATATATTATAAAGAAAAACTATAAGTATAATACCGGTAGCGTACTTAGAAACTGGAAACGCGAAACTTTTACGGATATATTAAAGACGTAATTATAGTTAAACTATTATAAAAAGTTTATTTTTTTTACGGTATTTTTAGGAAATTAGTTTAAATAATACCGGAGGTAAAGTAAGTATAATATAATTGTAACTAAATACGTTAACGGTTAGGAAATAGCTTAAAGCCCTTTAGGGGGCCTATATACGCCTAAAACTACAACTACGGCAAAAGCGGCGTAGGAGGAACTAATCTAAGGGAAAGCTATCGCAAGCTACAATATAAAATATTATAGTAATATAAACCCTAAATATAAATAAGCGACTAAAAATTATTGCTAAGTAGAAATAATACTAAGTAAAAGCCTTAATAAATAAAGGATTATAGTTAAATATTATTAATATTAAATTTACGAACTAACTTTAAGTACTATAGGTATAAAAAAAGGAACCTTACTATATACGAGAACCTTTTCCTATATAATAGGTTAAGAGAAAAATAACCCCCCTTAATATTAAAGTCGAAGGAAAAACTATTAAGGTAATATTTAATATTGTAAATATAGACCAAAAATATAATATAATTTTAAAATAACTATAATACGAAAACTATAATCCAGATATCTATTAAAAGGAAAGTAGCTACCTGTAACCAAGATTACCAAGTCCGAAATATCTAATTAACGATATTAGAATACGTAAAACCGATTTATAGAAGACGAAAAGTATTAGGAAGGTACCCGTTACGGAATTACTCGAAATATAGGACGAAACTAAGATTACTATATACTTTATTAACGAGGACGGTAAGCTAAAATACTAAAAACGGATCACCTAGTAGGAAGTTACTATTATATCGGTACTTAGAAAAGATCTAAAAGCTATTTAAAAAAAGGTCGCTAAGATTAAAATGTAACCTAATAATAAGTTTACGTATTACGACGAATTTTGCAATAATAAAAAATTGTATATAAAGGTATTAGTATAATACTAGGGGTACCTAGTATTTAATAAGCCTACAAAAACAAAACTTTTATTATAAAAACCGTAGGATTATAAAATTAAGCTTAAGAAAAGTACGTAATTAAAGTTCTTCAAGGTATATTATATTAACGAAAAACAAAACGTTAAGCTTAGGAAATACTTAAACGAAAATCTGAAAAAAGGATAAATTTAACCTAGTTAATTATTAGCCGGATACCTTATCCTATTTGTTTTAAAAAAAAACGGAAAACTACGTTTATATATAAATTACCGGCAACTTAATAAGTAGATAGTTAAGAACCGTTATCCCCTACTACTTATCTTACGATTACAAAACTAGCTATTTAGCGCTAAATGTTTTATATAACTGGATTTATATACCGGCTACGTATATATTTGTATTAAGGAAGGCGATAAGTAAAAAACGGTATTTCGTACGTTATACGGGTATTTCGAATATTAAGTTATACCCTTTAGATTAACTAATATACCTGCTACCTTTTAATTACTTATTAACTATACTTTATAACCTTTTTTAAATAAGTTTATTATTTGCTATCTTAACGATATCCTTATTTATTTGAAAAACTGGAAGAAGTACCGCCGTTACGTATAAAGAGTACTTAACGCGCTATATATGGCAAACCTGACGGTTAATAAAGAAAAAAGCGAGTTTTATGTTACTAGAACGGTCTTTTTAGGATACGAAATCTCGGAAGGAGAAATCCGTATAAAATTTGAAAAAGTGGAAGCAATAAAATCGTAGCTAATATTAATTAATACAACTAAAGTACGAGGATTTATTGGATTTATAAATTTTTACTAAATATTTATTTGCGATTTCGCTAATATCGTTAAACCTCTATACGATTTAACTTGGAATAACGTTACTTTTATGTAGAAAACAGAGTATAAGGTAACCTTTTAAGGGATTAAAAACAAAATTTTTAGCAAACTAGTGCTAAAACTGCTAAACCCTATATAACTATTTAAAGTTAAAACTAACGTATTTGATTACGCTATTAGAGGATAGCTGGGATAACGAAACGATTAAGGGAAGTTATACCCCGTAACGTTTTTCTTAAAAAAGCTGTTAAAACTTATATTTAACTATCCCGTTTACGATAAGGAACTTATAGTAATCGTAAAGGCCTTTAAGAAATAAAAACCTTACTTTAGCGGTATTATTTATAAGGTGTAGGTTTATACCGATTATAAAAATTTTACTTACTTTACGACTACTAAAGAATTAAACGGACGCTAGGTTCGATAAGCGGAAATGCTTACGGATTACAACTTCCGTATTTATTACAAAAAAGGATCCGAAAATACTAGGGTTAATATGCTTAGTTGGTAATTAGATTATTAAGGATAGTAACAATACGAAATATTATTATCTATATTTACGGCTAACGTTAATAGTACTTTGGAATATTTTACAGCGCCCTAGATAAAGTATTACGCAGTATATCGGGAGGAAACAATACGATAAGATTATTAAGCTAAAGGGTTAGCAAAAGACTTGCTTAAGGGAGTTACGCTATAGGATAATACCTTATAGTATAATAGTAAAGCTTACGTTAACCTTATGCAATAATAAAAATACGTACGCGTAATGTACAAATTTAAAATAAGTAGATATTTCGGTATCGCTAAAACTACGGTTAAAATTTGGTAATATTATAACTAACCTAAGCTAAGGAATACCGTTAAAAAGGTTATTAATAATTGTAACTTATATTATCGAATTAAGGCTTTATAACACAAGCTTTATAAGTTGCTTAAACTACTACCTACGGTAAAAAGGGCTTAGGGATTAATTATTATAAACTTTATTACTAAATTGCCAGCGTTTAAAAATCCTGTTATAAGGGTAAAATATAACTTTATTTGGGTAGTCGTAGACCGACTTACTAAATGGGTATACTTCTTCCCCTTTAAAGAAACGATAACGGCTAAATAACTTGTATTTCTCTTCGAAAGAGAAGTAGTAAGCTATTATAGCCTTTTTAAAGAAATTACAACAAATAGAAACAAGCTCTTTACGTCTAAATTCTAATAAATACTTACTAGTCTACTCGGGGTTAACAGCAAATTATTTACAATATACTACTTACAAATAAATAAGCTAACGGAATAGCTTAACTAGGTACTTAAAATATACTTACGAGCATTTATTAATTTCGAGTAGGATAATTAGGTAAAGTTGCTACCCGTAATATAAATCTCCTATAATATAGTAAAAACGAAAACGACAAATATTATATTATTTTTTGTGAATTACGGCTATAAGGTAAACTTGCGATAAAAACTAACTAAGGAAAATATACCGGTAGTAGTAATATAAGCCGAAAAACTTATTAGTTTGTATGCTATACTTTGCGGGAAATTAAACTTTACCAGGGAGAGGATAAAGATCTACTACAATAAATATTAAGTTAAAAAACCTCCCTTAAAAAAAAGGGATAAAGTTTACCTTTTTAAACGATATATTTATACTAGGAAACCAAGTAACAAGTTAGACTTTAAGAAACTAGGATTATTTAAGATTAAAAAAAAGGTTTCGACGTTTAATTATATCCTCGAATTGCTGGACTTTATACGCTTACGAACTAAGAATTTTTATATCTTTTTGCTTAAGCCGGTACCTTAGGGGTTACTAGTAGTAACGGCGCTTAATATTAAGGATAAGAAATAAAAATAGGATATCGAGGAAATTCTAAACTTTAAAATTGCCTAGAAACGACTCGAATATCTTATTAAATAATTAAGGTTTAAACTAAAAGGTAACTTATAGAAACCTATTATTAATTTAAATTACCCGGGGAAATTAACCGATTTCTACCGCTAACGCCTAAACTAGCCAGAAGGGACGGATTAACCTTTACTGAAGCTTAGTCGAAACCGTTTACGGGAAATAAAGCAGTAATACTAAAAGCCCCTTTAGAGGACGGGCTAGTAGCTAAAGCTGGGGACTTTTAAGGAAAACTAATAGCTAGGATAAAAGTTAACGCTAAAAAAAGCCTAATATGAAGGAATATATTAGTAACGGAGGTAGCGTTAAAAGCTTTAAATAGGTAAAAGTTGGGGTTACCCTAGAAAGATAAAGGGTTTAACTTTACGATTCAAGTCCTACGCCTAAATAACTCCTTATTTTGTAAGCGAAGGGATTACTTTTATATTATAAGATGAATTATTTTGTTATTTAGCGCTAAAAGCTATTGCTAGAGGTTTGCCTCCTCTTTGTTAATCTGCTATATCTTTTATACCTTCCGAAGTAATAAGTTAGCAAAGTTAAAATTATTATAATATACCTTATAATATATATACTTGCTATAACGCTTCGCGCTATTAGTAATAATATATTTCCGTTAATAGCGGAAGTAGTTTGTATACGGTATATCGGTTACAAAACCGTAAGCCTGGAAGTAAGCAGTAAGTACGTAATTAACACGAGACTTTTAGGCGAAGTAATACGATTTTTGCATATAATTAACCGATATCGCAAATATTAAAGGAAGGAAGGAACTAGTAACGTATTTATTAACAGGGAAGTAGTAGTTACTTTTTAAAAAGGAAGCAATAAGTTAAGTTTCCGGGTCGGAAATTTAAAAAAAAGGGGTATCGTATTACGACCCAGAAAACAATATACGTATAGGATATAGGATACCAATCACAAGACGCCAATATATAGCTAATTAGGAGGGACCTGAAGGGGAAGACCTGAGCGTCGGGTTTTCCAAGCCGGCTAGAATAGAAAACCTAAGGATTAGGTTCGGAGTTTTAGGTCTAGTAAGATATATACGTTAGCGCGGTACCAGCTAGAAAGTTCTCTTTATTACGGTAGTAACGATAATAACACTACTTTGGAGTATTTTTTGACTACTTACGATCTCTGTGACCATTATTGCACTTCGTTATATCTCCTTACACTCAACCTTCCGTTGTGAGCGCACCTTTCTGTGTCAGACATAGTCCGGAACTCCGTCCTTAGGGTTCGGGTTGCATAGGTCGTCACAGCGTAGCTTATAGTAGTTGGTTCCGTGCGCGACCGGTTGGAAGGTCCGACAGGTCCGACACTTTTTACCCATATATAACCCTGAGATAACCCTAGGTAGGTTTGGGTACCCATGGGTAACCCATGGGTTACCCAAATTTTTTCTGGGTTACCCACGGGTTACCCAAATTTTTTCCGGGTTACCCATGGGTCACCCATTTACGTGGGTTACCCATGGGTCACCCGGACCCATGGGTAATTCCTAGGCCTAGTATCTCCCCTGGTCCTTCCTGCTAGCCTCTTCCACCTTCACCACTACCACCGCCCCCTAGGTCTCTAGTATATTTCCCCCAGCAGCTCTCACAGATCACTGATTCGTAGCCATTTCGCCTATATGCTGATCATTAACGCAATTGTCCATACTGCCGTGAGGGCCGTCCCATCTTCACGAGGGACCGAGCGGTCTGGCAATTACGTAAGCGGTCGAGCTGATGCACGTGATGACGCGTAAAATGTTAGGTCGCCAGGGTGCCAAACCGCGCCGTCGCATCGGATTTGCCAAGTACCTTAACCGGTCCCAAACCACGCAACAACACCACGCACAATGGCGGCCACGGTGACCCCCGAAATGAGGCAGATGGGCTGGAACATCCATTTCCTCGACTCGACCGGACAGCGCTTCGCCGGCGTCTACAACCACGGCGATCTGACAGTTGGCGACATCTGGCGCGAACTGCAACTCTGCTTCGTCCTCCCTCCTCCTCCTCCGTCCGACAGCGAGAGTTGGGAGCCTGCGTTACTGCTCGAGTGCACGGATGACACGCCGGCCGGTATGGCTGGGCCGGGGCCAATTGAACTGGGACAAAACTCCAGCACTCTCAGCTCACTGGTGCTGAGAATGCCTGCAAAAGAGGAAGTCGACTCCTACCACTACATCTATCACTCTTCACCCAGCTGTATCGGTCCCGCCTGGGCGGATCACCTTGAAGGTAATTCCCCACTCAAATCTGGCACGCCATGTGGGGAGCGCGCTAACACGACGTGTCCAGCCCCATGCGTGCGGCGGGTTGCAACGCCAAGCAGACGATCTGATCCCAGATATCTTCCCCCGAACAGGACGTCAACTGACCAGCGGATTGCCGTATATCCAACCCGCCGGAGAGCAAAGGCAGTGTCGCCCTCTAAGAGAAGCGCCTCTGGCTCCCCGGTGGCCTCTCGGTCCCGGTCTCCCACCAAGGAAGACGAGGACGATCTCTTTGATAACCTAATGTTTCCCGAGTGTGCGATATCAGTTGACGAGGCCCGCCAGGAGATTGCGAAATTCCGCCAGAGATGCATGACCGGCGGCGACTGCTGTGCCATCTCGGGTCTGGGAAGGTCGTGGTGCAAGAATCCACCAATAGGGCCGGCCATTCAGGCGGCTCACATTGTTCCTCAGATTCACTTTCACTTGTTTCCGAAGGACCGCGATCAAACCATACCTGATGCCGACGACAATAGCGAGCTGAGGCTAGCCTGGTATTCGACGTGGTCCATTTCCAACGGCATTCTCTTGACCAGCCACATCCACCAACTGTTTGACGCTCGCTTGATATCGATACACCCCAAAACATTCCGCATCAGAGTTTTTGTCCCATACGACATTCTGACGCCGTATCATGGACGAACTGCAACCCTCGACAAGAAGAATCTGCCGAACCGGAATGCTCTGCAACACCACTGGGACATGTGCTGCATCGAAAACATGGCCGCCATGGCCAGGGTTCCCATTCGACCTCTCGCATCCAGCCAGGTCGTCTTGCCACGTGCTCAACAACAAGTGCTGGATCCGAGTCCGGGCTCTGGCGGCAATGATGACCATGGGGGCATGGGAAGCCAGACTTATGGAGACCCGCAAAAACGGTCGTCGCAAAGCACATCTCGTCTTGCTCAGGGCCTGGAGGGTGGCAACATGGACGCTCAGGCTTTGACACCACCGTTGAGTGAACAGGACACAAAATCGTTTTCAGAAGCCGTCGGCAAGCGTACTCTATACACGTCTGTTGGCTCTGATGGAAACGATGAGGATCGAAGTCCGCGTTACGACGAGGGAGCCTCAGACTTGGAGGATGCCCCAAGGGGTCGCCCAGTTAAGAGACGGCGCTGTACTGCAACCAAACTTGAAGTAGACCGAGATTAGCAGAATCTTCAATACGCGCGAGAGATCTTTTATCCACCATTTTACTGGCATACATCACAACGTAATTTCTGCTAAGCAATGTTTAGGATGAGGTATCTTCTTGTGGGCTCTTGAGAAAAAGTGATAGCTTGATATGCTTTACGCTATGTTGCTGCCTACCTTACCTAGTGATACCTTCAGGTATGTTGAAAATGAACGCGAGTTATTCTCGGCGAGTTTAACCTGGATTTCTAGGTCATTTGGAGAATCGCAACCTCACCGCCTTCTTTCCCTCCGAATCCCAAACAAGACCAAAATCCCCAGCAGGTCCGCCTTCTCTCGGAATGATCCCGATTCCTTGCGCCCTGCCTGGCTCTCGGATTGGATCAAGAAGTACCATGTTCCTAGGGGTCATTCTTTTCCATCGTGGAATCTGCTGCAGCTGTTGGATACAGCACGTCCGGCAGTCTCTTGATATCCGGGAACATTACACCCTCCTTCGCTTCCTGGCTCATGAGCACTTCTTTCGAGTAGTAATCCGCCCACAGCTGCCCATCTACGAGGTACGGGTTCACCATCAGGAACCGAGGGAAGTCGTTTGCCAAGCCCCTATAATCATCCCCGGTTCCCGACTTGAGGGTATGCGACTTTTGTTCGTGCATCGTTCCCATGTTCATCGTTGCGATACCCAGGTGGACCATCTGTACCCAAAAGTACGTCATGGTCATGTGGAATGACTTGCCGTGGATCTTGCCGCTCCTGTCGATGTACTCTTTGAATCCGTTAAAGATCTTGTCTTTTCCTGAGGCCAGCGTAAGTATCGTTATCCGTAGCAATGCAACAGGTCACACGTACCTTCTCTCCGTCCGTGCTTGAGGAGCAGAGTATACGCTAAACGGAGGTGGGTATAATGATCCCAACTCGGAAGATTGAGGGCGTAGAACTGCCGCAACAATTCCTCCGCATCGAGAGGGTCTATTTCCGCTCTTGTAAGCCAATCCTCCAGCTTAGCTGATAGTGCAGCAGGCGAGCGCATATCGGTAAGCACGTCCTCGACTGGCTTCTTCTGCATCACTGTCTCGGTCTTCTGGGCCGAAGACTCAATGGCAGCGCCCAGCCAAGCAAAGGCTTCCTCTAGGCCACTGGAAGACGACCTGGAAGCTGTTGTATTGGTCTCAAAGTACGCAAAGCGTCTGCCCTTCAGAAGCCCTTCGAACTTGGCACGGACCGAGTCGGAGTTCTGTCCATTTGGGAGCAGATCGATCTTGTTGGCCAGTCTGAAAACATCCATTAGTGCCACTTTCCGCAGCGAAAACGGATGGGTACCTACATCAAGACGGGCATCGAAGGGGAAAAATCCTCTTTTTCGACGCCACTTCCGCGAAGCAGGACAGTCAGCTCTTCCAAGCTTTCCACAAGCCGCTCCGTATCATGCGCGTCAATGACCCAGACCAAGGCAGATACGCTATCATCCAGCATAGCCAATCGCACAAGGGGGTATATCTTCGCGCATCCTCCGGTATCAGCCACTCGAGCTGTGAATCGCTGTCCTGTTCCACCATTGACTGATTGCGAAAAATGAATCTTGGCGGTCTCAATGAAGAATCCGATGGTAGGGATTGTCGTGACGACTTCGGACGAACGGAGCTTGTAGAGAAGGGTTGTCTTCCCCGCGCCATCAAGGCCCATGATGGAGATGCCGGGGAGTTGTTCTTCCCGCGAGAAGAGGCGTCTGAGAATTTTTTGCATGTTGAAAGTTTGTGTGGAAAGAAGACATTCACAGAGCAACTGCAAAGAAACCCGTTTTCAGCGGTGTCATGAAAGCTAATTTATTGACAGAGATCTTTGAGAATCAACAAGTGGATGTCGAGCACGATGTGAACACGTTGACTGAGACCCCAGACCCGAGAGGCGTTGGTCGCTAACATGCAGCTAGTGCCTCGTTGGTTAGACTTTTGGCGTCTTGGAGCTGCCTGTTAGGCAGTGACAGCGCCACTTATTCGTGTCAGTTTCGTGTCGGCAGGCACCCACGCAGCTTGTGGGGTTACCCCAATCAAAGTTCTTGTCACTGCGCTTCGAGACTCTGTCGAGGAACCTAAAACCTTGGGCTGATATTTTGTGGTCAAAAATGACCCATTTCCACCTTTGAGCAATTCATCAGCTAGACCAATTTGTATCACGGCCGGGCGTTATATGTTGCAGCGCCTTTTGCCACTGCTGCAGTGCTGCTGCGCAGGCTGCAACATCTTTGGCTGCCGTGCCGATATCGCTTATGTCGATATGGCGTTGAGGGTGAGGTAGTGTAATACAGGTGGTGGTTAACCTCGGTGTGGCGGAGAGAACTGATTAGGTAGGTAGGTACTGATGTGAGCGAGCTTTGAGACGCTCAGACTCAAGATGAGAGTTTGGTGTAATTAGGCGATGGAAGTGGGTAATGAAATCCGTTGCCATTCTTTATCCGGATACCTAATTACCTACCAGGTAGGTAGGTAGGTACCGCTGAGGAGAATCGAGTCTGTCAGCTTGGCTCTGTCAATTCTGAAACACTCACCGCCACGATACCGAACAACCTTCACGGCAACACTCAGAAACTCTCGGAATTATTTACTTTCAACCTCGCACAATTCTCACCATGTCGGGATCAGCCCTCGAAAACACGGGGACACCCCCACAGGCATCGCTCCTCGGCTGCCCGCGCGAAATCCGCGACAAGATCTACAGCTACCTGCTCACCTGCCACTCCCTCCCCGATTGCGAGACGAAACGGAAAGTGATCGTTCCCGCGTGGTGCACCCGCGCAAAGGACCCTGTCTCCCTCCACTGCAGTGGCCTCATCTCGCTCATGCGAACCAACCGTCGTAAGCCCCCTTCTCCTCACGTAGGTCCCTCCCAGTAACTGATTAAAATTCCACCTAGTCCTCTACCATGAAACAATCTCGCACCTCTACCACCGCCCAACGTACGCTTTTACGCTCCATAACTCACTTGGTTACTCCACGCCCAACGAAACCGACGCGAACATGTCCTTCCTAACTTCGACTCACAATCCAGTGCATCACATCCGGCGCATCCTCGTCGAAGCCGACCTCCTCGCCCCGATCGTCGATGCTAAGGAGCAACGTATCCTGTCTCTCGTGTTTGATGGATCCGACAAGGCGTCTTTCTGCAAGTGCGATGTCCGCGTCATGGAAGCTCTCGCTTCCCGTGCGACGAGCCTCGAGAGGTTGGAGATCATGTACTCCCGAAATGGGCTCGGGGGTATTAGCAATGATAAGCGGGAGATAGCAGGCAATTTTATGTATCCATCTCTAGGCTTCAATAGAGTCCGGGTGAAGCCATATTCGTGGGTGGACGCACCAAAGACGGGAATCCCGGAGAAGCTGGAGGGGTATGGAATCGGCGATGATGAGTGGCCTAGGGAGGAACATAGAGCAATGGTGGAAGGGATTAAGCAGGTAGTAAAGGACGCTGTGGAGGGGGGTGAGGAGGTTGCAAATGCCGTGGAGAGGGTCATGGATGAGGAACCAGGTTTCATTGCAACGGTGTGGCAGAGATTGAGGGCTGTGGAGAGGGAGAAAGCTTTTTTCGCAGGGACGGTCATGAGGTTGGTGGAAAGGCTGAGGGGGACACTGAGGGAGGTGGTTGTGGTTGGCACGGTGGATCGGGAGTGGATGCAGAAGCTGGTGGAATTGGGGGTTACGGCTAGGGCGCAGGACGTGAATATGGACGAGGAGGAGGATGAGTGGGTTGTTTTTGAACCCGGAAGGGGCGAAAAGGGTAGTCAAGTGTAGCAATCTGAATACATCCCGAACGCCCGCCATGCCCGCCCAGAACTTTCCGCCTTTATTACACGCCCCGATACCACGCGATCACCATGGCCTCTATAGCTCCGACGTGAGGGCGACCGGAGGTCCTGCAACAGATACTTCATGATGCCCTCCTTGGCGACTTCTCTGTCGATGCGATGTTCGGGCAGCAGCGTGTACGCCCGGAAGGCCCCGAAATCGTCCCACACCCGTACTTTCTTTCCCGTGCGTCGCGCATCAATGAGATCGACAATGTTGACGAGTGTGCCCTTCAACTGCCGCTTGCACACGCCAATCCGGTCGCTCGGGGGGTCGATGCCGACTTCCTTGCACAGCCGCTGGAAGCCTAACAGCTCGACCTCTTCCTTGGATAGGATGACAACATCTGGCGATCCTTCTCTGTCTGAAGCCGGGCTACCTCGGTCTTCTGGGAGATGGTCATCATATCCCGTGTCGTCATCATATTCCGTGCCGCCGTCTTTGTGATCCTCCTCCTCCTTGACCGTGCCGAGTGGTTCCCGCTTCGGTTGAGGCTGCCAAAAGTAATGCAGAGTGAGCTGGTTATTGATGGCTCTGGTCCGCTGCCGAACATATTCCTGCGACCCGGGCTGCCATTCCTGCGATGACGCGAGGCGCGAGAACTCGTCTTCGAAGCTGGCGGTGTCGTTGGGCTGGAAGTTGTCGAACTGGTCAAAGTGCGATACCACCTCTGTCTTGATTTCGATCTTCACTTCCCGCTTGATTGGAGGCATTTTGCTGCTGGACGGATTATCTGATTTTGCTTTGGTCTGGGTCAGGAGGTGCGATTGCGAGGGAATGTTGCACGTTCATTTACGACGCGTCCGACGCGACGCCGCTGGAAGATCCACATCATGACGCGCTGCTGACAGGGTTTCTTTTCTTTTTCCCACTCCCCACGCACCATTTCCTCGGACCTGATGAAATTTGAGGACTTGGCCAACACTGATGAAATACGATGACTTTACACAATGAGGAGAAAACTGCTGTTCAATGGGCTGACTCTGAGGATCAGAACCTCCCTTCAACTATCTTGCAACCACATGCCAATCCTTGCTAGGTATCGAGCCGTACCTATTGTCGTCGATTTCCCCGCATTCATGTCTTCAGCCACACGTAGCCGACGCGAATTATCGGGAGAGAAACGAAAATGACTGACCAATCAGTATGCCACAGCAATGGACAGTCAATTCAACGTTCCGATGAGGGGAAATGGCATCTGCGTGCTGCTTCTCATCCCATTACTATCTCGAGCTCAGAACGCTGACGCATCGTTATGGAGCGGACATATCGGAATCTGATCAATCCTCTTCCGGCCAAGTACAACCTCGCAAACGCGAGTATCACTGCTCCGCTGCAAACCTGCGAGGCCTGCAGCGTCGCCTGGCCAGACCGCTCGAAAGCAAAGAACAACATCATCAAGACTGGGTACGAGCGCGTCGATTCATATCCTGACTTCCCGTCACTCAAGACTTCTTCGAGAAATGGATGCGGGTAGGATGCCTTTTTATGTTTCTCCGTATCCTCGACATGTGGAAATGGGCTCATGTTTTTTTGTGATTTAAGTCTATGTTGGATTATTCGTAAAGCCCTACGCTCGTCGTGGGCGGTCCGTCCCATGGAGGAGTGGGGCGTGGGACCTTTAGAAGAGGACAACGACGAGTTCGCTGATCTCCTTTCTGAGCCTTGGGATGGTAAGGTGAGAATATTCAACCTCAGTTTCGGGTTTGTGACCTTCTCGGACATCGATGGGACGCATGCCACAAAGGGAGAAAGTGCCTGCTCGGACCAGCGAGGAGGCATGGTCACAAGCATGATGTTTGAGTTTGGGCCGGTCACTCCTAAGGCAGCCGAGGATGGATCTGTTCTACACGGCGAAATCAGCCAGGTTCTCGGGTTTAAGGTTTTTGACTCCGTGGGTATGTTTGCTGCTGTCTGCACTCCTACGCAACTTGGGCAACCACTGAAACTGAAAAGACATCAAATCGAACGTCCCGAACCATCAGCGAATGCTCCCTGACCAATACACATTGTCGGATCGAAACATCTCGATGATTCAGACCTGGATTGAAGACTGCGAATCCAACCATCCATCTTGCCGTTCCTTTTCGTCAGAACCGAAATTTCTTCCCACACGTCTCATAAATGTGGGAACGAGAGATAAGGTACCCCCTCATCTCGTTGAGACGAAAGATATGTCGACCGACGGCATCACGTACGCTGCGCTGAGCCATATGTGGGGCGACGTCCTGACAGCACCCCCTCTACAAGCAATGCAGTACAACTATCGGCAACTTATGGAATATATATCCCCTAGACGGCTTCCGCGAAACTTCCTGGATGCTGTCGAGACATGTCGATGCATTGGGATACAATATCTGTGGATCGACTCGCTCTGCATCCTCCAGGACAGTACAGATGACTGGATGAAGGAAGCACAGACAATGCATCTGGTGTACAAGTACGCCAAGGTCACAATCGTAGCGTGGGTATTTGCTCGGGAGAGTGAAGCTTCTGGTTAGGTACTGATGGCCCTCGTAGGACGTCCGCAACCTCATCGCACGACGGCTTCTTGTCTCGCCGCCTCTCCGCTGTCCCGGCAGTTAAAATCCGATATGGGCCTGCTGAACAAACTCTTGTGATCACGCCCATCGATGACCACGAGAACGGCCTCCGCCGCGGCGACATCGATGGATCCAAGTGGAACACTCGCGGATGGACCATGCAGGAACGAGCTCTTTCAACGCGGTCTATCCACTTCTGCAACAATAAGATCTACTACGAGTGTCGCGGCCGCTTACTGTCAGAAGAAAACGAGGCCGAAACCTTCCAGGTGTCCTTCTTGTGGCCCCGGCCCCCTGAAAGCGTCGAATATGATGACAGCGTATGGTATGACCGATGGACAAGGGCAGTGATCGAATACAGCAAAAGACGGTTCACAGTCCAAACAGACAGGGTCATAGCCATCAAAAGCATCGCCAACGAGATGGCTGCACACTTCCCCCCAGGAAGCTACCTTGCGGGGCAGGCAACCTGGCAAGGCAATATCGCAAACGAGCTGCTATGGTATGTCGAAGCCGGCATACCCAGGAGACTGCCCGACATCCCTACTTGGTCCTGGGTCTCCTTAGACGCTCACATTAGCTTCGTCAAGGGCACGCGTTCCAGTTCCGATCCCGAGCAACACTTATCTGGGGTACCGTTCTCCGCTTCCTACAGTTTCGAGAGAGAACGGCTATGCGCCACGGGGTTTCTGGTCGATATTACAAGATTCGAACCGGTCCAAGACCATCATTACACAAGAGCGAGCTTTCCGTACGATGTTGTGGGTGGAAACAACAACAGATTATTCGCGCATGGAATGCTAGACATGGATAACAGGGACAACATTTTAGGCATGGAAGTGCTAGATCTTTGGTATCTTCATGTGTCAGATGAGCAGCGGCCTTCAGGGCTGGTATTGCAACGCTCACCCGGATTCGCGGTCGTCAATGAATTCAGAAGGGTTGGGGTTGCAACGGTATTTCCCTTGGGGGAGGATTTACTGGATTCGGAGCAGTTTTCACCACCTCTCCACGCAAACCAAGGGCCGCGCAACACGGTGGCAGGCGGCGAGGTTGGTGCAGTTCATGATCTGATCTTGCTATGAGAGGATACAGTACAAGATGGTGCCGATTGCTCCGTATGGGAGGGCGTAACAGACCTGTCCTTGTGTATTTGGAGTGCGAAGGTAGGGGCTGAGTTGAGCTGCTGTGATGGAAATATGGGTTCGTAGCGTTGGAAGGGATGGACGATGCTTCGGCTTGGATGGAGAGCGCGGCAACGAGGAAGAGCGCGGCAACGAGGAAGAGAGCGACGAAAGGATGGTGACCGAGCTGAGTGGATAATAACACACAAAATCGAGTTACACTCCAATATGACCACAATGCTAAACTCGGTCGGGTCCGGAATTGAACTCAAGCCTAAACCCGGTTTCGGTCCTGGAGTCGGCTCAGTGTGCGGTCCGGGTTTGACTTTGCTCGTGGCTTCGGTTCAGGCGTCCGGTTCGGGTCCCGGTCCAAGCTTGAGTTCCGGTTTGAAAGCTCGGCTCCGATCCCGTCTTCAGTTCCAGTCCACATTTGGGTCCCGGTCCCGCCCCCAACCAAATCCGGTCCAGGAAGTGGGTTAGCGATGCGGTTTACACGCGCGGTAGGAGTCAATTCTGACAACTAAAAAGAGTGGCAACCGTGTCTAACGGGCCGACAAGTTACGACAAATTCGTAATCAACATTAAACGTTGCATCCAGAATCCCGTGCCTCGCCGCAGTCGGGAACGAAATCTTGAACAACCTTGCTCCTCCCCGCTTCCGAAATAACCATTTAAAGTCGTTATAGATACCTACTTGCGTTGCCCGCCGCTATTGTCACGTTCAGGTGGCTCTCATCAAACCAATCCCGTATTCCCGTGGGTCGACAAATACAAAGTCCCGATGCCGGCGCGTGGCAGCGATGGTCTATCAAGGTCCTATGATAATGGGATAAGTTGGTATTGACCATTTGAAATAGTCCAATGTCAGACATCACTCATGCATAAGTGCTTCCACCACAATAATCAAGATCAGGGGGGTATTAGCACGAAACTAAAAATGGAGTCCGATATGGCGCAGTCGTGGAACAGGTTTTCACTGTTTAAGAAACCGTTGAAGTAGAAATCGAGCTGGTTGATGTCGCGATCGAAGAGGCGTTCGTTGAAGACCAGGTTGAAGTTCTTGCGGAGGAGAAACTGGAAGAAGCGCAGGGCCGGGGGCGGCAACGGCCACTGCCAGGCTGGGCCTCCCCGCCTGGGCCGCTGGTCCAAGAGGTCGAGGACCTTGGTAACATCCGCAGCCCACGGCGAAGGGGCTGCTGCTGCTGCTTCTGTCCCACCGGAGCTGTCCAGGATGTCGCAGCTCTGGGGGACGTCCTTCTTGTCCTTCTTCTTCGGAGGCAAGGGCCGCGTGACGAGATAGCACCGCGATGCATCGGCCACCCTGTCGGGCACGGATATCTCCTCCGGCCGGAAGATACCGAACATGACGGCGGGGATCTTGCGAACTGCGCCGGGGAACGGGGGCGGGATGCGGTCCTCCTCGCACAGGTCCTCATCACCAGGGCTGTAAAGGTACCGTTGGAAGTACCTGTCGAGGGTGATCTCGTGAGCTGCAACTATGCTGGTAATATCCTGCAGGATCTCGAGCTTGTCGAGCGGAAAGCTGGGAGCGGAGGCGCCGCCACGGAGCCACCGCCACCCCGGTGGAGGTACCGGTGCCGTCGGGGTTGTCTCGATGTCGGCCATGAGCCAATTTGCCAGGTGCCCGAAGACCGGCTCCCAAGTGCGCTGGTCGGCCGCCTCAATATCGTACGCGGGAAAGCGGCGCAGGTAGTCGACATCGTCGTCGGTGAAGTGGCCAGGTAAGCCGCACCTGTCCCAAGACAGGTCGTTCATGCGCCGCAGAAACCCCGGCGGTCCTTCTGCTGCAGCGAGGAAGAACGGTTCGAGGTATACTCGGGCCAGAGCAGCGCCGCATGTCAGCACCCTATACATGGCCTGGTGGAATCGGTCGCGCATCCTAGTCCGCTCATCCTCCGGAATGTCAGCATCCTCGCCTGGACCGTCAAGCACGCGGCGGAGTTCCCAGCGTGTGTACATCTGCTCGACGCAGAGTACGAGATGTTGGAGGCTTAGAACATCCTTGAGGTCTTGCAAGTTGGGTTTTTGGATGTGTCCGCTCAATTTGGCGAGCGGGAGGGGGGTGGGAGGGAGCACGTCAGCGTCGAATGCTTCGCGAACCAGCTTTGTCGCTCTGGCCTATCACCTGATCAGCGCCCGTGAATGCACGTTGGCCTTCGTCTCCCCGTATGAGCATACCGCTACGAGGGCCTGGTTGAAACCGCGGAAGTCGACTTGGGCGATCGGCCAGATGATGCTGGTCGAGTTTGAGCGCCAAACGGCGTCGAGATGCTTGCATGTTGCCGAGAGGGCGAGGACGTCGCGAAAGCGGCTGCACTTGATGAAAATGAGAACGAGGACTTCTGGGGCGCCGAATAGAGTGTCCATTGTCGCGACGAGGGTCCAGGCAGTGGAGACAAGCTGGAAATTGTGTGTGGGTGCAAAACAAGGGACCTGAGGCAAGCAAGAGGGCCAAGATTTTTTGACAGTTTGAGAGAGTGGGGTCGTTCGCCCTGCATGATTTCAGTGGCCAACCACTTTCGACACTGTACCACCTCATCATAACACAGCAACAAAACAGTTCTCAACTCGGCGCCCTGGCCGGCGCGTTGGACATGAATTGATTTAGAGATTTATCGCTTCCCATCCTCCCACACCCCTCCTCTCAGAAGCTCTCTAAACCGCCCCCCCTCTTTACCCGCAAGGTCCCCCGGCTTGCCGACCTCGACTAACCTCCCCCCATCCATGACCAGGACTAAATCGCTCCCCATTACGGTATCCAGCCTATGGGCGATGGTGAGGACCGTATACCCGGCAAATTCCTCCCGCACCACGCTCTGCATGACCTTGTCAGTGGCGGCGTCGACGCTGCTCGTCGCCTCGTCTAGGAGAACAAGCCGTCCCCGCCCGCCTACCCTGCGCATCAGCACGGCCCGCGCCAGCGCGAAAAGCTGCTGCTGGCCGTGTGATAGAGCGAGCGTTCCCATGGTGATATCTAACACATCCTTTTTGCCGTTTTCTTCCTCCCCTCCCTCTTCCTCTCGAGGGAGGGATGAGGCCCGCGCCTGCATGATGCTCCATAGCCCAACCCGCTGCAAGGCTTCAACCATGTCCTTATCTCTTTTCACATCCGCATCTCCAACAATTTTGTTATCCTCCCGGGAGACGGGTAGAGGCAGAACAACAGCCAGGCTCTCTCGCACCGTGTCTGTGGCCAGCACCATCGGGTCCTGCGGGACGACAATGAGGCGAGCGCGGAGCGTTTCGCGGGGGATTCGACAGATATCAACTCCATCGATGCTCACCGCTCCCTCTTCCTGAGCTCCTGGAACAGGGGGGATGGCTGGCTCGATCAGCCGCAGCAGGCTCAGCACCAGGGAAGTCTTTCCGCTTCCCGTGCGGCCCACGATACCGACCCTTGCGCCCGCGGGGATGGCCACGCTGATGTCGTTGAGGGCAAGCGTTTCGGGGACGTAGGCGGCGCTGAATCGCGAGAATACCACGTCCCCGTGGATAGGCCACCCCTCGGGCGGTATATACGTCGTCTCTCCTCCCCCCTCTTCCCCCTCTTCCCAGTTCTGAGCGACAGAAAGACGAAACGCACGCAGGCGCGAGATTGCACCCAACGCAGTCTCGAGACGGGTCCAGGCGGAGACGAGGCGGAGAAGGTAAGTATTCGCATTGAGAACGACACTGAGGGCGATGGCGAGCTGGCCCGGCTGGGTGGATTCCTTGACAGCGGCAGCGAGGCCGATGACGGCGACGGCCAAGCCGGGGACCATGAGATCCAGAACCACGTCGAGCCACTGCTGGATCCCCGCGAGGAGATACTCGGGCCGCAGCGCCGAGTCGACGGCCCCGGCGTTCTGTTTCGCAGATGCGGCGGCCCACCGCGGCCCAAACGCCCGCACCGTCGCGGCCCCGTCGGCTGTCTCGAGGAAGCTGGCGCTGACGAGAGAGCGGGTTTCGAGGTCGAGGAGACGGAGCTGTCGCGATGTGGCGAGGTACAGTTTCTGGATGACGAAAACGAAGGCGGCGGCGACGGGGAGTGCCGCGGCGAGAAGAGGCTGCACGGCAACGAGGAGTACGGCTTGGGTGAGCACGCGGAATAGGGCCTGCAGGGCCTGGAAGAGCGCAAACGGCAGCGAGCGGTCCAGCATGCCCATGTCGGGGCCGAAGCGGCTGAGCGTCGCCGCGGTCGGCGTGGTGGAGAAGTATGTCTGCGGAGCTAAGCGGAGCACGGCGTCGAGGAGCTGCGTGTGCAGGACGGTGCCGGCGCTGGGTGCGATGATCAGGAAGATGGTGGCGACGGCGATGGCGACCGACAAAAAGGTGGCTGTCGTGAGGGCGAAGTAGACACCCGTGTAAAACCACATGCGCTCGCCCCCGCTCTCGGCCAGACGCCGCAGCCACACGGGGATCAGCCCGGCCAGCGCAGAGTACACCAGGAGCGAGAAAGTGAGGAGGAAAAGCTGCCCGGGCCCGACGGCGCGGAAGTAGTAGCTGTACAGCGTGATGTCGCCTGTCTTGCGAGCCATGTCCAGCATCCTCTCTGTTTCCGGGGAGGAGGGACTTTCCTCGTCTTTGGCATCTTCGTCTCCATCTTGGTCGGCTGCGTCGGTTCCGTTCTGTAATTTCTTGCTGCGTTCGCCGGATGGGGGCTCCTTGAGGACGACGTTGCTGATGTATCCCGCCCGAGCACGCAGATCCTCCCAGCTCCCCTGCTCGGCGACGCTGCCATGTTCGTCGAGAACGATGATGTGGTCGGCTAGGGGGAGGTGTTGGACTGCACTAGGCGTTAGCCACATGCCTTGCATGGGTCAAGTATTTGTCACGAAAAGAAAAGGGGTACGTACTCGCATGCGTGATGAGCAGAACCGTTGTGCCTAGCTCTCGAAACAGACCCTTTAGTCCGAGGAGGTTATCGAAAACGTGTTGTTCCGTTGTCGCATCTAGCGCGGAAAGCACGTCGTCGAGGATGGCCAGGCCGGGGCGGGCGTAGACGGCACGAGCGAGTGCCTTTGCTTCATATTAGCAACCGCTTAGGAAAGAAAAAAAAAAAAAAAAACTCACCACTCGCTGCTTTTGGCCCCCTGACAGGGCAGTGCCGCGACTTCCCACCACTGTTGCGTCTCGAAGGGGCATCTGGTCGAGGTCCTGCTCGAGATCGCACGCGTGCAGCACCCGTCGATACCACACCTCATCCACCCCGCCATTCCCGTCCTCGTCCAGCAACGGACCGCAGATGGCATCTCTGATGGTGCCATTGGGCAACCACGCAGTCTGAGCGCAATATGCCACTCCTCTCCCTTCTTCGGTGAAAGAAGACCGGATCTCGCCCTCATCGGGGGGGACGTCACCCAACAGAGCGCGGGCGAGGGTAGTCTTTCCCGTGCCGACGGCGCCCGAGACTACGACGAGCCGGCCCCTGGGTAGGGACGCCGTGATGTTTTTGAGGACGGGGTCGGCCGTTGGGGCCGGACGGACAGTGGCGCCATCGATTCTCACGGCAATATCGCTGCTGGCGTCGCCAGAATCTAAAGCGAGGCGCTTATCCTCCCGGTCCGGGAGGAGCAGGTATTTCTGGAGGCGGTCAAGGGCGGCCAGCAGGGAGGCGGCTTCGGGAATCACGCCCAGCAGCGTGTTGGCCGGCGTACACACAATGTCGATGATGGTCAAGGCGGTGAAGACGGTCTCGACGTCGAGAGCCTGCTTGCCACGTATCTGCGCCTGTACTGCGTACACAATGAGGGTGAAGGCAGGGCTGAAAAGGTGTAGGACAACGGCTACAACGTATTAGGAGGAAAGATACCTAAAAGGGAGAGAGAAGGGGAGAAACTTACAGCTCACAAAAAAGGCCACCATCAGACGGTAGAAGCGGACGTAGGCTCCCATCTCTCTATCCCTAGCATCACGGATCTTGGCATGGATACGGTCGACGGCGCCCATCATCCTGACGGTCTTGACGGCGTCGAGCACAGCTCTGGTCAACGACACACGCTCCTGGGTGGCCTGGGAGAAATCCATCTGACGCTCTGCTACGTTGTCTGTGATTTTCTCGACGGCGCGGGAGACGGCGATGACGACGAGCAGCGGCAGCACGCACACCCATCCGACCTCGCGGGCGAGGAGATACATTCCTACTGCCAGCTCCAGCGTCTTGGACCACAGATCGTGGACCAGCTCGCCCGAGTTGGCCACGTCCTCAGCATCACTGTTGGCGAGCGTCACGGCTCCGGATCCGTCGGCGTCCGAGTCTCGCATCGTCAGACACCGGCGGTGGAGAAGCCCAACCAGCCCCATGCGGCCAAGGCAGTTGAGCCGCACGAGACGCCGCTGGTACATACCATTGGCTAACTACACCAACCATGAAAGATAGGTTAGGATATATCGGTGTCTGGGTAGGGGCAAGGTATGGAAAATACATACCGCCATGCCAGCGTAGATGACCAGGGCCATGACCAGCAACCGAAATGCCTCGGCCCGGTTCTCCAGCGGCGGTAGATCGGCGCCCACAAAAGTGATGGCCCGGCTGACGAGCGCCGGCTGGCTGCAGCTCAGGACGACGAATACCAAGCGGGGTGGAACGACGGAGGCGTGTGCCCGCCAGAGACACCGCAGCTGCGCTTTCAGCAGAGCATACCTGCCCTCTGGTCTTTCTGTCGCATCAAATTCCTGATATTAGCCAATTATACGGAGTACGAGAGGAGAAGGAAAAAAAAGGTAAGTTACCCCGCCTATCCCACTCCTTGAGCATGGCTTCGCGGACCAAGACGACATCCATCGAGGGGCCGAGCGGAGGCATGTCTGCGAGGGAAAATACTGTGGCATAGCCTTTCCTGAGCACGGCATTGACCCACCAGAAGAAGGCAACACCAAAGTAGCCCGCCGTGTCTTCAGGTGGGAGGGTTCTCGCCCACGGCTCGCGGAGGATGGACCGCTTAGTCCGGGCTTCGAGCAAGAAGAGGCCGAGCCGGGCAGCCGGCGCCACGACTACGGCCCATGAGCTCCACCGTGATCCGGGCCAGCACAGGTTCCAGGCAACGAGGAGCAGACCGGCCCGCACGGCATCGCTTAGGAGGGCCAGTGCCAGGTACCCTGTCAGCAGGGCCGAGGGGGCCGCATTGCGGCCGTGCTCGAGCGGCGAGAGCACGCACACGGCGGCGGCGGCGGCGACGGACAGAACTTGGGCAGCCACGGTATCTGCCCCTCTACGCGTCTGGACTGCGGCTGCAAGACCGGCAGCCTGGGTCCCGAACAGGACGAGTGCGGCGACCTAGGCTCATAAAATGCATGTCAGTGGCGTGGGGCCTATTCGTAGTAATAGGGACCCAATAGGAAGGTAGGTCAGGTTAGGTATGTAAGATAAGAAAGAAACAGACTGATTTGACGAATCCCCGGCGATTGGGAACGACGACGAGCTTGGCTCGACGCAGCTGGGCAATCCTGACCGGTGCGGCAAGGAGCAAAAACGCTGCCGGGCCAAAGTTGAGCAGCCCCTGCAGCAGCGCTTCGACGCGGTCATCGTCAGACAGACGTCCCCGGGCAGGCAGACCATCCCGGGGTAGGAGACATAGGGGGGGAAGACGAGACCACAACCACATGACAGCTGAGGTCAGATATCCAAAGCCAAACCAAACCAAACCAAAACTAAAATGGGATCAATTGATTTCCTCTTTCTTCATTGAGGGTAAAAAAAGGATGTGAGGTGGGTTCCGAGATAGACAGGCAGGCACCTTAGCTGAGTAACCCGAGCACTTGTAGTGTCTCTTGTCTTGTCGGGTAGGATGGACTAGTAGAAGGCCTGGATTGACTGGATAGATGGGCGCAGGTGGCCGGGAACAGCAAAAGGTCTGTCTGTCTGGAGCGGGTATTTCTCTGGGCAAACACGCCTTTGCTGTGCCGCAGCTCGGCTCACCTCGTCTGCCTTGATGCAACAATGCAAGCATACCTCTTTACCCGGTACCTTGGCATATGCACCCACGGTTACCCCCGCGCCTCAAGCCGTCGGATGACACAGAACCGACTTGCAGCAAGCCATCAAACCATGCAATTTCGGCGGTTACCTTCTATCATTCATTCTTTTTTGTTCTTGTACTTAACCTAGCCTTTCTGTCTAGACCATGTATTTACAAATCCCGTCCCAATAAAGATACCTTACTGAGCTACGCCTCCCCCTCCCCCTCCACCCCTTTTAGCAACTGGTATGCCTCACTGCTGTGGGCGGGAGTGTCCTTCTGTGCCGCTGCCGCCGCCGCCGCCGCTTGCCAAGGCAACTTGTTGTTGTCGGTCCGAGTGAAGGCCGTTCACGCCGCTGCGATGGCCAACCAGAGGACGCCACCACTATGGCCACCACGACGAAGTCGAAGACGGGCACGCGATGGAGAGCCAACCCCGTCAGGACGGCCGCGTTCCCGTCAGGACGGCCGCGTTCCCGTCAGGACGGCCGCGTAGCCGGCGAGCAGGATGGTCTTGCCGAGAGGGATGTGGACGCGAGCCATCCCAGGTCGTACGCCTGAACTGAGAGAAGGATGGAGGTAAGAGTACCGCAGGCGATCAGACAGTTAAATGTAGTCTCACAGGTTGCTCTAACCAAAGCTCAAGTACACAGTGAACTTCATTGCTTGCGTGAGGAACCAAGTCCCTCACTCCAGCGCTTCTACCGTCTGCGCTATATAGTAACTATCTAATTTTGAGATTCTAAATACGTAGATACTGAGGGGGACCATTTCTGACGTTTTACACCAATAACCCGGACATAAAAACTCAACAAGGAAACCACTCTGCTTTCCCTAATTAACGGTTAAACCCCCCCTTCTTAACCCAGGGGTCATCCCAAAGATGCCCGGCATTGAAGGAAAAGTCTGGGCAGTTCGTCCCTGCCCAGACAATTCCCGTCGACACCTGCGGTCGCCGCCGCTCAATAATCCCATCCTCCTCATGGTCTTCGGTGACATTGAACCCCCTCTTTCCAGGCAGCGTAATGTCAATACCAGACTTCCCCAGTTCGATGCCAAACAGGGCAGAAAACAAATCAAACCAATCCAGCGGCTTGTTATTCTCCGGCAGGAAGTTGTCAATCCGGTTCATCCGGAACTTGATGTCGGGACCCCCTTGAACGTGCGCGGTACCGTCCAGCCAATCGGGGTTATCGTCCCGTTGACGCACCCAGTCGAGGCCATAGCCGTTATCACATTTGTAGCCCGGCATGTGCTTGGGTCCGGCGCAGTGGAGGCGCCAGACTTTGCGGTCGGGGTTGCCCGTGACGAGGAACTGGAACTCGCCCAGACTCGGCGGCCCACCCGAGGACTCGGACACGCGACCCATCAGGCCGGCAGCACAAGTGTCGTAGTTGGCAGGCTCCTTGGTAGGGGTTGGGGACGGTGCTTGGGTTGTCGTTGGCTTACTAGATGACGGGGGCTGGACTGTGGTGGTGGGAGATGCTGTGGTAGTGGGGGATGGCTTAGGAGGGTCGGGGGTTGGCGGTCGGTGGAAGTATGGGGAGTTCTGAGAGGGGTTTAGTCAGTCATGGGTTCAGGATAAATGGGGGGAGTCACGTACCGGGTCAAGCGGGTCGTAGAACCACGGGGGCAGGCCATTCTTCCACCAGTCGCAGTACCAGTCTGACTCGCAAGAGACGCCGCATTGGCCTGTCCCGCTCATGGAAAACGGGCCGATGAGAGCTCCGCGTGTCCGGATCGCGGGACCGGAGCTGGTGCGGGACGCACATTGGGGACCGGGCTGACCAGGCTGGAATGAGATGCCCGATCCGGACCGGGTCCCATCCGGATTGTTTCCGCCACTCCCTCCGCCTGACGTATTTCCACCGTTCGGTCCATTGGGCTTCTTCTTCGACCACCATTTCCACTTTATCCAGAACTCTTCGTCCTCTACCTCGGGACAGAATTCCTTCTGGCGATCGCTCATAGCCGCCACATCGCCGCGATGGAGGCATGATAGGTCCGGTTTCCCGGTATTCACATCAGGTGGAACCTGGCCGTTCCAGATCATGCGGTTCCGGCTGACGCCGTTGGGCATGGGCGGGTCCATCAGCCGGCGCTGCAGCTTATCCACTAGCCAGTTCTTGTCTTTGTCAGCTTCTCATAGATGGGTACCTAGGTGGGATGTAGCCGATAATATAGAGAGACTCACAACGTCGTCAGGGTTTTGCAGTTTCTTCGCCAATAGCGATCCCGGGTCCGCTGCGGCGACACCTCGAAAGTAGGCGACGAGACCGGCCACCGCCGGTGCTGCGAACGAGGTGCCTGAGTTTGGCATAGTGTTGCCGTTCTTGTCAAGTTCGGGCTGGCCTGTGAACTCGTCTTCGTAGACGTCGCTAATGTCGTCCTTGGACTTGCTGATTCCCCACCCATATCCAGGTGCCCAGATCCTAATCCAGTCAAAGTTATCCTGGCTGTAGTCGAGATCCTCGCCACCCTTTCCAACCGAGCCGACCATAAGCATGTTCTTGCTCAGGCGGCGAAGCACTGTGCGGTTCGGACAAGTAAGCCATTGCTCTCGAATCGGTACTTGATACTTGGCATCGAAACAGGCGCCCAGAGAAGAGGAAGAATAATGGGAGAGAGAATAGGGATAATCCTACTTTGGTAGTCGTGGACCCAACTCAAGGCTCTCTTTTTGTCCCTGATAATGCTTGGGTCGGCGAGCCATTTTGGCCATTTTTCATTGGGGTTGACGTTCTTCCCCTCGTTGCCCGCCGAGTTGACAACGACCACACCCAGGCCATCCAGCTCGCAAAGGACATTGGCTGAAAATAATACCGTTAGCACGGAACCTATTAAAAAGAGGAAGCCTTCCGGGGGGGGTAAAACGGACTCATCATGACTTGCAGGGCATCCATTGTGTATTCGTATGGGCCGCCGTTGATGGGTTTTGTTCCTGAAGAAATGTTGATGACTGAGGACTTCCCTGTCTTCTTCTTGGCCACGTCCTCGAGAACATTCACAAAGGTTTCGAGCTGACGCAGAAACGTCAGTATCCTTATATCGTACTCTTCTTCATTTTCAAAGGCTTCGGTTATGCTGATCAATTCCGCCATCTTGGCTGTACCGAGCTGCATACCGGTGACCCTGACGGCCACTTGGCTGGCGTGATCCCTCTCGGGCTGCTTGTCGTTGGCACGACCTCCGTAGACCGCCATGGCCAATGGCGTGGGCTTATTGTGGGCAAACTCTTTGTGGCTTCGCCAGGGGGCGCCGGCGGCTTCGAGCACATATACCGTCTGCCCCGCGCCGGCGCTGCTGTGGTAGTACTGCTTATATGGGTTCGCCTGGGTTCGGTCGAAATAGAGAGCGCTGCCTTCCCAGGGGTGCCCATTAGGCACGGAAACTGATGACATTTCCCAAGACCGAGAAGCCAGCATCACTCGTTTCATAAGCTGGTGTGTCACTGCCGTGGTGTTACGGAGTTCTATGTCATACTGCTCGTCGGGCTGTACCGAATTCGCCTTGGTCGCAGATCGCGGCGGTAGGTTTGAACCTCCTGGAGTGCTTGGCGGTGTGCCAGGGGGCGTCGAGTTGTCATCCGGCTGCACTTGGATTAGGTCGCGCCATTTGTCCTTGTATTGGGCTTTCTGTAGCTCGTTGTAAAGGCACGGAATCACTTCCCCAATAAACCAGGCCCCGGTGAAGCCGTGGTGGTGTTCCGCCCAAATCTTGGTGTATATATCTTTCACCTTGCGGTCCCTGCCGAACTGATCCTTGTACTCGTATGTGGTCAGCAGCTGTTCCAGCGGGCCGACATCGAAGGGGTCCTTGGGGATAAGGATCATATGCCATCCATCCCACCCACCAGCTCGCCGTCTCAGCGAAGCCGCTGTGTTGTTGTTGGTGCTATCAATAGCAGCTTGAGGGACGGCGGCATCATCTCTCTTTTCGCGGGGCAACTTGTCGAACTGGTCCACGCCGGTCGGCACCGGTATATCTCCGCCCTGACAAGTAGCTGTGGTTGTGGCCGTGGTTGACGTCCCGCTTGCGGTTACGTCACAGCCAATGTGCGGGAATCTCGTGGATTGAACGGTCGAGGTTGAAGTCCGTCGCGTGTTAGACGTGGTGTAAACGGTCTCTGTGACCGAGATGACGGTGTTGTAAACCGTCGAAGGGCGGTTGCACTTCTTGCGCTCATCCTCCTCGGTTGGCGTCGTCCATTTGTTGTCGGTACCGCGGGTGATTGTGATAGTAGGTGTTGGCTTTATCTCAATGGTGATTCCAGGCGGGGGGTCAATGACCCCCGGCGGTGGAGGCCAGGGGTATCTGCCGGGCGGGATGGGTCCTGGGAAGTGTATCCACTTGATATTTATCTTTGGCCACCGGATGCAGATGAAGAAGAACCATAGGTCACACGGTAGATCCTCGTCATCTTTTTCCTCATCTTCGGGCTTGAAAGTGATGGACTTCGGAGGCCATGTCATCAGAGGAATGTCCGAGGTCGACGTAGTGGTCGTAGAATCAGTGGAAGACGGAAATGTCGAGCCCGTCCATGACCAGGTGTAGGACGAGTGGGTTGTTGTAGGGCCCGGCTCGGTGGTGGATCCGTCCGTCCGATCAGGTCTGCCGTCCTTTGGTAAAACTACGGGAGGAACGAGGGTAGTGCTCGAACTGGAACTGGAGCTGGAGGATCCGTTGCCCGGGTGATAAACCCATGGTTCGGGAGTACTAGGGCGACTCCCGTTGCGTGGCGGCCACTGCCCCCCTTCAGGTGCAGGGTAGGGAAGCAGGGGAATAACTCTGGAAGTGGGTTGGGAGCCAGGCTTGGTGATATTGACGGTGATGGGAGGAAGGGGAAAGATGGTTACTGGATTGAAGACGTCGCCGGCCGTCTGATTTGTCCCAACCGTAACTGGATTGTGCGAGGCACGAGCTGTCGTGACAGTGATGGTTGTGGTGACGGTTGTTTCTGTAGTCGACGAACCAACATAGACTTCTGCCGTCACCTTCGTAGTGACTACGAACGAAGTCGAGGCTATATCGCATTCCGGCAGAATGAAGCGGCATGGAGGGATGCAGCTCGCCGTGCGGCTGCTCGGGGGATCCGTGTTGCAGACCAACTCCGGGGGAAGATAAACCTCGGTTAGGTTCCCTGCGTTGAAGCTTGTGATATATGACCACATCGGGTGCTCTGCAATCGCGAGATTCTCCTTGGCGCCAATCAGCGTACCATCGGCGTTGAGCATGTAGGTTGCGCCAATAGTAACAAGGTTCTGTAGCACGATACCCCCTCGATTACCATCGAGCTGGACCATGATCTTTTGGCAGTTCATCCCGCTGACACATGTGCTCTGGTCGTACGTAGTAAACCACGAGTAAAAGCCGGCTCCCAGCACTGTGATATCCTTGGAATCCACCACCCGGAGCGCCCATCCCGCATCGCACGGCTCCAGTTCGGTGCAGCGGAAGGTTGGGTCGTTCTTAAAGACGCCAATGGCGCTGTCGAAAGGGGCGGGCGGCTTTGGTGTCGGTTGGTAGTAGGCCTGTTCGGTCTGCAGTGTGCCCGCAACAATGTTTTCGGCGCCATGGAACTGGTACTGGTAGAGAACGGAGTGCTCTGATGCCGACGCGTACAGCCATGTCGGCTTCGTGCTCTCGATCAAGAAGCCTCGTGCCACATACACAGACAACTGCGTCATGACGTTGTTGTCGTCCTTCCAGTCCGGGTCGTCAAGGTCATGATCGGCCACCCAGAGCCAGGAATTCTCGACGTAGGCCGAGCCGGTGCTGGTTAGGTGCATCAGCATGCTTCCACCGTCGCAGTTGGCATTAACTCCGGATGTCAGTGCAGGGCATTCTTTGGCAGTCAGGCCGGTGCCCGACGCGCCGCCGACACGGACGTGGCAGTCCCACATGGCCGCCGCTCCGGGTGCTGACGCCTCAATGTTCCACTCGATGAAAATGACGCCGGGTGTAGGCCCTTTGGAAGTGAAAAGCAGGTCCTGCATCTCCACCGTTCCCTTGTCACCCTTCTCGCCAACCCTGATCAACGGAATTGGCTTGTTCGCGTTTGCGAATTTGGGACCGAAGGCAGCCAGCTGAGACCACGCCTCGCCCACGATCCGGGAACCGGGTGGAATGGTAACTGAGTCGGAGAATATGTAGGTTCCGGCATCGACAAACACGATGGATTTACCCCGGGCTGTCATAAGAAGGTCCTGGAAGCATTTGGTATCGTCCGTCACACCGTCGCCCTTGCAAACGTCCTTGGTGTGAACGAAGTCACCCACAGAGGCGCCCTCGTACTGAGGACGGGCCCTTTCAAAGTATGGCAGTACCGGGAGGCCGAGAGGGTTGCTGCTATCGACAAGGTTCTTATTACGTGGCACTTTGTACTCGTCCTGGAACTTGCTGTCGGGAAGCCTCTTGGCGCCGTCGTATAAGTGTCCCAGCACCCATGTGTCGATGTCCTTGCTGCCGCCCGATATGGAGTAGTCGCCAACTGCACTTTTGACTGGGTCGCTTGCGTTAACAAACTGGGCTAGGAGCGTTGGGACACCGCGTAGCTTGACGTTGTTCAAGACGACGCTTGTGGTGCCGTCACCGGGAGTTGTCGAGATAGGGAGAGTCATGATGGCGGTTTGTGTGTTGGTAATGGAAGTGTCGACCAAGGACACAGAACCGATTCTATGAACACCATCCTCTGAGACGAGCATGAAGGCCGTAGAGGAGCCATCGACGCTGATGCTTTTCCACGTCCAACCCCAGTCCCAAATAATGCGCACCGCCGTCTTGCAGTTCTGAAACTTGAGCCGCATGGCGGTGAACTGCTGGTTTCCGCCGTAGATGCCGTATTCACAGTTCTTGAAGACGATATCACTCATGTGCCCCCCGCTGCCGTTCTCGGCGAAGATACACTTCTGGCCCGCCTTTGCCCGGAACTCGACGTTTTGCAGGCTTGCGGCCTGGGCCACTTGCCAATGCAAGACGGAGATCTGGGCAGCGTCGAGAACCTTGGTTGAGTCGAAAATGAAATTGCGGATTGATCGGTAGAAGTTGGCAGTGTTGATAAACCACTCCTTGTCCAGCTTATCTCGCCCACAGGTCCCATCACCGACGTACTTGTTGGCCGAAAAGATGCCCAATTTTCCCATATTCTTTCCAGCCATCATGACCGGCCGGTCATTTGGGTCGCCGATGAGCTGCGTTCCGTAGTACGTCTCGATGGTTCCGCTAACAAGGTACGTCCCAGGCGGGAAGTATATGACGGCCATTTTGGTCGAGGTCGAGTAGCACCCGGCGCCACACATACTGCCGGCTTGGATGGCATCTTGGATGGCCTTCCGGTCGTCGGTCACACCGTCGCCCTTGGCACCGAAGTCTTTGACGTTTCGGTACACGGTAAAGTTGCTTGGATTGTTTCCAAATGGCCAGGCTCCCTTGCGGCTAATGGCGCCCATCCAGAATTGCGATGCCTGAGACGCAACTGCCTCTTTGATACGGGGTTGAGCCGAACCAAGAGTTGTGTTGCTCCGTTCGGCGACAGCATCGGCTTCGGCGACTAAAGCTAGAGCCGCGGCAATCTCCTCCTGTGATTCCGAGAGAGCGGAGCCGGAGCTCTGGGAGCTCGGGTCGGGCTCGATGTCGCGAGCCGACACAACGGTACCCGGCTGGAGTTTGTAGTTATTTCGGGCCAGAGTCACCTCTCGACATTTGGCCTGTACTGCGTTGACCTTGGCGACGAGGACGCGGGCTTTTTGGATATCTTCCGATGTAGCGCCTGCCAACAGCTCCGGCAGAGGGAGTGTACCGTTGCTGTTGCTAGAGCGCAGGGAGTGAGCGTGGGGGCTGACTGGGCCATGAAAGGAACCATGGAGAAAAGGTACGTCAGGATGAAAGCTCGCTGTGTCGATTGCCCAAGCCTGGCAGGGCAGGAGCAACCACACAAGAGAACGAAGCATTTTCCTTGTTTCCGAAGTTCACTCGCAGCTCATAGCGTGTAAGAAACAAAACCAGCATTGACAGGTTCTTCTAGCATCGTGAGTTAAGTACTACCATCCTGAGCGATCCCGGCCTCCGGGGCCTTTCCCCCGTTCCACCGAAGACGAGGAGGAGCGAGGCATGCCGTCCCTGAGACGAGGGCATTTCGGCTATCACAGTCCAGACCCCGGCGCCAGCACGCAGTTATCCAACTGTCGTGCGCAAATCTGACCAACAGCTTTCAAAGATATATTAGTTAGCCAAACAGGCCATCCTACCAAGAGGAAATAAGCCTTTCACAAATTGCGGAGCCTAGGTAAGTAAGGTAGGCACCCACGTAATAAGTCAGCTCCTTCGCCCTATGAGTAGAGTTACATAACAAAGGACGCATGGAAGTGGCGTGTATTTGCTGCTACCAGTTAGTTCACGCCACATTTCTGAGGCTTTGGAATGAAGTGTGCCTTGGGATTTTATCCCCTCGGAGTTCATTCCTTCGGTTTAAGACAGGTCGAGGTCAAAAGAGAAATGTTCTGATGGCCCGCCTTACTCGTTTCACCAAAGAGTAGTACCCTTGGCACAGCCACTGGATTTAGCGTGCCTACAACGCTAGGTAATCTAGAGGAATTCCCGCGGCTACGCGGTTGAATCCTCCGCATGGGTCTGGATGCTCCTACAGGGCATTGACTTGGATGCAATCTAACCACGCGCAATACATTACCCGGCCCGACCGAATTGAAACCCACAGTCAGCCGTTACCGTGGCGCAAGGCGGAAATCAAAGCCAGCTTCATTAATTCCTGTGAGGCGGTCGAAATGAGGAGGACGAACCAATTGGTAAGTCAAGCATGCCTTGACCGTCGGCTCCCTTCGTGAACAGGAAGGATTGAGGCATCGAGATCAGACTGGAACAGGTAGATAAAGTCCCAATTCTATTGACCACCCCAGATACCGACGAGTATTCCTGCACTTCTCTCTGTCTCCAAAATCATTTACAACGCACCACCGTCATCTCACCAATATCATCAGTCGGCACCAAAATGAAGGCCACACAGTTCTTCAGACTTGCTTCCCTCCTTGCCACCATCCCCTCGACTATCGCCCAAAATTGCGACGAGGGCACCAAGCTCGTCTGCTACGGCAAACCCGGCGGAACCGCACAGAATATTAGCTTAGACGACCTTGAATACGTGGTCGCTGGCTTCCGCGGCGAGACTGAAAATGGCCCCAAGTTCTACACCATGCCTGCAAACCCAAGCCTCAAGGGCTGCGACGAGTGGATGATGGGGGACCCTGTGGGCTCGGTTCTGGTGCTTGCTAAGCACACCAGCAACCGCTCCAACTCAAGCGTGTCTCTTGACGAGATTGCAAACACCATCGATGGCGGCATCAACGCGACGCCTGAGCAGATTGCGAAGAGCATTATGGGGTGCGGCACCAATGGAGGCCAGTTGATTGTGCAGGTGAACGCGAGCAGTCCGGTTTATCAGACTGAGGAGTATAAGGCCCTGGGAGCTAAGCCGGGGAATATTGTCATCAAGGTTGTCCATGCGCCTCCTCCTGCGGCGGCGGAGAGGTCTATCTAAGGTGCTGTAGTATTCAGCTGGGGTTCAGTCCATATATCGGTATCTTTTTTGCGCTCCAGATCCCCTCGATATCGCTAGTGTCAGCCTGAAGACAATTTATCTCCACAAAAGTCCCTTATTGATGGCTGTATCCGGTATGAGCAACGCCTGTTACTTGGTGGCGCAGTCGTAGCGGTTTTTAGGCTGAATATCTAGCCGAGGTGCATCTGAAAACCCTGGTCTGGCTTCAAAAGCCAAGTGCCTCATTGCTGCAAAACGAAGATTGCATTACCATTCCCAAATTCCAGCTGTCACAAAAGACAATCCCAAAGGCTTTCTGTTTTTCGCTACCTAAGCATGCATGACACCACTTTCCACCCTTTCCCAAGGCTCCCAGCTGAGATGCGCATCCAGATCTGGAGTTTAGCGGCTGCCCCAAATCTCACAAACACGAGCGACCCGGTCTGCGTCTTCCCCGAAAATCCGGATGGCGATGGCGTCGTCTTCGAAACGGGAAGCCCCGCATTGTTCGCGACCAGCAAGGAGGCCCGACAAATTGCGCTAAAGTGTTGCATCCCTCGCACGTATGATCCAACCACAGACATCCTCTACGTACCGTCACGTCGCCTCCCTTCCTTTTACAGATGTTGCGGCCTCGGTCATCCCCCTGGGTCGGTGCGTCCATCACCGGCATGGGTGACCGAGGTACGCCATCTAGCCATTGACCACCCTTGCGCCGATCTCCACAGCTTTGTACGGGTACTGAGCACTCTCACATCACTCAAAAGCATCTCGGTCATCTTCCCGCGTTCAAACTCACCAAGAATGGAACCGGTTTGTCTCGATCAGCTGAGCCCTGGTCCTCGACACGGGGCAGGCTTACATCTTCAAGAGGCGCTGGAGGTCTACAGCGAGGCGACAGCAAATACAACTCCAGACCGGAGCTACATGCAAGAGTTTCAGAGCTACTATCGCCGGGTGGCCGCTCTGTGGCGGAGCCGCGACGACAGGGTGAAACATTGGCCATGGGTTGATATGGATAAGATGGCTGAAGAGTTCGAGATAAGGAAAGGCAAAGGTTTGGGAGTCGAGTTGGCAAGTCTGGAATTCGAGCTCAATAAGAGAGTGCTGCAGCAGCTTTGGCAGCGCTTCCGGTATGTGCAATACGTTCAAAGAGTCCCTGAGAGGCCTAGACTCAGGTACGAAGCTCGACGTTTTACTTGGTAATATATAGATTCCCTCAGTGGTTCGCCTTAATATCATTCATCAAAATACAGCTGCCTCTAAAAAGAACATAACCGCTTATATCAGGGTTGGCTATTAGTCAGACTACTGCCTACAATAGTCTAGTTACTACTTTAACTATAACTACAGTAGTTTAGTTAGTGCCCTAACTAGTAGTTAAGCTCCTTTGACTATAGTAGTAGTAGTCTGACTAGTAGTCAACAGCTAAAAAAAAATACAAATCATTTTAATTAAGTACTTAATCAATATTAATAGAGTTTTAAGTAATGAATAATCGTAATATATAATTAGTAATAATACCAATTAAAATAGATATAACAAATAGGTAAGCAATATACAAGTCGAATTAAATTATAAATCATGCAGCTTGAAAAATATATTTATTAGTGCTAAAAATTGTGAAATATTTTAAGCTAGATACAACTTTTTTGCACGTATGCACTTCGGATTGTCTTTTAAAAATCCAATTTTCGTAATAATATATAATTAAATTACAGGTAAAATAAATGGTACTGGTAAGTAAGATAATTACTCAATAGGTTTTTATTTATATTTTTATTCAGCTTAGCAGATTAAAAACTACTAGGAATTATAGTTTTAATGTATAAGCGCATGAAATATAAAAGCATTCCTAACAGTTGACAACTAAAAATATTACCAATTATATAAATGTGGTTTTGATTTTTACTTACTATGCTTATACGGTTTATTATTAGTGGTTGACAATTGAAAGTCTTATTTTTAGGCTAATTGCATTTTTATTTGCACATACAAGTTTCAAATCCTATCTTAAAAGTGCTAGTTACTTATATGAAAAATGAAAATAGGTTACAGATGAGACATCTAACATTGGAAGTAAAAAATGTATATAATTATAATTATTTAATTATAACGGTTCAGCTAGTGAATCTTAGTTTTTGAGGCTTTTTCCGCGCACCACCCTTTCTCTTGTGGCCACCACCCCCCCCACATTTCCAGGTGTCACCCAAAACCCCACTTTTTCCATACAAAAAACTACCATTCCAATGCCCCGCGCCATCGCCAACACCATAGACAAAATATCTATACGGGGCACCCGCAAAGGAGCACTGGTAACAGAAAACCCATGATGGTTATCGTGGTGTGGAAGGTAGCAATCGATAATAAAGCGTTAGGCGCGTAGCCTACCTACCTACCTACCTACCTACCTACCTACCAACCATACCCAAGTAGTACGTACCTAGGTAGTACGCGTACAACAACAGGAACGATTGCTAGGTAGGTAGGTAGGGAGCTAGTTGCCAGGACCGGCGCCAACCCAAGACCTGTACTCGTTATAAAGGTAGGCGCAGGGTAGGCGAGTAAGTGCTTGCGAGGTAGGTCGATAGGTGCAAAGAAGTAAACGACTGCCCAGGTGGTTGCGATGAAGCCCTCGTGCCATTTCCCCATGTCAGTTGGGCTGCATTGCAAAGGCAGTCTTTTGTATGGAAAAAGTGGGGTTTTGGATGCCAGCGGATGGCAGCTGGAAATGTGGGGGGGGGGGTGGTGGCCACAAGAGAAAGGGTGGTGCGCGGAAAAAGCCTCTAGTTTTACACTGTAGCGTATGCAAATAGTAGTGAATTATATTTAAAATTTAAAAGCAGTTAATAGTTATTTCAATATTATTACTATTATTTCTACAGATACCATTTTTAACTGCTTTATTTAAATTGAACTTACAGCATAAATAGGCTTTTCATTCTTTTTCAATTAAAAACAATATATTTTATTTCAATACTAGTTAATTAAACTAAAATAGTTAATAAGTAGCTTAACTAGTAGCTAAAAAGTAAAAACAGAGTTATCAGTTAATTAAACTATTATAATCTATTTACTACTTTAACTATAACTATAGTAGTTTAGGTAGTGTTTTAATTACTAGTTAAACTACTTTAACTACTATAATTAGCAAATTAACTAATAGTTAATATATAAAAATAGGCTTAGAATATTAGTTTTTAATTATTAATCCAGTAGCCTATACTATTATAGTTTAGTAGTTAAAGTCACAGCTGTAACTAAATTACCCGGACTATTAGTTTAAGGGGCAATTAAACTATTGGATTAGTAGTTTAGGTAGTATTAAACTACTTGGACTAGTAATTTAAATTATTAAACTACTAGTCCGGTAATCCGAACTACTGAGAAAATTAAATTTTAAATTATTAATTAAAAGTTTTTTTTTAGAGTTATTTCTTATAAAATCGGCTCTTTATTACGGCCTTAGCCGTGCATTTGGTCTGTACGGTGTGTGGTGTTTTATACGACCCCACAAACCATAATACTAAATACTACTAAATACCCCGCAATACGCATAAAGTTTATATTTCTTTTCTTCTTTGTTTTTTATATTATAATTAATTGCTTTTAAGTACTTTTACTACGTAACGTATCTTATAACAATTTACCTCCATTATAATTATAGTTTTAATAAATTTTTAGTAATTCTTAAAGTCCTGTTTAATAAAATAGTAATAATAACGTAAACTAAATTAAACCGATTTAACTTAATTGCCCGAGGATACTGTAATAGTAAGTAATAATAATATTATTACTTAAGCAGTAAATTCTACGCGCTTTACGTAAAATAATTTATTAGTTAGTCTTTACCTACGTAAGGATAAGGTCCAGGGTTGGCAAATTAGTCAGTAGTCATTAGTCAGTAGTTACTAACTACGGTAGTCAGTAGTCTGACTACTAACTACTATAGTCTGACTACTAGTCAAATATAATATCTTTTTTAATTACAAAAACGATTTAAATGTTTATAAATATAACGGTTTAGTTAAATTAAAGCAGTGAATATTAGAAGTAAAGTATTGAAAGACCGGTAGCTTTAGATTTACTATTAATATTATTAAAATTAAATATAAACACCTACTATTAATAAGACCTTTTATAAAAAATCATATTTATAAGTTTTTACTTTACGATTATTTAAAACTATTGGTATATATAATAAGCTTATAATATTATTTATCTTAATAACAAGTTATTGCTATAATATTAAAGAAAATGGATCCCTAAAATACAATTTGAAATTAGTGTGTGCAAATAGTTGCAATTAGCTTGAAATAACACCTACAATTTTGAACAGACTTTAATAAATCTAATAGGTACAGCATATGAAAAGTGAAACCACTATTACACAACTAGTAATATACTTAGTTTGTATACGCAGGAACATCCTTATATTTAATACGTTTAGTAATTAAAATTAGTTTATTTACTACTTTTACGTGTTTTATATGTAGTATTATTTGTTTATAAATCTATATTATTTACATTATCTATAAAATAATTTTTTTTATTACCTAAGGTGGATATTTAATATACGATCTGAAATCTATATGTGTAATAGGTTGCAATTGGTTTGAAATAAAACTTTCGACTTATAACTGCTCTTAATAAATCTAGTACGTACGGTAATTAAAAAGTAAAAATATATATGATAATATAAGTAAGTAATAACTATTTTTTTAGCCCTACTGCTTATCCTTATTAATAATAGTATACTACTACTAATTATTAATTAAGAAGCGAATAATAATTAATTTTATTATTTTTACCTGCTAACTACTATAGTTAGACTACTGACTATAGTAGTTACAGTAATCTAGTCAATAGTCAAGGCACTGACTAGACTACTGTAGTCGTAGTCAAAGCAGTAACTAGACTACTATAGTCAGTAGCCAGGGCACTGACTAGACTACAGTAGTCAGTAGTCTGACTACTGACTACAGTAGTCTGATTAATTGCTAACCCTGGATAAGGTCCTTATAAATATAAAAATACATAAATAGTTTATATTTTTTTTATTTCCATTATTAAACTAATTAAAATCTTAAATAACGATAACAAAAAAAAATACTTTAATTATTAGTTATATTACGTTTAAGAAGTTTAAGTATTTGATAATAAGTATAATAGCTTATATATGCTTTAACCTTACCATTAACGAAATTATCGAAAATACTTAGGCTATTGTCTAGAAGCTTACTACTATTTATGCTTAGCGCGCTAAATTAGTATATCCACTTACCATTATAATTCCTTATAACAAAATTAAGTTAATTGCGTAATTTAAATTAAATAACTATAAAGCATGAAAGAATATGATGAATATTTTGAAGTAGTATTTAATAAGTTTAAATTAAGAACTTTACTAATATTAGCCTTTTAATAGTAAATAATTTTATTATTTATCTTAAGCCGTAGGAAGCTGAAGGCTTACACCCTTAAGGGGTAAGCGGTCCATCTTCTATGTGGTTATAGCATATGAGTGCCTTTTATCTAACTTTGGTGCGCATGCGCCCCGAGCAAAGACTATAGGAAATTTATGAAAGGTTTAACTATATTATTACTATACTAACTCATCTGGTTTTTAAATTTAATAAAACTTGAAATATAGTAAGTAATACTAACGTAAATAAGGAGTTTAAAATCTTAATTTAAGAATATTACTATTTAAAAAATAATCTGTTGAATTATATTGCGTTTATAGCGGTTTTAAATACCGCTTTAAATATCCCTTAAACTGATATTTAAATATTTTTCTTGATAATAATACGCTGACTTAGGCTATTATAATTATTGAAAAGTGTAAAAAGAGGTTATATGAAAAGAAATCGTATATTAGTAACTATATAAATACTAGTTTCCCAGTTATAATTATAATAACGTAAATAAAACTATAATATAATTTATAAATTTATAATTGGGTTTATTTCATTTCTTTAAGGTTTTTAACGTATTTATCTATTATAAAAATGAGTTATAAAGATAATATATCCCTTAGTAGATAATTACGTAGTATCCTTAATAAGTAAAAAATTAACGTAAATTACTTTTTTACTGTTACGAGATACCAAGATAGTTGGTGGTATACCACCAATTGGTCTACGTAGATTCGATTATTGTAAGCTAAGGAGAAAAGAAAAGGAAAAAGCTATCTGCGCGAATACGTGTGTGGAAGTAATTATATATAAATACGTATAGCTAAAATAACGTTATACGGGGTTTAGGGGTTTAAGGGTTAGGGTTTAGGGGTTTAAAGGTTTAAACCCGTAATAATTCCCCCCTCCCAAAAAGGCTTACCCCAAGTACAAAAGCTAAAAAAGAATTATATTCCTTTAATTAGAATTAGTATAGTTTAATTAGTTATAGTAAAAACCTTAAAAGGGTTTACGCGTAATTTATCTATACCGATAATAAAGCTTAAGTGCTTAATTAATTCAACATAAAATTCATATTTATCTAAATTAGCTTATAAGTTAGCGTTTTGTAATTTTTCTAGTATGTATTTAACGTATAATTTATATTTTGCTAAAGATTTTAAGTAAATTAAAATATTATTAATATAGGCGCTATAAAATATATTTAAGTAATCCAGCAGCTAGAAGTTAATAAACCTCTAAAACGTAATAAAGCCGTTAATAAAGCTCAAAAGCAAAACCTTATACTTATAAACTTTATAGTAAGTACAAAAAGTTATTAAATCCTTACTATTGGGTTTTATCCGCATTTTATAAAATATTTATCGTATATTAATTTTAGTAAAAATTTTAGCCTTTAAAATCTAATTTAAAGTCTCGTTAATAAAGAAAAGCGGGTATTAATCCTTTTTCGTAATATTATTTAGCTTATAATAATTTACGTAAAAACATAATTTACTATTAACTTTACAAACAAATAAAATAGAAACTACCTAAGAAATGAAACTTAATATAATCTACCCCTTAGTAAAATACTTTATAATATACTTTTTATAAACTTTAAGCTTTTTTAGGTTTATTTTATAAAAAGGGCTAAACTTAAGGTCCTTTAACTACTTTTCTTTAACTAATTTAATTTCATAATTATCCTTACTATAATACTTTAATAGTTAATTGGAAATAATTTTATTAAAAATATTTAAATAATTATAGTATACTAGGAGAATAAACTTAAATATTTTCTACTATAATTCCTATTTATCGTTTAGTATTACTTTTTCGCTTTTTACTTTAATTATAAAATTAATTTTATAAAGCGTAATTATATATAGTCTAGCGTTTTTTTTCCTAATAATATAAACAAAGTTAAAACCAGCTATTATTATAATATTTAATAGGTATTTTTTATATTTATTAACTAATTATGTTATATTTAAGTTTATATAAGCCTTATACATTACGTTTTAAATAAGGATTTTTAGTTAATTTACGTAATTTTGGCTTTTTCCCCCTATCTAATAAAGGGATTTTAAATTTCTCTAAAGTCTACTATATATATTATATATTACGGAGTATATAATCGGTAAAAGGTTAAAAAGAAATCCGGTAAAAAGGGTTAATTTAAACTAATTAACGTAAAATAACTATCAATATTAATACCTTTTTACATAATTTACAATATTAAGCTTTTAATTATATTTTTAACTTATAAATACGTTATTGAATTGCTTTTTAAAGCTTACGAAACTCGTAAATATATACGTTTTCCTATTTTATTAATATATTTTAATAGTTAATATTGGTTTAATAATTTAATTATGATTTTTAGCAAAGTAATATTATAATATTAGCTTTAAATAAGGGGTTAGGGTTTTAATTTTCCGAAAAAAGGAAATAATAGTAATAGTAGTTAAAATGTATATTATTATCTATAAGTTATTTTCTCCTAATAATTAAATCGTAAGTATAATTTTCTATTATAAGAAACTATTAATCTTACACAGTACGGTTATAAAGGTAAAAGTAAGCTTTTAGGGTAATAATACTATTTTAATAACCTTTTTTATTATAAGCTTAGATAAAAGTTAATTTTTAATTTAAACGCTACTTAAGTTCAAATATTTTTATTATTTGTTTAATAAAGCTTTTACAAATAATAAGTTATATTTCTACTTTCGAGTTAGCTAAAATATTTTTATTTATAATTAACAATTTATTATTTATTATAAAATAATTTAAAATAAAGGGTTTTTTTTTTAAAAAATATTCCCGTAAAAACTATTCTTCTTTTAAAAATAAAATTAATACGGTTTTGGGATAAAAATTTAATTAACCTAAAGTAATTAGTTTTTTAAGTTAAATTTATTGTTAGTTTTTTAAAGTAAGTTTAATAACTTTAGGATTTTATATTTATAATTTTTTATAAATTACTCTACTAGAGATTAAATATAAGTATTTTTACTTTACTTTAACGTAGGATAATTATATTTTATATAACTTATTTATCCGTAGCTAAAATACTTACCTTTAATTTATAAATACGCTTTTTCCTTAGCCTTTTTAAATTTAATATTTAAATTAAGCTAAAATAAGTTACTTAAATTTATTATAATAATAATTAACGTTAAAATTAAGGTTTATGTTAATATTTAATTTGTATAAATAGGATTACGTTATTTAATTATAATAGTATTTAAAAATTTCTTTAAAATTACCTAGCTAGTTGAAATCTTATATACTAAATTAGCGTATTTTTAAAAACTAACCGTTAAGTTAACAAAAAACGTAATAAGCTGAATTTAAAGCTCGGGGTATAGTTTACGCTTAAACTTTATCTTTTAATTATCCTTATAAAGATATTTTTTACCCGCTAAATAAACAAAACCATTATAAAAGATCTTAAAATTTTATTTTTCCTTAAAGCTAAGCTTTTTAAATTTATTAATAACGTTTTACTTAACGTAAGGGTTAAAGTACTTATTTTAAAAATAAGTAAATAAACCCTTAATAATAGTAATTTAATTAAAGTAAATATTGTAAAGGTATAGTTTAAGGTTATTAATAATATATTCTCTAATACGGCTTTTAATGTATATATGTATATTAATATTATTAGTAAATAATTTGCGTTTACTGTTAGCTTATTTTGAATGTTGTAAAATTATGATTTGAATTTTATTTTATTATTTTTATTATTGTAGAAAATAAAAGGATTAGTTATTTTTATAAAGTGATTTAACTTATTGATAAGTTTAGTAAATAATATAGTAATAAAACTACGAATTATATTAGTTAGTATTATATTATAATAATAGTAAGGATTATTTTAAAGTATAAAACGGGTAATTAAAGCTTAAGCAGCGGTTATTATAATTATAGTAATAAAAGTAACTATTAAAGACAATTATTTGTAAAAGGCGTTTACTAATTTTTTTTAATAATAACTTTATAGGTTTTAAGAAACTTATTCTCAATACATAAAGTAATAAAATTCTAATACTTAATTATAAGTTTATCAATTTTACCTTATAAATAATTAATTTTATTTTAAGTGTTAATAAATATCGTAATAGTAATAATTGCGTTGTAAATTACTATGTTATTGGAAATAACTAAAGCCTTTTACTTTTTAAAAAAATTTAATATAATTATCGATAATTAACTTTCCCTAGTTATAAACGACGTTAGTATTAATATAAAGCTATATTAAATCCTTATAAAAATCCTTAACCTACTTTTAATACGCTAGTATTATTAAGTAATAAATCTTTATCTTATTATATATATAAAGTAGATTTTTTTCGTATTCGCGGCGGAAGTCCTTAACTATTATAATACTTTAAAACTTAATAGGAAATAACTTTAATAAAGCCGAAAATATAAAGCTAAATCCCTTTTATTAATATAAAAACGCGTAAAGGTTTTTAAACATTACTTTATATTTTTAATTAAATTTATATACTTAAGACCTAAAATATTATTTAGTACGTTTGTTACTTATTTCTTAAAATACTCCGCATAAAGGTTTTCGCGACAAATCTCGTATTAATAGTTAATTGTTTTAGTTATTAAAGTATAAATAGTATTAAAAGAAATAATAAATAATCGATAATAGCTTAGGAAAAGAAATGCGGTAGATTTAACGTTTTTTAATATTTTATTTATATTAACGATATTAAAACGGACTTTTTTTTTAGCTTAAATTTAACGAATTATGTTTTCGACTTTATCGATATAGTTATCCTAATAATTATTATTATTAGTAAGGATTTTTTTATTAGTAAAGCTAAAGTCCTACTTCTTGTTAGAATAATTAAATTAGTTAAGGTTGTTAGTAGTATTGGATATTATAAGTTGCGTTATGGAGTTGGGTTGGGTTATATTTTCTGTACGCGTAGTACGTAGCGCGACTTTTTATTCCTTATTTCTTTTCCAATAAATATTAAAACCTTTTTAGGTAGGTTAATAAGCTTGTAATTGTTACGAGATACGAAGATAGTTAGTAGTATACTATTAATTAGTTTATATAGATTCAATTATTACAAGTTAAGGAGAAAAGAAAAGGAAAAAGCTATTTGCGTGTATGCGTGTGTGGAAGTAATCGCGTATAGATGCGTATAGCCGAAATAACGTCATACGGGGCTCAGGGGTTCAGGGGTTAGGGTTCAGGGGTTTAGGGGTCTAAATCCGTAACATTTACTAATAAACCTAAAATAGTTTTAGAGACTTGCTAGACCTGCATAGCAGATTTTGCTATTCCTGCATAGCCCCCACTTTTTTCCCGGCAAGCAGCTACCAACACCTGCCAACACCTGCCAAGCTCGGAAGGTATTCTACAGCTTGCATTTTTACCCACTGCGCTATATAGCTTTAAAAAATAGTATTAAATATATCTTGATATATTTCTTGCTTGTTTTAAAAATTAAAAATTAAATTTAATTATTAAACCATAAATTAGAAACTAATTATCAAAATAAGCAGAAATAAGTATTATAATATGTTTAAAATAGCTGATTAAAAATGCTAAATAATGGTAATAATAGTTATAATATTTAAATTAATATTTAAATTTATAATAAAGTATATTAAAATAATTTATTTATATTAAAGCGTATGCGTGCCGAGGATTAGATAATATGCACTTATATGCCATAATTAGGTATGTAGAATAGAAACCGCTCATCTACCTAAAAAGCAGAAGCTCTCAGCTTTTTATAGGTTAAGATAAATAATAATAATTTATTATAAAATATATAAATATAAAACTAGCTTTAAAACTGGCTTTTAAGATAAAAGCAAAGAGAATTAAATGTATTATATGGCTTATATTTAAATATATTTTATTTATTAAAATTAAGGCTTAATATTTAATAACTATTAAGTTATAATATAATTTTCTAGGGAAATAATCTATAAAGAAAAAGAACTTTAATATAATAATTATAAAATCACGTTACTTTTTACTTTAGCAATTAAAAAGTATAGCGGATGTCGCGGGAACTGGCGGGCGCTAACGGGTGTTGGCAGCTGCGAGCCGGAAAAAAAGTGGGGGCTATGCAGGAATAGCAAAATCTGCTATGCAGGTCTAGCAAATTTCTAGTTTTATAAAAAGTCGTTTAAAAATTTAAACTTTAAAATATAAGTTTAACCGTTATTTTATTACTACTTTATTTATTAAGTAGTTTTATACCCAGGGTTGGGATATTAGTCCTTAGTTATTAATCCGGTAGTCCGGACTACTATAGTCCAGTAGTTAGAATTACGGCTGTGACTAAACTACTGGACTGGTGGTCCGGACTACCGGATTACTGCAAAAATTAAATCATTATTAAACACGATTTTTTCACAAGTTTATTTCCTATAAAATAGGCTTTTTAGGCTCCTTTCCTATAAAAAGGGTTTTTGCTATAATACTAATAGTTTCTCAGAATCAATTTAAGGCGTATATTGAAGGCTATAGTTATCTATACTGCTGATAAGTCATTATAATAAAACTACGTAAATTGAATTTGGAATTAATGAGTTGAAATTTACTTGCACAAAAAATTACAACTAGGTTAAAATAACTTTAATTTGTAACCACTTTTATTAAATCGAGGAATTCTAATATTATAAAACAGAAGTTACTACTCATCCAGCAATGATATAATATACTAACAGCTTATTTTAGATGTATATTTTTCTGGGCCAATCTCATAATAATGGTCATCTTAGAGCTTTCTTCGATAAAAATATAATTTTCTCCCTATTCCCATATTAATTTTAAATGGACTTCAGGGTTAAGAGGTAGGATCTATTATTATATATATAATGTAATTACCATATATATAATGTATTTAAATTCCTTCTTGGGTTAAGTATGCAAACTCGATTTCTAATTAACGATTTAAAACCTAGTTATATAAAACGGTGTAATTGGCTCGAAATAAGAGCTTTGTATTTCAATCGCTTCTAATAAATCCAATAGGTATACTAACTAAAAGTAAAAAATACTAGCTAAGAAATAACGCTATACTAAGCTACTAAAACACTTCAAATATTTATTTTACCAAGCCAATTTTGTAATATTCCTGCTTAAAGGCTTTCTTATCGTATTTCTATATTTCTTAACGTAGGAATGACAAATAAGTAGAAAGTGGCAAATTTGCCTATAAATGCGGGAAGTACGGTAAAAAGTACGTTTATATTACCTAATAAGTAAAAAGTTAATTTATTACCTAGTATGAATATTATATACTAGAAGTTATAACCCTACATTTGTTCACCTTCCACTTTTATTCACCGCTAATAGAAATTTCTCCCCTATCTTCAACTTTTTCCTTCTGCAACCACTTTACTAATTCTTAATAAAACTTACTTGAATTTTCAATATAGCCTCTTTACCCGAGAAATTGATTAAACTAGTACTTTATAAGGTACGCGCTGGAAAATCTCGTTAAAAATGATTAAAAAAATACGGAATCTTAATTATAAATATCAAATATTAACTTCATAGCAGCAAAAGCTATAAAGAAAAGTAAGATTCTAACCTAACAACTATTCCCTATATAGGAATAATTCCTAACTATGAAGATAAAAAAGTAATTAAAAAAGCTTTAAAGCAGCTTTGCATAGTTAGAATAACGTAAATGATTTTGACTAAAAAAAAGGTGATTTGACTTCCCTTAAAGCACAATAAATTAATTGCTTCCTATATTATAACTCCGATATTTATACTAAATAAAGGCGCCGATTAAAAGCAACTTAAGTATAAGGTTTTACCCGTAAAACTTATCAAAACATTTATAAATATTTATGTAAATAACTTAAGTTAAAAAAGATCTTACCAGAGAATATTACGATTATTAGAAAATATAATATATAAAAAATAAAAACTAAAGTAAGTAGGGTTATAAAAAACTTCCTGATTAGTAAACCGTATATATAAAATTTTAATAATATACTTTAAGTTTTTATAATTAAGTACGGGATTATAATCAGTTAGCAATTAACGTTAATTATTATCTTTATAAGAATATTATTATAAAGTTAATGATCTTCCTTAAATTTTAAATTAAAAAAAGCCCTATTAACCTAAAGGCATAATTATAGTTTTACGGAATAAAGCAATACTGAAATAGCTATAAAATAAATAAAGGAGGTATATTTGCTAAAATTAGAACTAAAAAAAAAATAAGTAGTACCTTTTTATACTTAATAAGTATGTTAACTAGGGTTGGGACATTGGTCCTTAGTTATTAGTCCGGTAATCCGGACTACTGTAGTCCGGTAGTTAGAATTACGGCCGTGACTAAACTATTGGACTAGTAATCCGGGGGGTGGCTAGACTACTAGGACTTAGTTAAAACTACCGAACTACTAGTCCGGACTACTGGACTAGTCGAAAAAGAAATTATTTTAAATTTTAAATTATTAATTCAGTATATATTTTCCCCAAGTTTATCCGCTATAAAATAGGCTTTTTAGGCACTTTTCATATAGAAACAACTTTTTTACTGTAATACAATTAGTTTTCTAAAATAGGTTTAAGGATTATAATAAAGCTTATAACTATATATCTAACGTATAAGTTACTATAATATAAAAACGTAAATTGCAGCATTAATTAATAATTGGAAATTTACTTTCACAAAAAGTTACAATTAAGCCAAAATAACAGGGTTGGGATTTAGTCCGGACTACTAGTCACAGTAGTCTAGTTACAGCACGGACTACTAGCCCAGTAGTCTAGTTACCCCCCAAACTAGTAGTCCGGACTACTTAACTACTATAGTCACTAGTCCGGACTAGTAGTCACATTCCTTATTATACTATTTTTAATTTTTAATTACTATATCGGGCTTATTAAATACTTATTTTAATTATCATTACTAATATAGGCTATATATAATATTAGTATTAGCTAATAAAATTAATAATCTATTTATTAGGTCTAATAAATGTTTTAGCTTGTAAATTTCAGTATATTTGTAGGGCCTTTTCAGTGCAAAACGGCTTAAAATATTATTTGTCTTAAACCGTAGGAAGCCGAAGGCTTCCACCCCTAAGGGGTAGGCGGTCCCTCTTCTATATAGTTATAACACATGAGTGCCTTCTATCTAGTCTCGGCGCGCATGCGCTCCGAATACACATCGAAAAGCTCCTTCGCAATCCACTCGATCAGGCTCTTCTGCGCCCAGGATGCGATTGTGACAAAGGAAAAACAAAAAGTGTGAAAAATGTGAAAAATGTGAAAAAAATGGGGTTTTCGAGGGAAGGTGCCGCCCTGTACTCGGTTCGAGGTAGATACGCTCTTTCCACTGTTTGAGGGGTGACTCAGGTATCAATCTCGGTGAGTCATCATCTCATCTTTTGCCATCAGGGTCCTCAGACAACACAAACAGGGCAAACAAAGAACGGCTTAAAATAGAAATATTACGAAATTAGCTTAGTAAAATACATATTTAAAATGGCTTACTAGTTTAATATACCGTATTTCCTAGTTAGAATTTTTTTTCTTTAGTAACTAACTAAAGCCATTAGACTTATTACAATCGATTAAAATATAAATTCTTATTTCGAGCCAATCGCAACTTTTTACATAACTGGATTTTAAATCGCTAATTAAAAATCAGGCTTAGTTAATTAACTCAAAATAGCTTTTAGGGAGTATACGGGGTTATATACATTACCTCTTAGTGGTAAAGTGTTTTTAAAAATAGTATGGAAATAAGGAGAAAAGTATAGTTTTATTTGAAAATTTCTATAAAACGACTATTATTACGAAATTGATCCAGGAAAATATAACTTTAAAATGGCTATTATTGTATTATGTTATTATTTAATAACTAGTAATTTTTATTTTACGAAATTCCAAATCCTCGATTTGATAAAAGTGGTTAAAACCTAAAGTTGTTATTTTAGCCCAATTGTAACTTTCTGAACAGGTGGACTTTTAATCACTAATTAAAGGTTCAGTTTATATAATTATACTATAATAACTTGAAAGCTAAATAGATGGTTATAAGCCGTATTATATTCCTTAATCTTATTTTAAGCAACTCATCGTATTATAGTAAAAAGCTCCGTTTTATACGAAAATTGCCCTAATATTACTAAATTTAATATAAAATTTAATTTTCTTAGTAGTCCGGTAGTTTAGATTAGTAATCCAGTAGTCCGGACTACAAGTCCAGGTAGTTTAGTCAACCCCCGGACTACTAATCAAGTGGTCTAGTTACGGCCGTAATTCTAACTACTAAACTACAGTAGTCCGGACTACTGGACTAATAACTAAGGATTAATCTCCCAACCCTGCAAAATAACAATTTTAGTTTTCAACAACTTCCATTAAATCGAGAAATTATGAAATTGTAAAATAAAAGTTACTACTTAGTACGTAATAGTTAAGTATATTAATAGCCGAGTTTGCATTTATATTTTTCCAGTCCAATCTTGAAATCTTATATAAGCCTTTTAGGGTTTTTCCCCCAAAAATCTCCCTTTCTCCCTATTTTCATACTACTTTTAAATAGGTTTTAGCAGGGTTAAAACATTAGTCCTTAGTCATCAGTCACGTAATCCGGACTACTATAGTCCAGTAGTCAGAATCACGGCCGTGACTAGACTACCTGGACTAGTAGTCTAAGGGGTAACTAGACTACCTAGACTAGTAATCCGGACCACCAAACTACTAATCTAGACTACTGGACTACCTCAAAGAATATTATTTTAAATTTGAAATTATTAAATTATTAATTTATTAATTTATTTAATATACTTTTTTTCTCACTTTACTTCCTATTAAAATAGGCTTTTTAGGCACTTTTTGTATAAAACCGAGGTTTTTACTATAATACAGTTAGTTTTCCCAAGCGGGTTTAAGGCCTATAATAGAGCTTAAATTATATACCTGGTTTAGAACTTACTATAATATAATTACGTAAATTACAGCTTTAATTGATAATTTAAAATCGACTTGCACAAAAAGTTACAATTGGGTTAAAATAACATCTTTGATTTTTAACTACTTTTATTAAATCAAGGGTTAGTAATATTGAAAAATGAAAATTACTACTTAGTAAGTAATAGTATAATATAATAATAGTTAATTTTGTATTGATATTTTTATAGCCCAATCTTGTAATAATAACCATTTTAGTACTTTTTTCGATAAAAAAATATTTTTCACCCTATTTCCATACGACTTTAAAGGGGATTTTAAGTTGAAGTAGTAAAGTATACTGCTATATACAGTATCGAAAAGCTAATTTAAGTTAATTACGTAAACTCGATTTTTAATTAACGATTTAAAATCCTATTGTACAAAAACTTGCAATTGGCTCGAAATAAGAACTTCGTATTTTAATCGATTCTAATAAGTCCAATAGCTATAATAATGAAAACTAAAAAATACTAACTAGGAAATAACTATATACTAAATTAGTAAGGCACTTTAAATATAGTTTTTACTAGGCCAATTTCGTAATATTTCTATTTTAAAGCATTTTATACTTCAAAAAGCAAGAAAACAAATAAAGCTTATTAACTAGAGCACTTAACTACCTAAGTGTTAGTAACTCAATACACAATGAATTATACTTATAAATTGGTATATTACGTTACTTTGCTATTTTTCAATCATCCTGGATTTTTAATTGAAGATTCAAAATCGGATATCCTAAATTGTCGATTTAAGTCGACTTACTTCTTTCGGTTTCTAAAGGCTTCTAATATATTCCAGGAGCCTAATTACTACTAAAAAAGTGATTTACGTAATAATTAGTTATACTACTACTAGTAATTACTAATAGCTATTACGTAATTACAGCCTTATATAGTAATATAAGTGCTTTATATGAACTTTGTATTTATAATATATCAATGCTTATAAATACAGGAAAAGCTGTAAAAAGTAGTAATAATAAGGTTAATAAATATATTATTAATATTATTAGCTAATATTACTTTAATATATAGCCTATACTATTAATAATAATTAAAATAATTAATTAATAAGCCTAATATACTAATTAAAAGTTAAAAATACTATATTAGGGGGTAGACTACTAGTCCGGACTAGTGACTACCAGTAGTCAAGTAGTCGGACTACTAGTCCAGGGGGTGACTAGACTACTGGACTAGTAGTCCGGGTAGTGACTAGACTACCCGGATTAGTAGTCCAGGGCGTGACTAGACTACTGTGACTAGTAGTCTGGACTACTGACTACTAGTCTAGACTAAATCCCAACCCTAATAAAAAGTAACTAATAAGTAAAAAGTGGTAGATTTAGTTATAAATATAGGAAAGACCTTAAAGATTAGTAAAAATAAGCCTAATAAATGGATTATTTATTTTATTAGCTAATATTAGCATAATATATAAGCTATATTAATAATAATAATTAACGTACTTAATTAATACGTCATTAAAAATTCAAAATACTATATTAAGGGGTGGACTAGTAGTCCGGATTAGTAACTACTACAAGTAGTTAAGTGATTGGACTATTATTCCGGGGGGTAATTAGACTACTGGACTAATAGTCCGGCTAGTGACTAAACAACCCGGATTAGAAATATGGGGGGTAACTAAACTCCTGTGACCAGTAGTCCGGACTACTAACTACTAGTCTGGACTAAATCCCAACCCTAATTTCAACTATACTTCCAAAGATTTTAAATTTATCGCTAAGTATAATAAAGTTTAACTTTTTCTTCTACTTTTTTATACTTTTTATAAACCTTAACCGCTAAACCGTAGCGTATTTTCCGCTATCAAGAACTATATTTTCTGAAAAAAACTTAGGTTTTAGCAACTTATTATATTTTAATACCTATTCATAAATAATATTTTTATTAGTTTATAGGATAATAGGGTTGGCAATTAGTTGGACTACTATAGTTAGTAGTTAGACTACTGACTACTGTAGTTTAGTTACTGCCCTAACTACTGATTACTGTAGTTTAATTCCTGCTTTGATTACGACTACTGTAGTTTAGTTAGTGCCCCGACGACTGACTAGACTACTCCGACTACTAGAGTTAATAGTCTGACTCTAGTAGTTAGTGGGTAAAAATAATAAAAATAGTAATTATTTGGAATAATTATTATTATCTAAATTAAAGGGTTAAACATTGAATTAACCATCTTTAATAATTTAATTATATAATTAATGCACAGAGTCGCTTTCTTACTGCCTGTTTAAATAGCTTACTCCTAGCAAAAATGTATTAAATAGTTAAATAACAATTTTAATTATAGGAAAAAGTAAAATATTCTAGTACTAGTTAATATTATTATTTATAACTTACTTATAAGTACTTTTAGGTATATGTTACTACGCGTAGTGAGTTTTTAAAAGGGTATTCAAAATTGGTATTTCCACTTTAACCTCATTGCAACTTTTTAAGCACCTCAATTTCCAATCACTTCTTAAAAATCAGAATTAATGTAAAAGCTTAAAGTAAGTTAATACATAATAGATAATATGTATTTTTACGATAAGCTTAAAAAAATTTATTAATTACTACTCTAACCGGAATTAGGCGTAAGAAACGGTTAAAACAGAAATCTTTATTAGTAAACTTACTAAAAGTAAAAACATTTTTACACTAAATGAAAAATATAATAGTGCTAATTATATATAACCAGGGTTGGGACATTAGTCCTTAGTTATTAGTCACGTAGTCCGGACTACTATAATCCAGTAGTTAGAATTACAGCTGTGACTAGATTATCCGGACTATTAATCCGGGTAGTAACTAAACTACTGGACTAGTAGTCCGGGGGGTGACTAGACTACCTGGACTACTAGTTTGGGTAGTGACTAGACTACCTAGACTAGTAGTTCGGACTATTGGACTATTAGTCCGGATTACTGGACTACCTTAAAAAATATATTATTTTAAATTTCAAATTAATATGTTTCTTTTCTAATTTTACTTTTTATAAAATAGGCTTTTTAGGCACTTTTTGTATAAAACCGAAGTCTTTACTATAATAAAATTAGTTTTCCAAAATAGGTTTAAAACCTATAATAAAGCTTATAACTATCTATCTAGCTTATAATTTATTATAATATAATTACGTAAATTGCAACTTTAATTAATAATTTGAAATCGACTTGTACAAAAAGTTACAATTGGGTTAAAATAACAACCTTAGGTTTTAATCACCTTTATTAAATTGAGGAACTATAAAATTAAGAAATGAAAGTTAATACTTAGTAAGTAATAGTATAATATAATAATAGCTAATTTTGCATTAATATCTTTATAGCCGAATCTTGTAATAACAAGCATTTTAGTACTTTTTTCGATAAAAAATATTTTTCACCCTATTACTATATCATTTTTAAATGGATTTGAATGTAAGGAGGTAAAGTATACTGCTATTTATGGTATGTGAAAGCTACGTGAAGTGAATTACGTAAACCCGACTTTTAATTAACGATTTAAAATCCTGTTATATAAAAACTTGCAATTAGCTTAAAATAAGAACTTCGTATTTTAATCGATTCTAGTAAGTCCAATAGCTATAATAATGAAAAGTAAAAATACTAACTCGGAAATAACTAAATCCTAAATTAGTAAGGCACTTTAAATATATTTTTTACTAAGCCAATTTCGCAATATTTCTATTTTAAGGTATTTTATACTTTAAAAGGCAAGAAAACAAGTAAAGCCTATCGACTAGAGAACTTATTATAAGGAAGCAAGGGAATAGGAAATAAAGTGACAAATTTGTTTATAAATACAGGGAAAACGGTAAAAAGTAGTAGAAATAAGCTTAATAAATAAAGTATTAATTTCATAAGCTAATATTACTACAATATATAGCTTATTTTGGTAATTATAGTTAAATTAATTGATTAATAAGCATAATATAGTAATTAAAAATTAAAAATACTATATTAAAGGGTAGATTACTAATCCGGACTAGTGACTACCAGTAGTCAAGTAGTTGGACTACTAGTCCGGGGGGTAACTAGACTATCTGGACTAGTAATCCAGCTAGTGACTAAACTACCCAAACTAGTAATCCGGGGGGTGACTAAACTACTATAATTAGTAGTCCGGACTATTGACTACTAGTCTAGATTAAATCCCAACCCTATATATAACCCCTTTTCATTCTAAGTTAATACGCTTACTACGCTTTTAAAAACTTACTGGAAATTAATATCGCTATTTAACTCCAATTGCGACTTTTCGTACTTACGGATTTTAAATTTTATATTAAAAGTCCGGGTTATATAATAATGTAAAACTAGCTTATAAGGTATATCGTCTACAGGGTTGGGATCTAGTCTGGACTAGTAGTCAGTAGTCCGGACTACTAGTCACAGTAGTCTAGTTACCCCATAAACTAATAATCCAGGTAATCTAATCACTAACCAAACTACTAATCTAATAGTCTAGTTACCCCTCAAACTACCTTCTCCTGTAAAAAGTTTTTCTATCTTGGATGCGTTTTATTAGAAGAGCCGGCCCTAGAGTAAACCAATTAGGTGTGGTACCCTGATATTTGTCCTTAATACTAAACCCAATATTACTAACTTTTAGCACCCAACCTTTCTTTCCCCCAGCCCTCGAACTTAGCCCTTTTCCTTACCTCGTACCGAAATCCGCCAAGATAAATACTACTATTAAAACTATTAAAAAAGCTATTTAGGAGGCGATCCTAAAAGCTACTACCCGTGTTAAAGTCGCGGAAATCGCCCTTAAAGCGATCTTTAAGGTTTTCGCGAAACTCAATACTAAATTACAAAAATAGGCTACTACTACCCTAAAGCCCTAGCTTTACTTTTTTCTTCTAAAGGTTTTTAATTCCTCTGCCTAATAAGATACGCGCTTACTGCCCTACGCACCTACCCCCCTACCGGACTATACTAAGGCTTCCCTAGCTAAAAAAACTAAAGGCATTACTATTTAACCCGGCGTTAGTAATAAAATAGGTAAGGGTACCGTTACTAAGGCCGTATTAGTATCTAATCTTATTAATATTAATTAACTGGCCGCTAATAGTAAAGGCTTTTTTGCTATTATAGTAGCCGCTAATAAGGAAGATTGGGTTAAGGTTTAATCGAAGATTAGTAAAAACGTAAATATTAATTTGCCTTACCCTAACCTTTTACGGCTTAAGGGGCTACGTTACCTACGGCTAATAACTTAAAACTAAAGGCTTCCCATTAAGTATTTATCTAATTTTTATTGGATTATATACTTTTATACCTATAGACTTTAATACCTGTAATTTTTATAACTTAGCTTAAAAAAGCCTATAAGCTTCCTTATACTAAATTTTAAAAAGTCTATATAGTTACTTTAAACTATTACGTAAAGTTTAAGTTATATAAAGATTGTAAGCTTTTTGTTAAAGTTGCTGTTGCTTTTTCAGCCCCATTTGTTACTGAGCCGGAGAATCTAATGTTAATTTCCTATTACCTTTCCGGGGTTTTAAAGACCTTTTCCAACTTTAATAGCGCTTTGTATATTATTATGTATAACCTTCTAATGGTTAAGCTTTATACCGCTACTAGTTTTAAAGGTATCCGCTTCTTTTTTGGTAGAAAATTAGGGACCTTTACCGTAATAACCCCTAAAAGGGTCCGGCCCTTTTAGGTTTTCGATTTAAAGGCCGCGAAATTTTTAATCCAAAACTTACGGGTCTTTTAATACGCTTGCTATTTTAAGTATTATAACGAGTGGAAGTATTTTTTTACTGTAATTTGTAATAAGTATAGTGCCCCTTTATTTAACTATACCGGCTGTAAGAAGCTTTCCTAATACCTTAATTACCTAGGTCCTTTTACCCTTAAATATATTAATTACCCGCTTATTTTTAAGGTGGTTAGTAGTGTGGTGGTTAAGCTTACCCTTAAGTAATGTATGGTTTAACAGTATATTAGTAAGGCTCAATATAAGGTTACGAAAAAACCCACTCTAAAGGCAGCTAATATAGAGATAATTACTATACTGGCTTTAACCCCTATTACTATAACTAGCTTTACCTAACTTGCCCCCTTCCGTAAAAGGGGGGATAAGTTTGATTTAATTACTTAAAAAGCTAAAGAGAACTTTAACGCTTTTTTAACGGTAATAAGATCTATAGCTGTAATTGTTGCTAAGGCTGTTAATAAAGCTTTTGCTATTGTAATTCCCTTTATATTGGAATTAATAGTAACAATTTGCCTTATTACGTTGGTAACTGTACCTTTTTAGGTCCCCTACAACCCCCCGGCCACTTTAAGCCTTTCTACTCTAGTTACCCTTATGGTAAAGTTTCCGTAGGCCTTTGCAGAGGTTATAACTAAAAACGCCGCTTATAAACAGGCCGCTTTTATCCCTAAGCCTTTTAACGTATAGAACCTAAACTACGTCCCGTACCCGTTCTACCCCTTCCCCCTTAGCCTTCTAAAGGTTACGGAGGCGAAAGCCATTACGTTAGAGATTTTTTAGTATAATTAGAAAAACGCGTATACTATAGCCTAAGTCCTATTAAAGGGCCTAGTAACTTATAGCCTTATAGGGTATAATATTAAGTAAATTTACCGGAACGGTATTAAGGTGGTTTTAAATAATAAAATAAATATAGCTAAATTAGTTACGTATATTGCTTATAATTACCCGCTCCCTAAGGCCCGCTTTAGCCTTACTAATAGCAATAAGGCTTTAAATATAAGGGTTTAGTAGGTAATAGCCTAAGTTTTAGTTAAAAGTGACTTTACGGCTTGGTTAAGGGAGTATAAAACCCTTATTACCACTAACCTCTACACTAGCTCCTAAGCCTTCTTTAATAAGGTTGGGGTAAAAGCAAATAAAACCACCCCTTTAGATAAAAAGTAACCTAATTATAATATCTGCTAATTGCAATTAGTTTATTATAATACTTGACGGCCTATTGGAATAAATTGCCTTCTAGAGCTTTCCAATAGTATATATATAGAAGCCTTCGCTTTTATACGGCTAAGTACATAAATACTTAGGCTATACCTTCTTTTATATAGATTTCCTAAATACTTAAACCACTACTTATATAGCTAATATATACTTAATAATTTAGGTATAGAAATTAACCCTTTTTATAAGTTTAGTATAAGTAAATAGTTTTATAGTTATTAATTTATACTAATTAAATAAATACCTTTTTACTTTTATTACTATTAAATTTACCAAATCCCTTAAAATTAGGCCAAAAACGGTAGTAATAGGCAACTTTAACTCCTATTACCCGGTATAGGAGCCTAGCCTTAACTACTTTAATTAGTATTTAAATAGGCTTTATAATTGGTAATAGGGTTATTTGGACCTTTTCCTCCTTAACAAAAAAGGCTACTTTACTTATACCAACTACTATATAGGTTTTTTCTTTATCCTGGACCTTACTTTTAGCCCGCCTAAGTGTTATACCCGGGTAAAATATAGGGTTTTGGATTATAAAATATTAAAGGTTATATACTTAGGGCCCTAGCCCCGGCGTACCCCCCAAGGGTTTTCCCTTCCCTTAGACCGTTTTAAAGACGTAAGGTTTTATGTTATAGGACGCCTCGCTTAATTTCCCGCTACCCTAGCCACTATAGTTAAAAAGCTAAAGGCTTAGGCCTTTTTCTTTATAAATATAGTAGAAGGTATAATTAGGGTTTAGTTACGTTATATTAGAAGATATTTTAAAAAATACCCTTAGTAGATATTAAAATTAGCTAAGGTTAAATTTAAGGACCTTAAAGGCTTTATAAAATTTTGTTAATATGTCCGAATAAAGTATTATAGGAAAATAGTCGACTATTTATATAATGCAGAGGACTTGGGTAGGATTTTTAGATAAAGGTATATCCCTATTAATAACCGCTTTACCTTACTTTATACAAAAGGGGAGGAGTATAAGGACTTAGATAGTATTGTGGAATATATAGTATTTTAGGCCTTCCATAACCCCGGCGTAAACCCCTTTCTACCGTATTACTATTGGGGACTTACCCTTTTACCGGAGGTATAGTCCGAGCTTACGGCTTAGCCGATAGAAATCGAGGTACGGGTTGTTTTTTTTGTTGGAAAGGTTAATATACCCGGCCCCAATTACATTTTCCTTACTTTGGTATATTATATTTAAAGAAATTTATTAAACCCTAAAAGTAGAAAGTTTAACTTTAAAATTTGCCTTAATACCTATTATAACTATTTTATAGCTTTAGTTACTGGGATGTTTTAGTTTAGTTATTTTCCTTACGTTTTTAAGCGTACTATTATAGTCACCCTTTTTAAGCTAAGGAGGGATTTATATTCCTTTAAAGGATAAAGGCTTATTATCCTTTTTTTTACTTATAGTAAGGGGTTTAAACGCTTTTTTGTTATCTGTATAATTTGGGCTGCTTTTATTTATAGCCTCCTCCCAAAGGGTACGGTTGGGGCGGTACCTACTTGCTCCGCTATAAACTTTGTTATTTATATAATTTATAATATTGAAACCGCTTTCCGTTACGGTTTTTACTTATTAGTTATAATTTACGATATTGATATTACTTACCCCTTTATACAATCTAACGCCTTAGCCTTAGTATTAAAGGGTTAGTAATAGTTAGTATAGTTTATAAACCTCGCTAATTCCTTTTACTAGGACCGCTTATACTTTTTCCACTAGGCTGGTGGTAATTACCGCTTTAGTAACGGTTTTTTTTAAGGTTTTCTATAGTTTTTTATTTTTTTTATAGTATTTTCCTTGGTTTTAGTTACTAAATTATTACAGAGGGGGGTGTTTTATTATATGAATAACGTATTTTACCTTACCTTAAGATATAATTTAATATAAGTTTAATTTGCGGTAAGTAGTTAAGCCTTTAAGCTTTATTGTTTTACTATAGTATTGGGTTTATACGTTAACTTAAAGAAAACTAAGGTTTTTTACGTTCCTTTTAGGGGATATAGCTTTAAGGCCCGGGTATTAGCCCGCTACCCCCTTATAGCTACCCTAACGGGCTTTATTAGGGCTAAATAATAAATTAAGTAGTTAGGGGTAATTTTAAATAATAAGCTTTTACTTACTAGTTACGTATAAAATAAAACCTTATAGGTTAAGTATCTAGTAAACCTAGCCGTAAGAACTAATTAAGTTTATAGGGGGTTTCCTATAATATTAGCCCATACGTTTTACGCTGTGGTTGCGGTCCTAATAGTTATGTATGGGCTTTCCGCCTTTTTCCCCGGGTTTACCCGCTTAGGTTATTATGGTAATATGGTACGCTTAACCGTTTTAAAGATACTAGAACTTTTATTAGATTCCTGTTTTGCGACCTTTTAATATATAATTCTCGTTTAAAGAATTATAGTAATATCCGTTTAGTAATAAGTAATTAGCTCTTTCCCTATAAAGGTATAAAGAAGGTTACTAATTAACGCTACCCGATGGCTTATAATACTATCTTCTAATTACCCCGTTTCGGCTTAGTTTTTAAAAGCTTCCCTGAACGGATGGTCTTAACTTTACTTCTTTACGCGCTTCGCCCCCCCTAACCCCGGGCCAGCGTTAAAGGGTTTTAGCTAATAGAAAGCCAAATATTAAAGGGATTATACCCGGTAGGTTAACCTATTGAAAGCGGACCCGGTTAAGTAATAGTCCCGTTACCGCCCCTACTCCTTTAACGAAATCTTGTAATACTTCTAACTAAGGCTACTAGCTCGCCTTTTACGTATAGATTTTATACGGGCTTTAGGTAAGTAATCTAAGTACTAGGACTTTTACTCCCTTTACTACTAATTCGACTATCCCCCTAAGGCCTACTTATACTATATATGCGGAGATTTTTAGGAGTAGGGATACTTTACTATATATTTAATTACGTAAGTACTTTAGCCTATAGGGTTAAAATACCTATTTAACTAATATATTTACCTTACCTACATAGCCTTTTACTACCTAACCAAGCGTAAGTTTAAATAACGGGGTATTAAATACGTTAAAGGGGTTTATTAAGACTTATTTAACCGGTTTTATAAACTTATTACGAGTATCTAGTCCCGTTTACTGATAATTCCCCCCTTCAAGCTGGATTTAAACGTATTAAGTATTTTTATAGTTGTTTCCTATAGGTTTTGTTTAAACCCGCCCCTAGCCCCTTTCCAACCCCCTTAACTAGCAGGCTTTATCTTCCCTACTACTAAATTAATTACGGTATTAAACCCTTTATTACCCGTTAAGCGTAAAGTATTTATATACCCTTAACCCAACGTTGTAGATTTAAACTTAGAGTTAAACTAGGTAAAGGAGTAAATTAAATACCTTTGTGCCGTTTTGCTGAATTTTGACTAGGCGTTAGCGTCTTTATAGTACTAATTCGAATCTACGCTATATTTTTTTAATACAAGATACTAGTAATGTAAGTAAGGCTTTGGTCCTTTTGTTTCTTTTCCTTTGTCGATATGAGGGGAGTTTTTGATGGGGTTTTAGGAAGCTGCGTATAGTAGCTATTATATGGTTTTTGGGAATTCCATAATAGGGGTCTGCTTTAGGGCATGACGTGGGTTTGGCTAGTATTAGGGGTTTAGGTAGCTGTAGGTGTAATAGACTTTTGTAAATAAGTTCCCTTTTCTCTTTTCGGGTTAGTAAGTTTCCCTTGCCGCCGTTATAGGGACGTCTAATTAGCCGTGCCGGCTGGACCTGTGCCGATAGTCAGGTAAATGCTAAAATCCCATTTTATTCCATTACCCCTTAAACTAGTAATCTAACTACTTAACTACTATATTCACTAATCCAAACTACTAATCCACCCCTTAATATAGTATTTTTAAGTTTTAATTATTATATTAGAATTATTAATCAATTATTTCGATTTTTATTACTAATATAAGCTACATATTAAATTAATATTAGCTGATAAGATTAGTAATCTACTTATTAGGTATAATATGTTTTCTAGCTGGTAAGTTTCATTATCTTTTTGGCCCTTTTAACTGCAAAACGCCTTAAAATAAAGATATCGCGAAATTAGCTCAGTAAAATATATATTTAAAATACCTTACTAGTGTAGTATAAGGTTATTTCTTAATTAGTATTTTTCACTTTTAGTTACTATAACTATTGGATTTATCAGAATCGATTAAAATATAAAGTTTCTATTTCGAGCCAATTACAATTTTTGGCACAACTGAAACCAAAGTTATTATTTTAACGCAATTATAAACTTTTGTACAAATCGATTTCTAATTATTAATTTAAACTGCAATTTACGTAACGCTAGCGTAATTACCGTTAAATCCGCTAATTTATCATTATTTAAATAATCATTTTCAAATTAATTATCAATTATAGTTTACTTTTATTTAACTAATCGCTTTGGTAATCTAACTTTCTTTAAATAAGTAACGTAATAAATAGTAAGTAAATCCAATACACTTTTAAAGTTTTTTACTAAATACTAAATAAAATGTAAATTTTAACCCTTTTAATAGATTTAATAGTAAGATTTTGAAAAATATAGCCGTAACAATAAGATTTCCTCCGCCTTCTACTCAGGCAAGTTATTTATATTCTTAAGCGCTAATTTAGAAGTAAATTATCTAGAAAAGCGGTTTTTAAGTTACTTACGTAGTTAATTAACGTAAAATACGGGTAAATCCCTCCAAATACTAAAAGGTTCTAATTTATATAAGTAGTTAACTATATACGCGATCTTATAATATTACTATATTAGGGGAAAGTTTAACTTATCGCTTAATTAGTTAATTAATTAAACCTTTTTAATAATAAAAATATAATCCTTTAATTTGAAATTAAAAGTTTAATAGTATTTATTCGCCTATATAGCTAATTACTTATTAACTTTATTAATGATTTTATACATAATATTTACGTAGCTTTAAACCATTTATATTATCTTTTAAACGTCTTTACAATTAATACGTTTCGCAAACATAAAATTAGGATTTTTAAGATTTATTTACATTTTCTTTTATTAAATAAAAGGTTTATTAGAAAACTATATATAATTTTATATAAAAACTGCTTAATATTATTCTATTATAAGCTTAACTAAATTACGTTAAAAGTAAATATATATTTTAACTAATTATTTTCAAAGCAGTTAATAAAGGGTTAAAGGTACTAATTAATATGAGTATTCATAATTTTAGCCTAACTAATAATTTAAAAGTACCCAATTATTAATAACTTTTACTTAACGTCAAGAATTTTAAAGACTTTATCCGTAAAATTAACCGTAAATTAGGGTTTGTAATTAGTAATAATTTCTTTTAGTAATTTATAATAATAGTAACGCTTTTTATAATATATACGTATAATATTATATACTGTTGCGGTTTTATAGTAAGGTACGTACTATAAAGCTTTACTTAAGCAGCAAATTATTATTGTAATGTTATTAAAACTCTTTTAGTTTTTTAATTATAACTTAAAATTAAGAATAAAGTATTATTAAATGTAAAGTAGTATTAAAAGTAATTAAAAAAGATTAGAAACTTTATTATAAGGGACTTTCGAAAAGTTACAAATTATGTAATTATTAATATACATATTAATATTTTTAACTAACCTTAATTATTAATACTATACGTAAATTATTTTACGTTTTTTATTTTATTGAGGGTAAGTATAAGTTATTCAAACGTAAAGCTTTTTTAATAACTTTTATATAAAAATTATCTTAATCGGGGATTATTAACTTACTATAGCAAAGTAATAGGTAATTTCTAATAAGAGAAAAGCTAAAACGCTTTAAAACCGCGTTTTAACTTCAGGTTTTAAGATTAAAACTAAAGCGGTTAGTAATAAAAACCGTATTAACTAAAGCGTAGTTAAATAACTCTAATAACAAAAGATTAATAAAATAAATATAGTAATTTTCGAGAAAAAAAGCGTTAAGGACATTAAAGTAATAACAGCAAATTATAATAAAGGTTTTCAAAATTATTAATCGTATAGTAAAATATACGTAAATTATAATATATATCTCTTTTTGCTTTTTACGTTATAATATTTTCGGCCTTTTTAAATAATATATCCGTAATTAGATTTTTAAAACCTAATTAATAAATAATAATAAAGTAATATTAAGTAAGTAAGTTAACTTATCCGGATTATTATATATTTAAATATTACTTAATAGTATAATATTTTAGTATTTTATAATTAGTAATTATAAAAAAATTAACTATATAATTTTATTAATCTAAGCCTTTAGATTATTAAAGCTTCAATTACTATAAATATCTTTTTATTTTAAATATCATAATCTTATTCGGCATTTTATATATTTTTAAGTAAAAGGTAACGGGATATCGATTCTTATTATACTTTTATAAAAGGACTTTAGTTAAAACTTTATTAAAAACGTTAATTTTAACCTTTATTCCGTAATTAAATTTAAAATGATAAAATACTAATACTAAGGTAAAAATACGTTTTAATAGCGTAAAAGCTTCTATATACTGAAAATCTTATATAAAAGAAACGTTTTTTTATATTAAATACGTTAAAAACTATACTAGTTAGTTAAATATAAATATAAACTATTAATAAAAGTTATATAAGCTTAAAAAGACCTATACTCCTTTTAGTATATAGGAGACTTATTAATCCTTAATAGTATAAACTTTCTTAAAATCTATATAAATTTTGTTAATATTAATAATAAAACTAAAGTATTTTATTTTTATAATATAAAACTCGCATTTTTTAAAGTTAATTTAGAAGACTCGGAGCGCATACGCACCGAGAGTAGATAGAAGGCACTCATGTGCTATAACTATATAGAAGAGGGGCCGCCTACCCCTTAGGGGTGGAAGCCTTCGGCTTCCTACGGTTTAAGACAAATAATAATAATTTAAAAGACTATCTCCCTTAGATAACCTAAAACTTTCTATATATATTTATAACATTTTTTAATTAAATTAAAGTAAAACAATATATTATTAAGATAAGTAGTATAAAAGTCGTTAAACATTATAAATAAGTTATTTATAAATCGTTAAACGGTTACGGGATTATTAATAAATTCGAATAAAATTACGTAATACTTGTAAACGCTAAAATACGTATAAAACGTTATTAAATTAAAATCTTTTTTATAAATTTAAATTTAGTAAGAAGCCTAATAGATATTAATCTTAAAAAATACCTTTACCTTGTTAAAATAGGATAAAGTCTTATTAATTGAAAATAATAAATATTAATCATTTTTCGTAATAGTACTAAGCTTACGGTAATTTATATATATACGAAAACTATTCTTAATTTTCCATATCACTAAAACTAAGGCCGCTTACAAAATATCATTAGGGATAATAAATCCTTTTTAAAGATTTTTAACTATATATTCGTAATAGGCTTTAAGTTCCTTTAATAATATTTTATACAGTAAATTAAACTTTAAATCTTCTAACTATTTACCTTTTCTTAATTTAATCCCATTATTTATACTTAAACGTTATAATATTAATATATTTAAATTCACTTTATTAAATACATTAAAATAATTATAATACTTTTTTAAGACGCTTATAAAAACCATATTTTAAAGGCTTTTATTATCATAACCTAAGGATTTAATTTATTAGCCTAAATAGTAATATACTTATCTAAAATATAGGTATTTATTTTATAAATATTAGTAACGACAACCTTTTTGTCCTTCCAATTTTTAAAAAACTTATTAATCGCAAAACAGTAATATTTAACAATTTCTATTAAAAGGGAATATTGTAAAATACGCAGTTTATTTTAACTAATATTAAATCCGTAAATTTTATAATAACTTATAAAAAAAGCATTTTAAAAGTTAGGGAAATTAGTAATTATATACGCTTATTTAGTTACTTTTATTATTTTAGCTCCTTAACGTACGTAAATATAAAATTATACTTTTATAATAATAAATTTACTTTTTCTTTAAAAGTATATGTTTCGGGGAAAACAAAGCAAATAATAATAACGTTAAATAGTACTTTATAAACGCTAAACTATCTCTAATTAATAATAAAATCGTAATAAATCTAAATGATTACGAACCGTTAATTATAAAAAAGGTGATTTTAAATCGTTAAGTCAATACGGATAACTAATTTTACTATTTAGCGAAAACTACTATTATATTTAGTTAAATTTTGGAAAATAAAACTACGCTTAGCGTATACATTTAATTATCTTATTACGTAACGCGTAAAGTATATACTTATAGTTAAATATTAATTAACTCTTATAATAGTAAAACTATTATTAATTTTAACTTTAATATTACGTTAATTACCTAAGTTATAGTTAATTATAAAAAGATTTCCCTTAATTAAGTCGAAAGAAATATTATTATTTACAATTATTATTTATAAACCTTTAGTAATATAAGCCAATATAATCCCTTGTAACGACCTGTATAACCCTAACCCTGTGAGGGTTCTTGACTGTGGTCACAGAGGTAAGGAGTGCCGGGTGTAAGGTAGGTAGAAGTGCTGGTGATCACACAGATCGTAAGCAGTCAGAAGATGCTTCAGTGCAAAGGTGCAAAGTAGTGTTATTATCGTTACTGCTATCGAGGGGAAATCCAGGGCCAGGACCGGCCCTATATATATCTGTGAAAATCGTGGACCCGTGGACCCGTGGTCCCGGCCCCGGGTCCCCGGGTCCCCGGGACCCTTGGACCCAAAGGCCCACGGACCCGGCCCCGGGTCCCTGGGTCCCTGGGTCCTTCCTGATTGGCCGTTGCGTCCCAGGACCCGTGCGCTGTACCTACTTCCCCCGGGTTCTTCCTGATTGGCTGTCCCGACCCTTTTCGTGCCTGAGGCCCCCACGGCCCCACCACGGGTCGTGACATCCCTAGGAAAAAGTTAATATTCCCCAAGGAATTTAATTTTTTAAGCCGCTTTAAAACTCCTTTTTAACTATAATAGTCTTAGTACTTTAACTAATACGTCAAAAATAACGTTAATAACCCTCGACGATTTCGTAAATTTAAGTAAAGTAAAAGTCTTTTTTATTAAATAGTTACGCGTAATATAGTTAAGCATATTATACGTAAAGTAAAGTTTTTTCTCCGCGTAGCGTAGTAGTTTTACAGTATTAATTTAAGCTATTTTCGCCTTTATTACTATCAGGGTTGGGATTTAGTCCGGAACTAGTCACAGTAGTCTAGTCACAGCCCGGACTACTAGTCCAGTGGTCTAGTCACCTCCCGGACTAATAGTCCAAACTACTTAACTGTTATAGTCACTAGTCCGGACTAGTAATCCACCCCTTAATATAGTATTTTTATTCTTTAATAACTATATTAGGCTTTTTAATTACTTATTTTAATTCTTATTACTAATAAACGGTATATAGTATATCACTATTAGGCAGGGTTGGGACATTAGTCCTTAGTCATTAGTCCGGTAATCCGAACTACCATAATCCAGTAGTCAGAATCACGGCCGTAACTAGACTACTGGACTAGTAGTCCGGGTAGTAACTAGACTACCTGGACTAGTAGTCCGGACTACTAGACTATTGTAAAAATTGAAAATTAAAATATTAATTAAATAATTATATTTACTGATTATGTAGTTTCTTATTTTTCCCACGGTTATTTATTATAAAATCGACTTTTATAGCACATTTTCTATAAAATTAAACTTTTTACTATAATACTATCAACTATTTTAAATGGATTTAAGGCTTATAATAAAGCTTATAACTATTTATTCAACCTATAAGTTATTATAATATAATTACGTGAATTCAGTTTTTAATTAAGGATCAGAAAATCCACTTCCACAAAAAGCCACAATTGGTTTAAAATAACAACTTCAATTTTTAACTACTTTTATTAAATCGAGTAACTGTAATATAACAAAATAAAAGCCACTACTTGTTAAGTAGTAATATATCAAAACAATAGCCTATTTTAGACTTATATTTTTCCAGGCCAGTCTACTAATAATAATTCTTTTAGGGGTTTGTTTGATAAAAGTATAATTTCCTCTCCATTCCCATATTAAGTTTATATAACCCTAAGTGCTATAAGGTAAAGTATCCTACCCTATACACTACCTATAAGCCATTTTAAATTAATTAAGTAAACTGGATTTTTAATTAACGATTTAAGATCTAGTGATATAAAAAGGTGCAATTGGCTCAAAATAAGAACCTCGAATTTTAATCGGCTCTAATAAATCCAACAGCTATACTAACTAAAAGTAAAAAATACCAATCAGGAAATAACATTATACTAAAGTAGTAAGCTATTTTAAATATATATTTTACTAAGCCAATTTCGTAATATTCTCACTTTAAGGCATTTTGCACTTAAAAAAGCAAAAAAACATAATGAGATTTTACATAGGAGATAACATATTATTTCTAATAAGTCGATTATTAATTTTATTAGCTAATATTAATATAGTATATAGCTTATATTAGTAATAATAATTGAGGTAATTAATTAATAAGCCTAATATAGTATTTAAAAATTAAGAATACTATATTAAAGGGTGGACTACTAGTCCGGGGGGTGACTAGACTACTGGACTAGTAGTCCGGACTAAATCCCAACCCTGCTATTAGGTAATAAAATTAATAATCTATCTTTTTCAGTAAAACGTCCCTTTTCTTCTTATTACTTTTATATTATAAATAAGGAAAAAAATGATAAAACAGCGTTAAAATAAGAATATAACGAATTTGGCTTAGTAAAATAAATATTTTAAGTGGCTTACTAACTTAGGATAAGGTTATTTCACAGTTACTCTTTTTTACTTCACGTTATTATTGCTATTGGACTCAGTAGAATTAATTAAAATATAAAGTGTTTATTTTGAGCCAATTACGCTTTTTGAGATAACTGGATTTGAAATCGATAATCAAAAATCGAGTTTAGCTAATTAACTTAAAATGGCTTTTAGGTGGTAAATATAGTAGTAAACCGTATCTTTTACCACCAAAGATTATTTAAAGATATTATGGAAATGGGGAGAAAAGTAGATTTCGATCGCAAAATCACCGTAAAAAGCTTATTATTACGAGAGTAAGCTAATAATATATAAATTTAAAATATACTCCCACTCTATTTCACTATTACTTGGTAGGTAGTAACTTTAATTTTATTGTAATGTAAGTTTTCGATTTAATAAAAGTGGTTAAAGCCCAAAATTGTTATTTTGACCCAATTATAAGTTTTTGCACAAGTGTATTTTTAATTATTAATTAAAAGTTCAGTTTACGTAATTATATTATAATACGTTATAAGTTAAATAGATGGTTATAAGCTGTATTATAAGCCTTAAATAGTTTTTAAAAAACCTATTGTACTATAGTAAAAAGTTTAGTTTTATACCAAAAGTGCCTTAATATAACTAAATTTAATATATAATTTAAATTTCGCAGTACTCTAATAGTCCGGACTAGTAGTCCAGTAGTCCGGACTACTAGTAACGGTAGTCTAGTCACCCCCCAAACTACTAGTCCAGTAGTCTAGTCACGGCCGTAATTCTAATTACTAGACTACAGTAGTCTAAACTACCGAACTAATAACTAAGGACTAATGTCCCAACCCTGATTATTATACTTATTAAGGTAAAAGTAACTAAATTTAAATTTAAATTAACAGTTGAGTTTAATCGTACTAGGGTAGTGACGTAACTACCTTTACCTTATAAGCTATTATTACTTTACAGGTTAAACGCGTTATTAAATTAAATAGCCTAATTGCTTTAATTTATTTATATAAACTTATTATAATTGTAAGCTCCTTATACTACGTTGTAACTATAACTTATAGTAATTTTTCTAACGTTTTAAGAGTATTTTTTAAAGCCTATATTGTAATTAAGATATTTTTTAATTATATTATTTTTAGGGTAATTAAAAGCTTACGGTATATTTTTAAGTTTTAATCGGACTTAAGGTAATAGCTAATATTAATTAAACTGATAAAGGCATTATAAAATTTAAGAAAGTCCTTATTTATTTATATTTATAGTTAATTAAATTTTTCATAAATAGTTTTAATTTTATCAAGGTTTGCATAAGTACGTTTAAGGTAATTAAATAATTAGGTTAATAAAATAATAAGGGTTAAGTAGTTATAATGTAGAAATGGTACTAAATTAGCGGTAATATTACCTTGAAAATAGCTTTTAATATATACTTATTTAACGTAATTTACCATAAAATGACTAGTATTTACCTTTATCTTATTTTCGATTTAGTAAAGTTAAACTTTAAAGGTGATTATATTGTAGTTAAAATTATCGTAAAAGATGAAAGCTTTTTCAACCTTGGCGGATTAACCGGAACTAATAGTAAAGGTATTTAACTATTTAGTTAGTATATTATAGTAACTTTTCTAATAGTTCAAAAACTTAATAACCTTAATAAGTTAGTTAATATAACGCATTTACTTATTAATTATAATATAGTACGCTTAACTAATACCTAATTATTACAAGTAGCTTTTTTACTAATATAAACGTTTTAATTACTAGTAAGCGATATAATAATTTTATTATCTAGGAAAAATTTAAAATCAGTAAAACTGAAGTAACGTAATTCAACGTTAAAAAACTAAGTAAATGTATTTTTTTATCATTAACGTACCCCTTATTCTTAGGGAACTTTATAATACTATAAACCTTGTAAATTTAAGTATATAAATATAAAAAGTTAATATTAAAGTTATAAATAATAAGATAAACTTATTTAATTTACTAATGGTAAGTAAATATAAAGATATATATAGCGCGTATTTTATAAAATATAATTTTAAAAACCCTTTTAATATACTTAATAAAGTTGAATTTATTTATTAAGTTTTTAGAATAGAGATTATAACCTTTAGGAGCTATATTTTAAAAGATAAAGGTAAAATCCTTATAATAAAAAATATTAATAGTAATAATAAGTACTTTCTCCTATAAATTATTATTAAAATTTATTTAGGTAAAGATATAGTAGTTAAGCTAACTGTAACGGTAAAGTATTTTATAAAATTCCTTTTTAATTTAGAAATTATCTTCCTCTTTTTTACTATTAGCCTTTTTATTTTCTTTTTATATAGTAGTAAAATATATCGTATAGTAGTTGGGAATATATTTGATTATTGCTAATTGGTAATATAATTTTGTATCCTTTTTGTTTTTCGGGGCGATATAGTTGAGGTTGCGTAGATTAAATTATTTGCGCTTAGGCTTATTATTATTGTTAAAATAATTAGGATTTGTTTCCTTAGCTATCTTGGTTAATTATTTAACTTGATTTAAATACTTAATTAGATTAGGTTATACTTAATTTGGTAGTATAGTATCTTCTTTATATATTATAATGTAGAAAATCGCTTATTTAGTTAGGGATTTGCGTTATTAGTTACTTTTAATAAGCGTAAAAATAAAATAAATGGTAAAATGGGGTTTTCGATACTTTTTATTATATTAGGGTACTGCTTTAATAAATATAAGGGTTTAAATAAGGAGTGGTATTTGATTAGAATAAGAAGTGTAAGGAGAAAGGAAACAGGTTAAGCTTGGATCCTAAAGCTAAACTAATAGTAGTATGCGGTATAGGGCGTATAAACTACCTAAGGCCTTAAGTGGGTTATAGACCGGTTGGGGCTGTGATAATAATATAGTTACGTGAATTTAACTTTTAATTTTTAATTAAAAATCTACTTACTTAAAAGCTATAATTAGGTTAAATGATAACTTTGGTTTCTAATTACTTTTATTAAATTTAGGAATTTCAATATTATACTAGAAACGTTACTACTTATTAATTAATAATATAATTTGTTTTTAGGCTAATTTTGTAATTAGAGTTGGGATTTAGTCCGTACTAATAATCTACCCCTTAATACAGTATTTTTAATTTTTAATTGTTATATAGGCTTATTAATTAAATATTCTAATTAGTATTATAGATATAAGTTATATACTATATTTATATTAGTTAATAAATTAATATTTTATTAATGTGCTATGACTAGATAAAAGAGAGACCACCTATTTATTAGGTGTGGAAGCTTTGGGCCTTTTACGGTTTAAGATAAATGATAATAATATTTTATTGATTAAGCCTATATTTACCACATTCTACCGCTTGTTTTGTATTTATGAGCGGATTTGCTACTTTCTATGTATTTAATTATTATTTCTATATTATAATTTATAAATATAAAAAGATGATAAAAAAGCAGGGTTGGGATTTGGACCGGACAAGTAGTTTACCCCTTAATAGGGTATTTTTATTTTTTAATTACTATTTAAAGTTATTAATTAAATATTTTTATAAGAGGATATCTCGCCTTACTGTAGGATTTGTCTTTTCTCACTATAATTTCCAAAAATCCCCATGTATAACCCTCACCCCCCACAAAACCCTACCTAAAAAGGTATATCCGCCAAATCGCCTACCCAAAATTCTGCCGCCTCGCACCTTACGATCAATCGACTATTACAACAGCAACAAACCTTCCAACTGCGCGTACCCACGTCGCTATTACGACTTTCGTAGCTGCTACGCTGCTGTCGCAAAGGTAAGGGCAATTGAATCATACTACATTAGCTATAATTAACTACTTGTAGATAAAAGTTAATGAGACGTAAAGGGGTACAAAGGACTTTTAAGTACTTAGCTAGTAGTAAAGCAACTACGGCAGCGGTGCTTTACTAAGCCGGCATCTTATCGCTTCCTTATCGGTTAGACTAAAATCGATTCTAATTAACAATTATAGCAAAAACAGCAGATTTGAACAAATCCAGCCTCGGTACCCTATGGTCGCAAGTACTGGCAGCAGTGGAAACGGTAGTTCAATCAACTAAACTGCGACGCCCTTCACCGCCTACCTGTAATAGCTTAGTAGGCGGAAAAGTGGAGCAGATCAGATGTACTACAGTGAGAAAAGACAAATCCTACAGTAAGGCGAGATATCCTCTTTTATAATTATTACTAATGTAGGCTATATAATATATTAATGTCAGCTCATAAACATTAAAATCTATTCATTAGTTTTAATAAGTTCTCTAGCTGGTAAATTTCATTATATTCTTTTGCGTTTTAAAGTGCCTTAAAATGGGAATATTACCAAATTGGCTTAGTAAAATATATGTTTAAAATAGCTTACTATTTCAGTATAACGTTATTTCTGAGTTGGTACTTTTTACTCTCAATTACTATAGCTATTAGATTTATTAGAATCGATTAAAATATAAAGTTCTTATTTCGGGCCAATTATACCTTTTTATAAGTGGAGTGTAAATAGTAAATTAAAAATCGAGTTTACTTAGTTAACTTAAAATAGCTTTTAAGTTGTATATACAATAGTGTAACTTACCTGTTAATACTATACACGTTTCAAAAATAATATAGGAATAGAGAGAAAAATATTTTTTTTACTAAAAAAACCGCTAAAAGGATTATCTCTTTAGGTGTGAAACGGAGCCCACCCCGTTATCCGGCCCACAAATACCTCTTGCTTATATAGTAAGTAAATACTAGCCACATTAAATCCTGACGGTCCAATAGGTTGCCACTTATGCAGTAGGGGGGGTAGGCTCCCTTTCACACCTAAAAAAATTACTACAAAATTAGGCAAAAAAAAATAAAAAATCTAAAATAGGTTTTTATTATATTATATTATTACTTAATAAGTAATAATATTCTATCTTATAATTTTTTTAATTTTTTAATTTAATAAAAGTGGTTAAAGGCTAAAGTTATTATATTAATCTAATTGTAAATATTTATATAAGTAAATTTTTAATTATTAATTAAAAATATATTCTACGTAATTATACTATAATAACTTATAGGCTAAGTAAATAGTTATAATGTTTATTATAAGCCTTGAATTAATGTTAAAGAGATTTATGGTATTATAGTGGAAAGTTTGGTTTTATAGGAAAAGTGCCTTAATATAATTTGAAATTTAATCTTCTTAGTAATTTAATAGTTTGGATTAATAGTCCAGTAATCTATATTATTAGTCCAGGTAGTTTAATTACTCCCTAAACTACTAGTTTAGTAGTTTAGTTACCCTTTATACTATTAATTCCGGGTAATTTAGTCACAGTTGTAATTTTAACTACTAAACTATAGTAGTCCGGATTACTAAACTAATATTTAAGAACTAATATCCTAACCCTGTAAAAAAGCCTTGTAATAAAAATGTTACAAAATTAGCTTAATAAAATAAATATTTTTAGTAGTTTATTAACTTAGTATAACCTTATTTCCTAGCTAATATTTTTCACTTTACGTTGTTATTATTACTAAGCTTACTAAAGTTGATTAAAATATGAAGTTTTTATTTTGAGCTAATTACGCCTTTTAATATAACTGTATTTTAAATTGTTAATGAAAATTCGAGCTTAGTAATTAACTTAAAATAGCTTTTAGGTAGTATATATAGTAGTATACTATATCTTCTAGCACAAAAGCCTTTTTAGAAATGGTATGGAAAGAAGGAGAAAAATGGATTTTAATCGAAAAAAACTGTAAAAAGATCATTATTACGAGATAAAGCTAAAAAAAATATAAATCTAAAATATGCTATTACTCTATTTTATTGTTACTAAATAGGTAATAGTTTTATTTTGTAGTATTCTAACTCCTCGATTTAATAAAAGTAGTTAAAAGCTAAAGTTATTATTTCAACCCGATTATAACTGTTTACACAAGCGGATTTTTAGTCACTAATTAAAAAGTCAGTTTACGTAATTATATTACAGTAACTTATAGGCTGAATAAATAATTATAAGCCTTATTATATATAAGCCTTAACTCTTTTTTAAAAAAATCATAGTATTATAGTAAAAGGTTCTTTTTTATACGAAAAGTACCTTAATAACACTAAATTTAATATAAAACTTAATTTTCGAGTAGTCCAGTAGTCCGGACTACTGAACTATTATCTAAGAACTAGTGTCTCGACCCTAAATATAGGCTACATATATTAATATTGGCTAATAGAATTAATAATTCATATTTTAAGCTTCTTTATACTAATTTTTACTAGTTTTTCTCTATTAACAAGCGGAGTTGCCACTTTCACCTTTTCCGTTACTTTTTTTATTACAAATATAAAAAGATAATAAATAATAGCAAAGTTTATTTAAACCGCTAATATTATTATATAAGGTATTAATTACGTAATAATCATTAATAATTAGTAGTGATACTATTTCTAATTATTATATAAAAACTTGGTTTCGTAGTAATTGAACTCCTGGAATATATTAAAAGCCTTCGAAAATCGATAAAGGCAAACCAACTTAGATCGACGATTTAGGATGTCCAATTTTGAACTTTCGATTACAAATCCGACTTACTTAGTTAACTTGAATAGCTTTCAAGTAGTATATACAGCAGTATACTTTAACTTTTAGCATCAAAGTTCATTTAAAAATACTCTAGTAATGCGGAGACAAGTATTTCTTTATCGAAAAAGGATTTAAAAAACTTATTATTACAAGATTAACCTAAAAATACATATCTAGAGTAAGTTATTATTATATTATACGATTGCCTAATAAGTAGTAACTTTTATTTTATAATATTATAGTTCCTCGATTTAATAAAAGTGGTTGGAAGCTCAAGTTCTTATTTTAACCCAATTGTAACTTATTGCACAATTGGATTTCTAATCATCAATTAAACATTTAGCTTATGTAATTATATTGTTATTATTATTTGTCTTAAACCGTAGGAAGCCGAAGGCTTCCACCCCTAAGGGGTAGGCGGTCCCTCTTCTATATAGTTATAGCACATGAGTGCCTTCTATCTAATCTCGGCGCGCATATGTAATTATATTATAATACCCTTAAATTAGATAGATGGGTATAAGCTTTATTAGAAGGCTTTAATCCATTTAAAAATAAAACTTTATAGTATTATAGTATAAAGTTCGGCTTTATATTATTGGATTAATTGAAGAAAATAATATAATTTATTAAAATTAGTACTATTATTTTAGAATTTGTATGGTTTGGAAATAAGAACGTTACAAGGAAACGTAAAGCGGTACCAGTAGAAATAAACTATACCCCCTACGTAAAAAAATTACACCTTTATATTTTCTATATTAGTATAATTGAAGCTTAGTAAACGAAGTATTAGTAAATTACTTGCGGTTACAATCAGGTAAGTATTAGCTAAAGAAATAATAGCTTTAAACTTATAGATTAGATTTTAAAGAAGCAATATAAAAGTGAATATAGCTATAGCGGCTACGTAGGGCGTTTTACTAATTTAGTAAAACGGAAAACTTAAAAGGGAAGCTTAATAACGTATAAAACCGTCTTCTTAACTCAACCGGCTTCTTAACCGCCCAAAAACACATAGCTAACCCTAAAATCCTACCCCTAATTACTTACCCAGGAGCAGTTTAAAAATTATAAAAATATTACCTATAAAAACTTTAATCTTTAAATAATCTTATTTTTAATTTGCATCAAATTTTACCTAAAGTTCCCTGTAATATATTAAAAATTGTATATAACCGGTATAAGGGTTAAGGTTACTATAGTGCTGATGGAAATAACAAGAGAACTACTGGGGCAAAAATTTCATCATGCATATTTTTGAAATCGTCTTAAAAAATTAAATTTAATGATATTACTTTTGTAGTTTTTAAACCACTTTGAGGGAAGTAATCAGGGGTGTGAATCTCAGGGTTAGCTATATGTTTTCGGGCGGTCAAGAAGCCGGTCGAGTCAAAAAAACGGTTTTATACGTTAATTAGAATAAAACTTCGTTAAAACCAGGGTTGGCAATTAGTCAGACTACTAACTACTGTAGTCTAATCAGTACCTTAACTACTAACAACTACTAAGTAGACAGACTACTCTTACTACTGTAGTTAGTAATCTAACTAGAGTAGTTAATAGGTAAAAAATATTAAAAATAATAATTAATTGAAATAATTATTATTAATTGCTTTTTAATTAGTAACTAGTAGTAATATATAATAAGTAATGGTTCTTGTAATTAGAACTAAAGTATTTAATATTTAATAACTCGTTTTTATAATATTCAAGTTAATATCTTCAAAATACTTATATTATAAGGCTTATAAATACTGAAAAGTATATTAATAATATCTCAATAATAATTCCAATTATGGAAAATTGTAGAATATTTCAACCCTAGCTAGTAATAATAGTTGTGCCTTACCTATAAGTACTTTTAATTATGCGTTATTACACTTGGTGGATTTTTGATAGGGTATTAAAAATTTATATCTCTACTTTAACCTAATTACAACTTTATATACACTTCAATTTCCAATCATTTCTCAAAATCCCATATTAAGCTATAAACTTCAAGTAAGTTGTGTTTACAATATATAATGAATATTTCTAGTACAAAGGTTAAAAGATATTTATTCATTGTAACGGTAAAGGGTATTTAAGGGTGAAAATAGTAAAAGCCGTAATTTTAATTAGTAAGCCTACTAAAAGTAAAAACATTTTTACATTAAGTAAAATATCTTGATACTAATCATATATTACTGCCTTTTGTTCAAAGTTAGCACTTTTCTTCGCCGTATAAGAATTTGTTGGAAATCGACATTGCTATTTAACTCTAATTGCAACTTTTTGCATTTATAGATTTTAAACTTTATTTTAAAAATCCAGCTTAACTAATAACATAAAACTAGCTTATAGGTAAAATATATATTATTACAAATACAGCGTATATACTTTTGAAATGTATTAAGTATCAGTGTAAAGGTGGTAAATCTTAATTTCACGTTATAATATATATAAATTGTAAAAACTCTTATTAAAAACCGATGATTTTCAGCTTTACTCATACCGTTATTATTAGTAAATATATTATTATTACCTATCATACACTATACTTTACATTTTATTACGATAAATTTGTAAATTGACAGCATTAGTAGGCTTTAAAGTATTTTGCAATTAAAAATAATATATTATATTTGACTAGAAGTTAGACTATAGTATACAGTAGTCTAACTATTAACTACCGTAGCCTAATTACTACCCTAACTACTAACTACTATAGTCTAGTTACAGGCCTGACTACTGACTACTGTAGTTAGTGACTATTGACTAATGACTACTGACTAATTTGCTAACCCTGGTTAAAACTAGGGGGCTTTATATAGCCTAAGGATGTAATTTTATTTTACCAGTAGCATAATAATAGTAATAATAGTGTTTATCCCTAAATAATTACTGTAGATATTCTACTTAAGGAATAGGGCTAGGAACTTAGCTTACACTAAATAATTTGTATAAAGTAAGAGAAAGAATAAATATTCAATAAACTTATATTATTTAGTACTTTAAAATATTAAAAGATTTATTTTATGCGATGGATTATTAGTTTGAACTAATAATTTAGTAGTCTGAATTAGTAATCCAAATCGTTTAATTATTACTTAAATTACTAATTTAATGATTCAGTTACTATTTAAATTACCGATTTAAGTAGTTTAATTACAGCTGTAATTTTAACAACTAAATTATAATAGTCTAGATCACTAAACTAACAACTAAAAACTAATATCCTAATAATTAAAATACTAGGGCCAAGCCCAGATCGTGCTGTCATATATTTATAATTAGGGTTTTAAGGTGCTAGCCTTAAAATTCTAACAAACTTTTTAAAAAGTTAGCCTAATTAGGTGTAGATCCAGTAACTTAGCCGTCACGCTAACCCTAATAGTAGTTAGAGTAGTAATTAAACCACTAACTATAGTAATCTGACTAATTGCTAACTTTAAGTACATATCGTTTCTGATAAATTTTTTAAAATATAAATATATAATTAACTAATTAAAATATAGTAAAGAAGTATTTTTATTTAAAACTAATTATACTTTATTTATCATATTTACTTTTTCTGTATCCTTATTTATTATTAAAAACTTTTATAGTGTTTTAAGGTATATTAAACTTAAGCTGATTAAAGACTAAAAGAAGAACGTATTTATTATTAACTAATATAAAACAATAGTCTCATTAATATTTTATTAGTTTTATTTACCTTATTCATTTCCCCTTTTCATTATTCCTATTTACTATTACAGATTTCAATGGTAAGATAAGATAAAAACTCTTTTAATTTACTTAAATTACGGTTTAGGTTATTTTTAAATAGTAAAGGAACCGGAAAGCGTATTTAGCCCAGACTAAATACAGGGTAATATTTTTATAAACCCCAACCTTTACTTTCTTTTATTGTTTTTCGTTTATTATAATTGTATTTCAAGCGTGAAAGAGCCCAATTAAATAAATTAATACACAGCTATATAAACGGAGCCTAGAAGCGTATACGTACTAAGGATTAAACAGTAGGTACTTACATATTTTAACTACTTAAAAGGCACCCTTTACCCCCTTAAAGCGTATACAATTATCTTTATTATTTATTCATCACGACATTGTAGACCAAGGGAGCTAAATAAGTAAATTCAGAAAAACAATCAAATACATACAGGCCTTCGATTCTGATACCAATTAACATCCACTCAACGCAAGCTTCTGTCCATCGATGTCCCACAAATATTCGACCAACCCTAGTAAATTTTCCATTCAAAGTCCCAAAGAATCCAACCGATTTACCGTATCCCGCTTCAAGCTAACAGCTTAATTGATGTCGTCGGCGTGGGCGACATATCATCTCTTCGTCCATTGGATCTGATATGGATCCGTCCTTTTGACGGGGAAAGCTGCCAAGTAGGCCAATAGGTACCTAACTTTGTACTGTCCGCCGACCGGGATTTCACATCGCGCTCTCTCCAAGGTATGGAAAGACCATGGTCTGTCCCCGTTCCATGACACCTTCAAGGTAGCCCGTGATAAGCGGATCAATGCCTGCCTCGGTGGCAGCTGTGATCCATTCTTTGGCCGGGACCTCTTCGAACACGCCACCATATGTCTCCTCCATACGCTGGCGGAATTGAGAGACCGGAACCTTCAGACCGCTGGAGTGATGGCGAAACGACACGGCGCCCCGTTCGCCACTATCTGTCGCAAGCGCCAGAGCGGCAGCAGCAATGTCGGATCCCACAACGGTGACCTCCTGGAAGTCGAAATAGCCTTCGGCGTTTGAGAACGACGGGGTTTTGCGCATCAGCATGGAGAAACGGATGATGGCGTTGAGGGCGTCGCTGTTGGGGGCCTGCGTGCCGACGACGACACACGGCCGGTGGATCTGGACGGACAGCGATGGCACCTTCTCGGTGAGACGCTCTAAGAACACCTCGCTCGCCCATTTGGAGGCCGTGTAGCCATCTGAACCGTCGGTTGGGGGTTGGAAGCGCGCCACCGATGCAGGGAGCGGCGCGGCCTTGCCGGAGAGGAGGCCGACGCGGCTTGCCGAGAGGTAGAGAAACGGTACATGGCGGGGGATGGCCAGGGAGGCCAAGAAATGGGTGGCGTGGACGTTGGGGATGCGGACCGAGGAGTACGTGTTGAGGCAATGTCCCGTGGCGCCAGCGTGAATAACTACGTCGATGCTCTCCTTCAGCGTGCGCCTCTCATCCTCGGTCAAGCCCAATGTAGGTGAGCGGAGGCTGCCCGTATACACGATCGCCTTTTCGCTCGTGCAGGGCGGGAGGTTCTGCAGCTCGTCCGCCGGGACAGCAATGCAGTGCACCTTGGTCACAGAGTCGCGGGCGCAGAGCGACTGCAGAATGAAGCCGCCCAAAAAGCTGGTGGCGCCCGTCAGGAGCACCTGGACGCCCCGACCCTCCCCATTGGCGGATAGAGTACGTCCCTTCTCATCAAGCTCCTCTTCCGGGCCTTCGTACACCCAGGCAGGCACCTCCGTCTCGACATCCCAGTCCACCACCGTCCCAGCCTGGTCTTCTAGCGGCTGACATTCCCGGCGCAGACTGATCTGCGCAGCCATCTGCCTTAGCGTGCTGGCTTGGTAGAGATCACGCGTGGACACGGCGACAGCCATGGCCTCCTGGATGGCGGCCTGCAGCCGCATGAGCAGCAGGGAGTTGCCGCCAAGGAGAAAGAAGTCAGACTCGGCCGTTATGTGAGCGGCCTCATCCCCCGGGATCCGGAGCACCTTCTCCCAGAGGAGACGCAGCTCACCTTCACGGAGCGTGAGCTTCGCTCTCGGCGTGGAGTCGAGATGCTGCGCCGGGCACGGCAGCTCAGAGGCAGCCCGGCGGTCGATCTTGCCGTTGGCGTTCGTTGGCAGGGAGGGCACGACGGTAACGCCTCGTGCGGGAACCATGTATTGAGGAAGCGGAAGCCTGCTCAATAGGTCGGCTGGCAGCTCAGCTTCTTGCCGACCAGGGGCCAGGGTGGCGTGCGCAACCAGCTGCTCTTCCCGGAGGGATACTACGACGCTCGATAGGACACCGTCCGAGGCTGCCAGAACCGCCTCCTCCACCTCAGTAAGCTCCACGCGCAAGCCACGCAGCTTGATTTGAGTGTCGCCATCGATCCGCCCGAGAAACACAAGCGATCCATCCTCGGCGAGTCTCCCCATGTCGCCCGTTCGGTACATTTTCCGGCTCGGGTCGACCAGGTCCGGGACAAAACACGCAGCCGTCTGCTCCGGCAGACCGTGATAGCCCAGTGCCACGCCACTTCCCCCGATGCAAATCTCGCCAACGTGCTGGACAGGTAGCGGCGATCCTGAGGGAGAGACGATGTAGACGGCATAGTTGGGAAGGGCACGGCCTACAGACCCCCTGATGCCGCCGGTGCCGGCGCTGGAGGAAGGAGATAGGAGGGTCTGAAAAGTCGCCGCGGCCGTGATCTCGGTTGGGCCGTAGCAGTTGGTGAGCTGCAGGGCAGGGAGGGCTAGCCGGCCGAATTCGTGCAACAGTTGATCGGTTACGACCTCGCCGCCGAGGCAAGCATGCTTCCAGTGCTGGTTCGACCTTAGCGAGGGTGCTCCATACGCCATCCAGGCTGAGTATTCGCTCGGCGTCGCGATGGTCATGGACACGCGCTCCCGCGCCGCCAGGGATGTCAGGGCGACCGGATCTCGCCGCCACTCTGAGGGTGCCACAATCAGGGTGCCACCGTTGGCCAGCGCGGAGAAGATCTGGATCAATGACATGTCAAACCCGAGGCTGCTCTGCTGCAGAACCTGCTCACGGCCAAGCCCCAGTGCGGCTGTCTTGAGAGCCACGTGGTTCACCAGATTGGCCTGTGACAAGAGGATGCCTTTGGGCTCTCCAGTAGAGCCGCTGGTGTAAAGCAAGGCCGCTGGGGTGTCGTGCCGCGCCGTGCAGGGAACGTGAGCCGTTGCTGCTTTTGTCTCGACCCGCACGGCAGTCAAAGGGGAGTGGCTTTCGCGGGCCAGGTGGGCCACCAACTCCTCGGTTGCCGAGTGGAAGAGGATGTGGGACGGCTGACCGCTGCGGATCATGGCGCTGTGTCTCGCGGCGGGCAGGCTGACGTCTAGCGGCATGTACACGGCACCGATGTGTAGGACAGCCAGCAGGGCGATGATGGAATTCACTGACGGCTCGCAGAGAACGGCCACCACGCGAGAGGCTTCCACTCCGGCGTCGGTAAGCGCTGCGGCGGTCGACCACACCCTGGCCTGGCACTCCGAGTACGTCAAGGTCGAGTCCTGGTCCTGGGTGGAGGCTGCTATCACTGCTTTGTCCCCTCCGTGCAACCGGCACATGTCCAACACACGCTCCGACAAGGAGGCAGGCCACCCAAAGTCCACCGTCGGCCCCGTGCCCAAGGCTAGCGCTCGCTGGATCTTCGCCGGGTCATGCAGAGGATAGGATGCCGCCGGCAGAGATGGATTCTCTGCGACGCCTCGCAGCAGCCGCAGGTACGCAGCTAGTAGGGTCTCGCAGGCCGCGTCATCGTACAGTGCCTTCTGGCCCGTCATCTCAACGATACATCCCTCGCCGGCCTCAATGATGCCCACGCTGAGGTCGTAGGGATTCTTGGCGTCTTGAGCCGCGCGCAGCACCATCTTGGCGCCGTGGTGGCCGCCGAGCGGGACATCGACAACCGCGCCTTGGCGGTAGTTGACGGCGATCTGAAATAGAGGGGGGTGAGATGCCACGCGCGGGACGTGGGCGGCGTCGAGGATAACATCCAGCGGCACTGAGGAGTGTGCAAGCGCGGCCAGCACCTTGCGCGAGGTGGCACGCGCAACGGGGCCGAAGGGCGTGGTGGTGAGGTCTGACATGCGCGCGCGTAGCGGGACCATGGACATGAAGAAGCCAACCGTGGTTGCGAAGGCCGGGTCAGTACGGTTCGCATCCGCAATGCCGATGCATACGTCGTCGATGGCGAGGTACCGTGCCAGAAGCAGCTGTAAGGCGGCGAGGTGGCAGTGGAAGAGAGTAATGCCGAGATCCTGAGAGCACGTTCTCTTGAGCGCCGACGTGAGCGTGGCATCGACCTCCAACCGGGCGTAGCTCGTCTCGAGGGTCGGCTCGTGGGCCGGCCGCACCGCGACCCGGGCCACGGGCAGCAACGGCGCCGTATCGGGAAGCGAGGCGAGCTCTTCTTTCCAGAAGCGCACCTGGCTCTGGAAGGCTTCGGAGTGGGATACTAGGAGCTGGTGTTGCTTTTGAGAGAACTCGATGCACGTTGGCGGCGGCTGGCCAAGGCTCCGCATCTGGTAGGCTTGGTCCAAGTCTCGAAGGAAGAGGGCCCAACTTGCGGCGTCCATGATGATGTGGTGGTACCCGAAGAGGAGGATGTGCTTGTTGGCTTCGAGGGTGATGGCGGTGACGCCAAAAGTGCAGCCGCGCTCGAGATCCCAGACATGCTCTTTGAAGAAGGCAAACTCCCTCTGGACATCAGCGTCACCGTCAACGCCAACATCGACGTGGCTCATCTGCAAGTTGAGGTGCTTGAACAGATAGGCAGGTGTGGTGAGGATGCCCTGCATGGGTTCTCCGTCACCGGGTTCTGTGTAAAAAGCGGTACGGAGCGCTTCATGACGCTGGCACGTCATGTCGATGGCGTAGCGCAGCCGTTCCACATCGAGGAGCCCGTCGACCTCGTACTGAAACGTCATGTTGTACGCTGTGGGATCGCCGGCATGCCGATGGGCGAACCAGAGACGACTCTGAGCCGGCGACATCTTCTCCCGGACAAGCATCTGGGGATGGCCGGGTAGGACCGGCCCATATCCCGGCTGATCAACAATCTTCACGGCTTTCAACTGGGACACAAGGGTGGCGGCACCATCATCGCCGCTGGTTTGGGATGGCTCCATGTCGGTGATGCTGGACGCGCCATCCTCGCCATCCAGCCCATCATCCTCGACAGCGACGCTCTCACCACAGCTTGAGTCTTCGGAGTGCGACTTGGACTTTTCGGCCGCACAAGGGACAGTGATAATGTCGACATCGATGTCATCCTGTTTCACGACTTTCTCCTCTTTCTCCTCTTTTCTCTCCTTGTCCTTCTCCACCGTCTCTTCCTGCATCTTTGCCCAGGTGGCTAGGAACTTTCTGGCCGCATGCGTGCTAATCTGGAGGACGGTATCGCCGCCCAAGATCTTCATAATGGGGACGTCGGCGCCGAGCTCGTGGAGAAACCAGGTGCGTATCTCGACTGCGACGAGCGAATCCATGCCCAGCTGAATGAGTGGCTTGGCGCCATCAACGCTGCCCGGCGCCAGCTGAAGAATCGACTCGAGCTTGGCGCTGAAGGCCCCCAGTACCACAGCCACGGCGGCTTCTTCGGTGTCGGCTTCTTCCACTTGCCGCTTGATGTTGGCACCGGTGTTGCCGCCCATCAGATTGTTGCGATGTTGTGTCTGCTGCTGCTGGGTTTCCGCTGCCGGCGGTACAAAGTGCGAGAAGCGGGGATTCGTCAACCAGAACGGCCTGCGCTCCGACGGCAATGGCTCCGTGAACGGTTCGAGACCCATGATGAGCTCAAACGGCCGGCCGCTATCGGGCTTTCCGGCCACGATGGCTTCGGCGAAGGCGTGGTGTACATCTGTCTCGGACACGGGAAGGAAGACCTGGCTCCGAAGATGGCCGTCAACGTCGAGATCTACCTGACGCGTGACGTAGCCGACATCGATGACGAGCCCAATGTGTATTACCGATGCTACCAGACCGCGCTGGCGCCGCTCGGCGGCGAGGCCTGCCATAAACAGGTTGGCAGCGTGGTAATTGGCCTGACCCGGGTTTCCGAAGACCGAGGCCGAGGATGAGAGAAGCATGAAGAAGTCTAGAGGCGTATCGGCGAGGATGCGATGCAGATGGGCTGTCCCGTCTACCTTTGGCGCTAGGGTATTGTTCAGCTGGTCCACACTCATGTTAACGAACAGCCTGTCGCATAGCACCATGGCCGCGTTGCAGACGCCTCCAAGCGGTGGCATCTCCCTCCGGATGAGCTCCACGGTGGACGCAACGGAGGCGCCATCTGAGACATCAGTCGGCACAATGCGGACGTCCGCGCCTCCTCGTCGAGCCTCCTCGAGCCAGACCGCGTCCACGTCGGGCTGGCGACTGGTGATGACCATGTGCTTGGCACCGCTGCGGAGCATCCATTGGCAGATTGACAACCCCAAGCCGCCAGCCATGCCAACCATGAGATACGTCTTGGTGGGGTGGAAACAGCGGGAGACGTCGGGCGGTTGCACGGTAAGAGCAAGACCCTCCCTGTCCTCCCAGCTGGTCATGTACATCTGCCGTTGCATCGTTGTTGAAGCCTCGACTCCCACGAGGTCTCTGGCCGTAAAGATGGGGCAACTGGGTGGGAGTAACGCTGGGTTGCCCGCTCCGCTAAGACTGGTGGTGATCAACTCGGTGACATGGGTGTACAACGACTCGAGTAAGTCCTTCGTGATGACAGACGCTGATCCTGATGCTGTCACTGCCGGCGCTAGTACCTCCTGGAGAAGCTGGGCATCAAGTTTGCGGACCTGGCACTCTGAGCTGAGGCATCGTTCTAGAATGGTGTTGGAGGCCCTCCCTCGCAGGCCGGCACAATCAATGTAAAACTTAGCGTGCCGAGGCATCAATCGCCGGAGACCTCGAACTGACTCTTGGGGATGCACCTTGATCCAGCCGTCTGGGGTGTCTGACTGGGACGTCACAAACACAGCTTCCACCCCATGTTGGCGGCGGCCGAGCTCTGCGGATACCATGGCAGCCAGGGATGCGTTGGGCTCGTAGACAATAATCACGCTTGGCTCGGCTCCCGGTAGCTGTGTAATAGCTCGTGCTAACAGATGGTGGACCATATTCAGGAGTACGGCTGGTGCGTCGTCTCTGTCTGAGATGGGCAGCAAGTCCGACTCCGGCACTTGAAGACTCGAGGCGTTGGATCTGGAAGTGGTGATGATGACGGACTGCGTGGTTTGGGCGAATCCATAGCAAAGATAAAAATCATCGCCCCCTTCCCCATCGTCCCGCCCGGGGATGCGCAAGGAGTACTTGGTCTCGAACTCGACCAAGTTCGTGCCCTCGGTGACCAGAATCGGATCCGGGGCCGCTGTGAGTGTGAGCATGCGCCTATTCCCTGCCGCTGCCGTGGTGCGGAATTCCACAGCTATCTCGTTGGCATCCACCGGCTTGGTGATAACTCTCCGCGAAGCGTTGTACAGCTCATTGGCTGCCGCATTTGGCATCACGCGAGGTATGAGCATCTCGCCGTGGGAGAAGACGAGCTCGGGTTCCCAACACCACAATGCCTTGTCGAGCTCATTCTTGTGAGTGGCGCCAGTTCTGAGGCGCACAAACGCCTCCAGCGCGGTTTTGGCCAGAATCGATGGGGGCGGGCCCCCATGGCTGATATCCAGGCGGAGGACCTGGAGGTGCAGCTGCGGCAGCTCCTGGAACAGGGCGCGCGAGATGCCGAGCATAATGTTGGTTTTTGGGTTGTCCGTGACGACCCAGAGCATACTTCTGGCCTTTAAGACGAGGCTCTGCAGCGTTTTCAGACGTGGCTCGCTCATGGGAGTGGCGAAGAGCGGCGCATCCAGCTCCTGCAGACATATGACATCGGTCCCGGGAGCAAGGCGGCCGATATCGACCGCGTCCACATCGACGGCTCTCTTGAGCCTTCGCTTCCAAGCCGACGGGAACCATCTGGTCAGCTCACTCAACATCTTGGATGTCGTGAGCGTCTTGCCGCCAACTATGAGGAGGGAATCCGTGGGAAGCGGGTCAGTCTGCATAATAGAGACGACCGGATCGCGGAGCTTGAGCACGGTGTTGTCCACCGCCTGGCTGACCATAAGCGAGTTGCAATGCTTGATCTCGTCTGCTAGGTCGTGCATGACCAAGTCAACGCCCGAGAAGCCCGTGTCCAGCAGCAGCGCATCCCAGTCTACGACGGAGATACCTGGGTACATACGCCGGCCATCGTCAGCCCCGAGCCACCAACCCGGAAGGGCGCCCATCATCAGGTTAAGCCGCAGAATCTGCGGCGCTGTGACCTCAAGGAGAATGAGAAAACCACCGGGTTTGAGCAGCGAGCGAGCGTGCTCCACGGTCTCTCGAAGGTTGCGGCTGACATGCAATACATAGGCGGCGACAACAATGTCGTAGGCGTACTCGGTAAAGCCCTGGGGCGCCACCGGTTTTTCGGCGTCGAGAACCTTGAAGATCATGCGGTGGGAGAACTGGGAGAACTTGTCGGCAGCCTTCTCGAAGAAGCCGGGGGAGACGTCGGTATACGTATACGACTCGTAGGCGTTGCCAATAGCATTCAAGATATTCCATGTCTGGTATATGTTAGGTTAGTAAGGCACTCATCAACGCAACAAGCGAGAGAAGGGGGGAATTTGAAATGGGTAGAGGATCGTACCGTGCCGCCCGTGCCAGCGCCGATTTCCAGTATGTTGCACCTGGGGAACTTGTATGTGATCTGCCGCATCACCGACACGACGTTCTCGTTCATCACGTCGAACCCGCAGCCCTCCATGTAGAAGCGGTTGAGCATGTCATCTTTCAGCATAACCTCGAGCGGCTGCAGCTCGCCACGCACAACTGCACCGAGGTTCTGGCCAACCGCTTGGGCGAGCTGCAAGTCGATCTGTCCGGGATGCTGAGAGCAAAGCTCATCCACCACGGCGGGCTCATCTGAGAGCCATTCCCGCTGAAGCAGTGGATGCTGGCTGTCTCGAACGGTCTGAACCAGGACCTCGAACGCGTCAAACATGGATTGGTGGTGCCAGGGTAGCTGCGCCGTCGCACGACTACTGGACGGCATCTCTTCAAGCAACCGTTTCATGTAGAAGAGGGCGATGCGGTCAATGGCCACCGCGAGCTGCAGCACCCTCTTGTCCCGGGCCTCATCCAGTTTTGGTGCCACGAGGCCGAGGGCCGCATCGGTATTCCATGCTGTCGTGGCAAACATCTGACGGTCCTTGGGTGTTGCGTCCTGGGAAACGGCCTGCAAGGTGAGACTCTCCACCTGCACCGCCATATGGCCGGACGTGGCGTCGTAGACAAGGACATCGCCGACCACAGAGCCGATGGTGCTGCTCTCCTCAGTTACGAAGGACTCCATGTTTACTGCCGCTTCCCGTGCGCTGTCGTCGACGTAATCGCTGGCTTCCGATAGGAAGCCGACGCAAGGGTTGACGGTAACGCGCTTGATGCGGACTGGGAGTAGTGCCGACGTGATCTGTCCGCTGCTAGGGTGCGCGCGGGCCGGGAAAACGGTCTGGAACGCTACGTCGAGGGTGGCCGGGTGGACGGCGTAGTCTTGTCCTAGCTCGTCCGCCGACCAGATGCCTGTGGCCGTTGCGTAGCCCAGCGAGCGTCTGACCTGGGTCATGCCCTTGAAGAGACCCCCGTAATGCAGCCCTACTTTCTCCAGCGCCGAATATACCCGGTCAGCATCGACGCCGAGCAAGTTGGGCGGCATCGGCCCTCTTTCTGGCAGGCCGTCGAGAGACGCCTTGCCGAGATGGACAATGATACGTCCGCGCCCAACGGGGACGAGGGTGCCCGCGCGCTCGTCCGAACAGAGGTAATAGGTGAAGCGCGCCTGGAGTGGCCGCTCCGATACCGCGACATGGTCATCGTATGGCTGCTCCGTCGTGTCCATGATATTCACGGTAAGCAGGGTCTCCACGCCTTCCTTCGCCTCGGGCACGACCACCGGCCGCTGCAACTCCAGATCCAGGACTTCATATAAGCGTACCGGGCGGCCAGCAGCAACAACGCGGCCAGCTTCGACAGCGATGGAGACATAAGCGGCAGCGGGCAGGAGCACTTCGCCCAGGACTTCGTGCCCGCGCAGCCACGGCAGCTCCGAGAGCTTGAGGATGTTGCGCCATCGGAGCTCGTATTCGTTGCCGCTGTCGCCGTCGAGTGTGCGCCGCCCGAGGAGCGGGTGTGGCGTATCCGTGCCTATGCGGAACCGACGAGAGAGGCGCGACTCGCGCCAGTAGACTTTGTCGTGTGCCCAGGCGTAGGACGGGAGATCTTTAAGAACTTGGGGGCGGCGGGTCTTGTCAGAAAAGGCAGTGCGGAAGCCCTCAAAGTCCACAAAAGACGGTCCGAGATGGGCCCAGACGGAGGCGAGCGCCGCCGAGAGGGCCTCGACGTCATGGCTATCACGCTTTAGGACGCCCGAGTACGGGGCGATTGTGTTGGCGCCAAGCGCAGCCTTCCATGTCTGCTCCGTGGGACCCCGTAGAGCTGGGTGCGGGCCAATCTCGAGCACCATGTCGAACGGTCCGCCGTGCCAAAAGGACGACTCAAGAGCCTGGGAGAAGAGGACCATGTTCAGCATGTTGGACACCCAGTATGGTCCTTTCAGGAGACTCAGGTCACCATGCGGCCCCAACAGCTCCGTGTCGCCGCGGACGCTGGAGTTCCAGATGCAGGCGGCGCGGCCCGGGGCTGGCTGCTGGACTTGGATATCGCAGGCGAGGAGGGACCGCAAGTAAGGCTCCACGCAGGGCAGCATGTGGTGCGAATGATACGCCGTGTCGACCTTGAGGATCCGGGCAAAGGTGTTTTGCGTGTCCAAATATCGCTTCGCCTCTTCGATGGCGTCACGGTCTCCCGAAAGAGTGACGCTCTGCGGCGCGTTGCTTGCGGCGACGTCGAGACGACCAGAGAACTCCGGGCGGTTGCAAAACACGATGGCGTCGCGAAGAGAGAAACCGACGGCCATCATCCCACCTTGTTGGCCATGGGAGCCACCAGCGAGCTTTGCGTAGAGGCCGCGGTAGTAGGCGATCTGCATGGCGCCGGGGAGTGTGATGATGCCGGCCGCATAGGTGGCAGCAATCTCGCCGGAAGAGTGACCGACCACGGCGTCCAAGTGAATACCCGCGGCCGTCAGCACATCCACGAGGCCTAGCTGCACTGCCGTGCACAGTGGCTGCGAAAGCGCTGCCTCAGATAGGCGAGACACGCTGGGCTCGGCCGCCAGCTCCTGTATCAGAGACCATGGGGGACCATCAGGGAGGGCGTGCAGCACCGCCTCGCACCGTTCAAGAGTCCTGCGGAATAGTGGGCTCGCCTGGAGGAGTTGGCGGCCCATAGTTGGCCACTGGGCTCCCTGGCCGGTGAAGACGCCGAGAATGCCCGGCGTCTCGTTTGGGTCTATGAGCCGTGGCCGGATACCGATATTGCCGGGACTCGCCTTCTCGTGCGTCTTCACAAAATCGCCCATCGCGTGCAGGAGGCCATCGCGCGAAACGGCGCTGAAGGAGGTGCGGACGCTGTGGGTACTGCGTCGGGTCTGCAACAGCCAGCCGAGGTCGCCCAGATTTAGGGACGGGTTCTGTCTGACGTGCTGTGCAAGAGCTCGAACGTTCTGTAGCAGAGACGGCCCCGAGGCCGCGGAGAGAATTAGCGGGCCGATGAGTTCAGGGTGTTGGCCGCCGTCGACCACGGTCTCGGTCTCGGCTTCAGTGGGTGCCCTGTATGTATCCGCCCCCTTCTCAGGGCGGCTTGGCTCATAGCTTTCCACAATGGCGTGGGCATTGGTTCCGCCAAAGCCAAAGCTATTGACACTCGCCCTTGCTGGTGCTCCGGGTGGAAGCGCTGGCCAGGGCGTGGGGATAGTCGGAATTTGAAGCCCGCGGTAGTACGGCGCCACGGCGGGATGGAGATGTTGGAAAAGCAGGTTTGGAGGAATGATGCGGTGCTTGATGGCGAGAAGAGCCTTCAGGACCCCGGCGAGGCCCGCGCAGCCCTCCGTGTGACCAAGGACTGTCTTGATGGAGCCGACGTAGAGAGGATGGTCCGTCGAGTCGCTGGTATTAGCATCAGCCGCGCCGTCAGCCTCCTCCCTGTGCAACATGAAAGCCTCGGTAATGGCGCGAGCTTCGACTGGATCTCCTGCCGGCGTGCCGGTGCCGTGGCACTCAAAGTACTGACAGCGGTCCCTGACCGGGTCCAGGCCGGCTCGCAGGTAGGTGCTGCGAATGAGCGCGGCTTGGGCGGGAGCATGTGGCATGGTGATGCCCTGGCTGCGGCCGTCCGAGTTGACAGCTGTTTCACGGATAATTCCCTCGATGCTGTCGCCATCCCGAACAGCCTTGCTCAGGGGCTTGAGCATCAGCGCGGCTACACCCTCACCACGAGCGTATCCGTCGGCGCGCTCATCCCACATGCGGGACTGGGAGTCTGGAGACAGCATGTGAAGCTTGGACTCGGTAATATAGATGGCAGGGTCGAAGATCAGATTGGCCCCAGCAGCAATGGCCGTCTCGCAGCCTCCGTGCCGAAGTCCTTGCACGGCGTAGTGCAGCGCGACGAGGGAGCTTGAGCACGCCGTGTCGATGGTAACCGACGGCCCCTTGAGATCAAAGACGTAGGATATCCGGTTTGAAAGGATGCTTCGCGCCGTGCCTGTGGCGTTGTACTGAAGCAGGGTTTCCGTGTCTCTCAGCTGGATGTCACCGTAGTCGGCGTTCATCACGCCGACGTGTACCGATGTCAGAGACCCTCGCATCTTGTCGAGGGTACAGCCTGCCGACTCAATGGCCTCGTACACGGTCTCGAGAAGCACCCGTTGTTGCGGATCCATGCCTTCTGCCTCGGCAGGACTGATGCCGAAGAACTCGGCATCGAAGACCCGGCTGTCCTCCTCAAGCTGATAGCCCTTGTTCTTGACATCGGTGGATCCATGGAACTCGCCTTTTGGGTGATAGAAGCGGTTCAGGTTGAGTCGATCAGGAGGGAAACCCGTGAGAATGTCTCGCGGCTGTCGAAGAAGCTCCCAGAGCTTGGACGGCGAGTCTGCCCCACCGGGGAACCGGCACGCCGACCCGATAATGGCGATGGGCTCAGGTAATTCAGGCGGCGATGTCATTGTGGCCGTATCTACTACTTTTCGATAACAGCAAGTCGTGTTTACTGAGTTGGCTGAGTTGCGAAGTTCCGGGCCGCTAGATTGTCTACATGTAAGGTAAAGGACATGACATGGAGCACAAGTACGCCGATCCTTTCTGCATCCTACCGAAAGCTATCTAGGGTAGCTATCTATATCTGGAATAGTCGGACATGTTGAATTGCTCTTACTTCTCACGATGCAGAACCTTTTTTAAACTCATCTGGTCCTTCAGCATGCCGTGGAGGCACAGTCCGAATAGCAACCTTCGGTCCCCGTGTTTGCCTGCCGGAGTCCGTACACATGCAACCTACCTTACGCTCCACGAGACCTAGGTCGGGTACAAGGACCGGAAGTACCGGTTGTTCAAAATCTGGAATGGGTTCCAGACCGTCCCCGCATGCCTGCTAATACTCAAACATGCATATCCGGGTCCCCGAGGATAGAAAAAAACACGGAAACCTGCGCCTTTTGGCAAATGACAAGCTCCGCCCCCGAAAGCTTAGCGCCGACCATGTCGGCCTGCATGCGGCGTAGACATGCTTTTGGAACATTGAGAAGCTTTCGCATCCTTGGCACAGGTCGTACCACTGGTATGATCCCTGCCAACTGATACGTACACCCCGCTGCCATTAGATTGTGCTCATTGGGTCGGCGAGACCGCACCAAATCATAGGGTACTGCACTGACGGGCCATGTTTATTCTCGGAGTTTGGCTCGGGAAGTCCAATGTCAACACTGGATCAACGGCTCACTGTTCTCCATGAGGGAAGTGGTACATCCATCTCCTATCTCGTTCTAGACCTAGGTGTTAAGGGAGTTTTGTTTTGTACACCGAGACACGGCTTCCAGCCTCATTTTGACCATGGGCATCACCAAAATCATGATTCTGGGCGCAGGCCCGGCTGGACTTTCAGCAGCACTTGCGCTCAGCAAGGTCTCGACGGCGTCGGCACCACTCGAAATCCACTTGTTCGAGCTCCGGCCGAGTCCGCAGCCGCTCGGAAGCTCGGTGAACCTAACGCCATTGGCGATGCGCTACCTGGACCACCTCGGGGCTGGAACACGGTTGCGGCAACGTAGCTCTCCTGTACGTGCCGTCGACATCGTATCGATGCGGACCGGACGATACCTTGGCTCGATGTGGGGTGGCGTGGATGCAATACGCGCCCGTCGCGCCGATCTGGTCGACGCCTTACTTGAAGTGTTGAGAGAGAATGCGCCGAATGTGTGCTTGCGCATGGGCATGCGTGTGGTTGCTATCCGCGAGCTGAGCGGCAGCGACACGGTGGCGCTCGAGTTTGAGGGCGGCGAGATCGTTGAGGGCGACCTGGTTCTCGGTTGCGACGGGTTGCATTCGGCAGTGCGCACCCTCTATGTTGACTCAGACCGCCCCAAACGGTATACCGGCAAAGCAGTTGCACATGGCATCGCTAAACTCAAAACTGAAGAGCAGACCGTCTTGAGGCTGGCTGACGGGAGCCCGGCGCTGCGCGATACTGTCGTGCTGATAGGTGGTCGCGGCGCGCTCTTGGCCACATATTTCGAGCCGTCACGAAGAAGCGTCTGTCTCACTGCTGTCACCGACATACCGGAGGCTGGGCATGAGCCTGCTACTGGCTGGCGAGCCTTGGCGCGTGATCAGGATGCCATCAAGAGGGACGTTGACGACCTTTTCCGCACGAGCACCAGCGGGGTCCAGGGGCTTACGGAACTGGTGGATAGATGTGACCGCTGGAATCTTTTGCCTGTTTATACGCTGCCTTTGGAAGGCGTCTGGCGCAAGGGGCGGGTGCTCCTTTTAGGCGATGCAGCCCACGCGGTATGGCTGATTCATTACACCATGTGTAAGAGGAGATCGAAGGCTAACCCCTACCTATCTTGGAAACAGATGCCTCCCCAGGGCGAGAGTGCTGGCGTGGCGATTGAAGACGGTGTGCTGATTGCGCGGGTGCTTGAGCGGCGTGGTGAGCGTGATATTGACCAGCTCCTTGCCGACTACGAGAAGTTGCGGCGCCCTGTCATCAACGACTTGTACAGAAGGTCTGTCGCCCGCGGGTTTGGAAACACGAAGGAGCAGACGTGGCTTCAAAGCGTTCTGACGGAACTGATCGCCATCATTTTCTTGTTCTTTATGAATTGGTGGAAGCGAGACTACTTCGCTCGGGATGTCCGGAATCTGCCGCTGCCTAAATAATAGAGGCTCAAATAATATTCGTAGAACTCGCGAATTCGGTGATGGATTGGAGAGCGGTATTTGATCAACTACCAAGGTGTCTTTTGATTTAACCATCACCATCACCATCACCCTCATCATCACCGTTAACATCGCCATCGCCTAACCCATTACCTTGGTACCATCGCTAACCTTAACACTAGCACCATCGCCATACAAGCAGCCTAGGTAGCCGCTCCTACCATAACCAGCATCTGGCAACCGGGGAGAAGAAGGGCCACCCCTAGGGGTGGCTTTTCGACGCTGAAAATGTGCGCGTTTGGCAAAAATGCCTCCGAGGGGCGGGGTACTCCTGGTGTTAGTCTGGTGACCGCAGAACCTCACCTGCCTGGATTCAGTATCGTGGAGTCTCTTCCATGCTCCATCTAGCCAGCCGCCAAACCGATTTAGGAGTGCTGTATAAGGTACCTGGCTATTTGTACCACCCTGATATATGCGTCATCTTTCAATGAGGAGGGCATTCGGGCAATCTTGGCATTGTAACACACTGTAACACAAACTTTTCGAACCGACCAGCCGAGCGGCTAGACTCTGACATGTGTGTAAGACAAGCTGGAGAACTCTACCCAACTCAACTGCCGATTATTCTCAGTTGGCGAGGGTGACACTGTGAACCGTCCCTTCGTCTCCCATTGTAACACACACAGGCGCGTAGGTCGGTAGCTTTCGCCAGACCCCATGCGGCTGGCAGGACCGGTCAACGAGAATGGCACCACCTGTCTGGCCGCATATGCATCTCTTGACTTCGCCGACGGTGAATTAGCTGCAGCATCTACTCTATCCCTAAAGAGCTCGAGGACCGCTGAGGGGGTGGTCGGAATCGCTGATGATTGGCTGCGCTTCAACGAGCCGGCCCGCCGGACACATTCGGAGGGGCGAATCGGCTGCGTTGCCAGCGGCAAGTGCCCTGACGGGCCGGTTCCGGGGCAATTGGTCGGTGAGCAATCAAACAAGTTAAAGTTCGTCGCCGTCGACATTGGTGTACCCAGGGTCTGTCACTGACCCCCACTCGGCCGCCTCGCCGCTTGGCCGCCTCGATGCCCACCTGGTGGCAGACTCGGTCGATGTAACGCTACCGGTCCCAGTCTGTCAAATCTGCCACTAACTATAGGTAGGTATGTGCAAACGTGCAGAGTCTTGATCTCGGTTCCTCCACCGCTTTAATGACTGCACTGTCCAAACAGGCGTCGGTTTGCGGGTGCACACGTCCATCCGTATTCTTCCAGCATGGGGGCCAAAAGAATTCTTGACTAAAGACATTACATCCCCACCACGCGTCCACGCCGCTCGTGGTCACCTTCGATGGGCCAGTTTACCAACCAAGCGAGAGGTGGAAGATTTCATGCATCCTGTACCGGCCACATACGCGCTAAGATAACAATAACTCTGCAGAGGACCCTGTTATTGGGATCCGGGTGCTCGGCATCCACTAGACCACGGTGAATGAAAGGGCACCTTATGCACCTGTCATCTGGCTGAGCTGGGACAGACAGGAGAGCTAGTCTGCTCTCGGCGGGAGAGGTCGGCTGCAAGCTCTCCCACAATCAAGTCCCATCCCAGGCAAAATCTCGCTCGTCGTCCGTGCTACATTGTCCAACGTGGGTCATCTCACCTCACTCCCAGTCTTGTTGTCTCAAACCGCCTTTGAGCTGTATTTTGAAATCAGCCTACGATGACGTCCTTGGGGGTTCTCTCGTGGCTCTGTGAGCTAGGAATGCAAAACGGCCTCATTGTTATCAGCAGCATTGGTAGCATTGCCATTTTATTCGTTTTGATTCCGCTGCTCTTTGGAAGTGGCTCCACCATGCCACCCCGGCTCCCGGAAACCATCCCCTTCATATCGAATACATTCCAAGCTTCTGTGAACCCAAAGGCGTTTTATGCTCGTGCTTTGTAGGCTCCCCCGACCGGTATTCTTGCAGCATGTTTGCTGACCCCTTGACGTGCATATCAGAAAGACGATGCAGAGACTGGATACGGAAATCCTCCGTTTCCGTCTTGCCGGCCGCCAAGCATTTCTCGTTGTTGGTGAAAAGAAGACCAACACTCTTTTCCGCCTCAACTCGGGCCTGTCGGTCGATTATTACTACCATCTGCTCGTGAAAGCCATCATTGACCCGTCCGAGCGGGACATGCAACGGCTGCTTACCGACGTCTCCGGGCGGGCCAAAGTCCCTCTGCCGGGGACCGAACATATCGCCGAAAAAGACCGTCTTTGGGCGGCTTGGCACCGCATCTTCACCGAAAATCTCCTGCAGACGATACCGACCCAAGACATGGCGGCCTTGTTCCTGGCCAACTTTGCGGCCAAGGTCACGGAGCTGTTCAACGTCGGCGAATGGAGCACCATCCGGGTGGTAGAGTTCCTTGATCGGCATCAAACTGAGTGCGCAGCACGTACCATCAATGGCAGCCGAGTCTTTGAGGAGAACCCAGAGTATTTTGATCTCCTCAAGGAATTTGAACTGGGCATCATCCCTATCGCCTTTGGGCCGCCGAAGTGGATGAACCCCAAGCCACATCGCGCGCGCGACAAGTATCTCGCAATGAACAAGAAGTACGTCACGAATGCCCTGAGAGACTTCGACTGGAACAGCCCCGAGGCGTCTGCACCCTGGGAGCCCGTATTCGGCTCGCCGCTCATCCGAGCTGTCATCCGGTGGGGCCTCGACATAAACCTCGACATTGATACCATTTCCGGCTTTTTCGGAGTCCAGGTCATCAATGGGACTTCCAACACTGTGCCAGCGTCGGCTTGGACCGTCGTGAGCACGCTCACATGTCCCGACCCCGAGCTGCTGACAAACATCCGCCGCGAGGCCGAGGCAGCCATCGCGGTGGACCCGAAAACGGGCGAGAGAGTATTCGACGTTCAGAAGCTGGCCGCCTCACCCTGGTTGCAGGCAGTCTACACCGAGACACTACGGCTTCGATCCGGATTCTGCATCATCCGCGATGCTGTCCGCGACACCGAGATTGATGGTGTCTCCATCGCCAAAGGGGCCATAGTTCAGGCGCCCATCCCAATCGCTCACCACGACGCCGTATGGGAGGCAGAGGGCTACGCTGTGGATGAATTCTGGCCTCACAGGCATATCAAAGTCGTCGGCTCGACGGATGAGAAGGGCCACAGAGCCGAAAAGGTAGAGTTTGCTCTCGGCAATAGAAGTGGCTACTATTTTCCTTATGGAGGCGGGATTACGATGTGCCCCGGACGGCATTTTGCCAAGCTGGAAATCATGGGGACGCTGGCGCTTCTGGTTACGCAGTTTGACATTGAAGTGGTGGGTTGGGTGAAACACGACGGGTCACCCTCCGATCGAGAGGCCAGGAATGGCGTGGGAATGGCAGTATACCATCCAGATCGAGATTTGAAGGTCAGGGTCAAGAGACGTTACTGATGCGCATATTTGGCTACCTACCTACCTAGGTACCTACATAGTTATGGATTCTTTCCGAATTAGAAGTAGACACGTCGTCTAGTTCGTTGGTTATCGTCAACTTGAAAATTTATTTATGCCTCTTATTGCACATTGACTTGAAAGTTGCCACCATTGTGATACGTCATGAATGGTTCAGGGGAAACATAATAAAACATACTTTGGCAAAACGTGAGACCCCGGCAATTGATACGGTCAACCCACACCTACCTACCTACGGATAAGTACCTTGAATTTCGCATCGTTTCTGGGCCACCCTATACACTGTCCTGAACCTGGTACACGAGTTTATGCCCCATGATCTCACCCTTCCACACTGACTCAACCCCTTCCGGAACGGCGTTCAACCCACCCGGACGTATCTGGTACGGGTGGGACCGTATTAGGTTCCTATCAAGTAGCTGCGATGCCTGCTCGTACCACTTCACAGCAAATTCCTTGTCCAGCGGCCGTGGATCCCAGTTGAAGGGCCGCTGCCAGCCAATCGGCTGATCAAACACCGAGTACGTGATGATCCAGTCCGGCTTGACGCTCCGGCGAGTGTGTGCTCTTAGAGGAAACGGGTTGAGAGCCAGGTAGTCGCCGCCCGCAGTGCCAATGGCCTCGTAGCAGATGGTCATGGAGCGAGTGTCGGTGATGCAGTCAAGGGCCACGGCCAGCTGATTTTGCGTGTACTCGCGGATGTCGCTGCCGCAAGTAGGGGCCTTGTAATCGAATGTATGAGCGGCGCCGATGCTTTTGAGCCGGGCCTCGCTGCGCGGGGAGCATGTCGTCACCGGGATGAATCCGGACCTGTGCTTGTCAGTGCTCCGCCCAAAAGTGTTGCCTCATGGGTCGACAAGAACGGGTAGGGTACGGACAGTCTTAGCAGCTGAATTGCGATAGTTCCGGTCGAGGTACCGCCACCGTAAACAAGAGCATATGAAGGCTTCGTTGCTGGCTGAGATGGCATGGGCAGCTTAAGCATGTGGTACAGCGCAAGCCCGGACGTGGCCAGACCGGTACCCAGCGTTGCAGCCTCCTCGAAGCTCATAGAATCCGGGATGCGGATCACCAGGCCCGCAGGCACTGCGACGTACTCGGAGAAGGCGCCGTTGTCGACGCGGAACGGGTTGTTCCCAAACACAAACCCACACACGCGGTCTCCGACCTTTAGCTTGATGGTGCCGGCGCCGTTCTCTTCGGCGAGAGCAAATATCGTGCCTGCGAAATCGGATCCGATCACCGCCCCGGGCGTCGGTGACATTACTAACGACTTGCCATCTGCAGGGTTGATGGCCACGCACGCGATCTTGACGAGAACGTCGCCTTCCCTTAGGGCTGGAAGGGGAGCGTTGTCTGCGACGGTAGCTTTGCCTTCGGAGAGGACTTTGACGGCGCGTTGGGTAGTCATTGTCCCTGTGTTGCAGACTGTAAGATGATAGGTCTCAAGCTAGTGTGTGCTTCCTTTACGAAACCGGTGTAGTTTGTTGGCGCCTTTAGCCAGATACTCACCGAGGCAACACTGGGCGAGGTTACCAGACGGCCCCTCCAAACCTGGGAATGGATGAGTACGGTACGTGCTGATGCGAGTTGCAGCGCAATGCAGGGACCCTGTTCGGCGTGCAGCGGAAGCACAGTCTTCCTATTCCGTCGGCCTGCATCGTATATGTAGTTTGACTTCGGTCACATATGCATGATGGTCGCTTTCATATGTAGCCGTACCAGTCTTGGCAGGTGTTCCGGTTGATACATGGCCAACTTGTACCTCGCCCTCCTCCCTTATTGGCTTGGCAGATTGTCCCGGACTGCGGTGTCCCGTTTTGGGCCCAATTCATCAGGTGCTGTCGACTCAGGTCCCAGTTAGCCCACAGAGGAAGCGGATGACCACGCAGTTGAAGCTGCAATAGGACTGCTGCAATAAGACCAACGAGGACGGATTGGGATCCGGGGCAAATTCCGGCAAGCCAACAGGGTGTGTTCTCGCCTAGAACACCGGCCCGGACACATTCTTTGCATTGCTTACATGGCATTCGGTGGGGGCACTCAGAAGCATTGCATGACACGTGTCCAGCCTATGCGGCCTCATGGCTAATAAGCGCCACGGCGGCAGCTCTCCCAATCGCGGCTCTCCCGATTGCTTTGCATTTGCCCACTCTGACTGGCACCCAGCGACCCAACGGGCCAGACTGCACCCACCGGATCCGTCCACCATTCTGGGTAAGGTATCGGCAACATCTACAAGATTCCCCCGAGAATTCCTTTTCTTGAATTCGACTAGCGGCCCAAGCAGCACGAGAAACTCCCGGACTCGATGTTAGTCCGCAGCCAATCAGCACCCATAATATTGAACCTATTAGGTTTAGGTTATTATTGAGAGATGTTTTGACGGCGTAGGTTTGCACTTGATGGGCCGACATCTCGAAGATCTGTCCTTGATCATGTTGATATTGACAATTGGTGCGAGGTTAGGTCGCTACAAATACAGAAGAATTAATACGCAACCCAATCCATATCCGCCTTCCCTTCTTCCCCTACCTCTAGTAATCTAAACCCCTCCTCACCGTCCACGCCGACACGAGGGCCCGCCTCCTGCCACAGCTTTCTCAGCGACACCCATATGGGCAGCACCACGATGAAGCTAAGCACCACTGGGACGGCGGCGGTGACGGCGGCGGCTATCCACCACTTCTTGACGTCGAAATGCTCCGGGTTCGCGTAGAATTCGGCGGTTTCAAAGTCCATATAACCGCCGAATCCGCCTCGGCAGGTGCAATTTTTCAGGACTCCGCTGAACTGGTCCATTCATTAGCGTCATTTCTCTTTATTGTTTTCTTTTTTCCCCATTCATTTCTGTTTTTCTTTTGGGTTGTGTAGGTAGGAAGCGGTAGAGAAAGTGGTGGTAATGGGATACTCACAGCAGCAAAGGTGATAAACACTAAACAGAGAACAGCGAGCGTGAGAAACAACGATGACAACCAACTTAATACGCGGCTCACTGCCTTGGCTACTTCCCCTTGTTTTGGAATATAGCAGTCAAACAGGTGCGCCGCCCATGGAACTGTGCTGAACACCCCGTAGATGATATACAACCCGGACCGGCAACCGATGCCTACTGTGGGAATGTTGTACGAAATCATCAGTGCCATGCCGATCTCCAACCACACCAGCGCCAATGCGCCGAGGGACGACAATAGCCAAGACACAGGGGGCTTAGCGCCAAATTGCACCCTCGTGTTGCGGGCGATGGTTTTGATCGGCTGGGCTGGATTCCTTTCTGTTTCTAGGCGATCCACGCTCTCGGTGACGCTGTAGGCCAGTCCATGGTACCCAATGCGGCGGCCCTGGCCAATGAAGTGAGACGGGACGCATTGGCCGCGATGGGAGCAGAGGTGGTCGGGAGTCCTGTTAGGTGCCCGGCGATCTCGGTCTAGGGACCACCAGAACGGAGGGGCATCATCGGACAAGTTGCTACCGCGATCGCGGTCATTTTCCCATTTTTTAACTGCCCGGATGCTCCATAACCAGCGGATGATGAACGTGCTAGTCAGTCAAGAGTCAGTGCATGGCACACACACACACAAGGGAGTCAGTTTACTAACCGCGTTCGTTCTGCAGAGTTTGGATTCCGATCCAGGATCGAGAAGAATAGCAACAGTGGGAACCAAGTGATGAGTATGCCAAACGCAAGCGAGTGCGTCGTCGTCCGCTCTCCGAGATCGGCAAATGCCAACACCACTGACACGGCGAAGGCGACGAAAAACAAAAAGACGCTCGCGCACATTGACCACACGCCCCGCCGTCGTGAGCGCCGCATCTGGCGCGCCATTGCATACAGCAGCTCTTCGGACCACCGCTTCGCGGTCCTGTTGTGCGCCGCCGGGATGGAAATAGGGTCCTCGTAGATCGGCCTGAATAAGCCATATGAGAGCGCTTCGAGGAAGCAGTTACTGTCAAGAGGGAGCTCGAACTGCCCGATGCAGTAAAGCACGTAGTACGCGTCTTTTTGGTTGACTGTTCTTGCGCGCGCTCGGCATCTCCGCATCTGGTGGATGCTGAAAAATGTCGCTGTGAGCGCCGTCTGCGGAGAACCAAGCCAGTTGCGCACTTCCGCGAGAGTGCGGACGACGTGACGTAGTCCGCCTCGACCCGAGTCGTATGGCAAGGCTGCGAGCAGCGCGATTATGGGCAATATCCAATTCGAGATGATGCCGAGCGTCATGTCGGGATCCGAGTCCCAGTACCAATCGACAGGGTCCTCGCAGATGGCCTTGCAACCATCGGTAGTGATGGCGATGAACTGATCGCGCGATGTTTTGGCAAAGCCATCCTTCATCCCGGCGATGGGGCCGTGGTAGATGTATCGGTCCACGGTTGCGTTGGTGATTCCGTTGAATTCTGTGGTGCCCGCGAGGATTCCATCTAGCCGTGCCTTGCATTCGCTAAACTTGCTCTGTCTTTGGCCTAAGGCAATTTGGTAGTGCAAGGCTGCTGCAAGGAGGTAGATTACCCGGAGGCGGCGATACGAGAGCATCTCTGTTAGGTTAATTTTTTTCGACAGTGGTTTGACACATCCCGCAGTAGACAAACCAAGGGAAGGAGAGGTGAGACACCGCAGCACAGCCGGAATGGAGGTTGGAGTAATTTGACAATCCAGTGAGCAGAGGGCTGGAGGCAGCCTACACTCGCCGCAGCGGTGGCTGAAGAACGAGCGCACTGGGAGCTGTGCGCCTTATCCATTTGTAGAAATCACTTACATAATGTATTGGTGGTTTAACCAGGATTATGGGACAAGGGGCGCAAGGCTGGCGGTAAAGCGGTATCTGAAGGTACAGCGCTTGGCGGACTTTTGGTATTGTGATATTATGACCCGCCCTGAGTTCAGATTGAGTTGAAAGTTTGCAGCATCTCTTCTGTCTCTAGCTACCTGTCGCTTTATCTCGACCGCAAGAAACCCCAGAATCTAGTTGTAACGAAACTGTGTAGTTAGATTGATCAGACCAGTGAAACTGCGAATGGCAAGGACAGCAGAGGCGATGTTTGCCCAGGCAGCCAAGTATTCCAAAACATCGCTCCTGATCCTCTTGCAGTACTGCTCCAGATGTACACGCGGTTCTAATACCTGGGCATGCCGAGTGAAGCCTGAGTCATATTTCGGTATGCCCAACTCACGACATGGATTCTCGCTGATTGTTGGAAATATGCTAGCTGCGGTCGGGTCAGTCGAGGAAAATATTTTGTTAGATACCTAGGTACATCTTTGACAACGGCATGCCCATCTGCCGTTTGTACAACGGCCAACTGCGCGGCTCTTAGCTGGGGGGGGGGGGGGGGCATTGGGCGTAGTCCACCGCGTCGCACCGGTCCAAGATATTAGTTAGCTCGAATAAGTTGCGGGCAATTGTCTGGATACCATCCGGCATGCTTGTTCTAATTGGGCGGCTGGAGTCTTCGGACAAGATGTAAACCAACAGAACAATAAACCACGAGGGGCCCAGAAGACTCGACACGACGACGGAAACCCTTCTCAATGCCTCATCTATGCCCTTCGGCCCCGGTATCTAGTTTCCTTTCCCGGTGATGGTTTCAAACTCCATCCGAAGTTGAACTCTACATGGCGACTTGCAACTGACGTTTATGACGAAGCGAGTTAGGAAGGCGACATGAACCTATTCGCGGGTCAAGCGGAATCCGTCGGCTTCTTCAGTATCTCCCGTACAAGTGCAGGTAGGTATGTATCTATAACTATTTAATAGATATTAATATTATCACTATTATCGGCTTGTTATTGCGAATCAACTCGCCAATATCACCCACAACGACGACGGTGCCGCCACCGAATCACCTAGCCAAGCCCGGGCGTCGTGAAGTCGGGAAGATTTGGCCAGTCCCCGAGCCCGGCCGGATCGCCACCCACCCTCACATAGGTCCCCACGGCCGGTATGCCGCCATCTAAGACAAAAAACTGATACCAGCCGGGCGGGCAAACGTGGGCATTTGGCGGCGCATCCACCGTACAGACCAGGCCATTACACGCCACATTCAGCACCAGCGTGCGTGCTCCCATCGAGTTGCCATGGGTGCTAGACACCGACCCCAATAACGTTACTGTCACGGCGCCATTCACGGGGGGCCCACCCAGCTCAAACGGAATGCCGGTCTGGCCGTAAGCCCAGTCCTTCGTGGCCGTGAGGTTGAAGGTCGGCCGCGGCTTGCCCGAGAGGAGGTACGGCGGCATAAACACTTCAACGCGGTACTCTTGCGGGTTCACATTGTCCTGCGGGTCCGAGCCGGACACAAGAACACGCCCGTCGAGGAGCGTGATAGCCTCGCTGTGGTACATGCGCGCGACGGTGGTGTTGGCGAGGACGGACATACGGGCACCCACTGGCCGTGAAGGGTCGTACAGCACGGCGTTGAGGTTCGGGTCCGTGGCAAGCCCGAAGCCGGCGACGCCTTGATGGGCGCCGTTGAGGATGAGGTACGTCCCATCGGGCAGGGGCGCCATACACGAGATGACGCGCTTCGAGGGCATGCGCTCGAGGGTCCAGACTGGGTTGCTGACTTGAGGGTAAATGGAAACGCAGTTATCGAGGGCATTGCCGGGGCCCGTGGTTGAACCACCGCAGATGAGGACACCCAGAGGGTCGGTAAACGGATAGTACTGAGGGAGGAGCACAGCGGTGCCCTCGAGGGGGTACGTTCGGCCCGCGGTAGGGTCGACGACGGAGCCGGGGATGTTGGGGAGTTCGACCGTGGTGTCGAAGGTGACTTCGTCAAGGATACGCGCCTTGATGCATTGTCAGCCTTTGTAACAGCATGTAGGTGCGCTTCAAAAGAAAAAAAAAAGAAAAAAAAAAGAAAAAAAAAGAAAAAAAAAGAAAAGCTTACTTCGTTCCAGTACGCGACAAAAATGCCTCCCTGGGGCAGCACCGCCGTGAAAGGGTACAAGTTGTTCGGATCCGTCCTCGCTAGCCAGTCCATGTAAAGTGGCTTGGTCCCGGTAGAGGGAAGGATCTCTATAGTAGGCACCGCCTTTGCGTTGGCCCCATCTTCGCCACCGATGACGAGTACGGACCCGTTCGCCATGAGCATGGCCGATGGGTACCAGCGCCCATCCTGAAGCCTAAACTCGTCGGCGTTTTCTTCCCAGTCGTTGACGCCCCATTGGCCCAGCTCGCCGTCGGGGGTAAACAACCGCAGGCCATATGTGCTGGGGTTGGACCACCCCCCAACGTTGAGCATGCGTCCCGCCTTGTCCGGGAGGGTTACACCGGCAGAGCAAAACACATCGGTTTTGAGGTGGAGGGGCCGCCAGGCCGCCGTGAAGTTGTCGACCAGGGTCACGTCGAGCTCGTACGTGCCGGTGGAATTCGGGGGGCCAGTGCCCCATTTCTCGAGAAAGACAACCTTGCCGTTGATGGTCTCATGGGTAATCAGCGGAATGCATACGCCGCCAATGAGGAATCGGTATTCGCCGGCGTCCGGGCCTATGGGGTAGTGCCAGGTGTACAGGGGATCGCCGGTCCAGAAGTACGTTGAGAGGCGGTTTTGGCCACCGCAGATGCCGGTGATGTTTCCGGCACAAGGCGTGTCGCAGTATTGTTCTGTGGTGTAAGTCGTACCCGCCGCTATGATGTCGCTCGGGTCACCGCAGTCTGCAAATGCATCAGAAAATACACACATAGGTATACATCGGTATTATATAAAGATATTACGGGGAGAGGAAGAAAGAAGAGGGGGTTTCTCACAGCACTCGTCATGATACTCCGTCCCGGCCGCCATGTAACCAAACTCGGCACATCGAGTGATGCACTCGTTCGTAGTCAAGGTGCTAAGGGTAATCTGCCAGGGGAAGACACGTTTTCCGGTGGTGATAAAGTTGTCCCTGAGGAGGACAGGACGGATTAGCCCGAAGCTTGCAAAGGGATCAAGGGGATTACTTACTCTAGGCACCCCTGGTACGTCCACGAGCCATTGAGGCCGCTGGTCTGCACCTCCGGGGCACGATAGGCTTGAGGCACGCCATTGGCAAAGAGTGTCAGGCGATTGCCGGCGCCGCACATCTGGGTGCTGTCTCCCGAGCATGCCATATTGCAGTCCGCATCGTCAGTGGTCTTGCCTCCATTGACTATAAAGTCGCCGCAATAGCACTCCCGAGAGTATTCTGTGGCCGAGATGTTGTATCCCGCGGTGTAGCATGCTTGTGCGCAGAGTTGCTGAGTTTGTTGAGGGCTGTCGGCTAGTCGGACAGGCAGGATGCGTCCATTCAAGTTGTCGACCCAACAACCTTGGTAGGTCCACCCGGGGGGCATTCCTGTTGGCGATGATGCTGCGGACGACGATGTCGATGACGAAGTGATGCTGGGGCTGATTGAGGACGACAACGCGTCGTTGCTGCTACTGGGCGACGTGGTCGGGGTGGTTGTGGGGATAGAGCTGGAGCTGGAGCCGAAGTCGACAATCTTAGCTCCCCATACTCCGGCATTGGTGTTTGGCGCCCCGGTAGACGACTTCATGTAGCACGGTCCTGGAGCACCCGGGACCCAAGCAAACGAGATGCACCCTGCCGTGAGGGAGCATGCCTCGATGCACAAAGCGTAGCTGTTCGTATATTGCATGGCCATGTCTCCCATGAGATGATCGACGTAGCACTCCAGGAGAAAGGTCTTCCCGTTGACGGATGTATAGGTCGTTCCATTGGATTCGGGGCACGCAACAACCGTGGGTGTCGCCGCGGGTGTCGATGTCGGGGATGTAGGTGTCGTTGTCGTTGGTGTCGATGTCGGTGGTGTGGTGGATGTGGTAGAGGAAGTCGTGGTTATCGTCTTGTAGCCGTACACATTCAGTCTGTTGGGGCCGCCACATGTCTCGCCGCTGTTGCCATTGCAGATCATGCTGCACTCGTCTGCTCCAACAGGAGTGGCTACGGCTCCGTTCGCGAACGTGTTGCCGCAGTAGCACTCGCCAGAGTACTCTGTGCCGGCTAGAATGAAACCCTGACCTTGACAAGCCGCCGTGCATAGCGCCGCATTCATCTGACCAGCCGGTACGGTCGTCACGGTAAGCGTCAGAGCTCTCCCAGTGGTCCCTTCACTGCTTTTCGTTAGAAATGTACGTAACATTGGTATATACCAAGGGGTGAGATGATTGGGATATCGGGTATCTTACGCATAGCAGCCAAGGTAGCTCCAGTCGGCAAGTCCGGCATTCGGCTGCGGGCCGACGGGCTGCGAGCTGTAAAACATGCTCAGCCTGTTCGGTCCACCACAGGCCTGAGATGAGTCTCCGGTGCAGGCGGTGTTGCAATCATCTTGGTTGGATGCCAAGACGCCTCCTGGAGCCAGTGAGCTGCCACAGAAGCATTCATGATACCACTCGGTGCCGGCGTAGGGGAGACCTCGGGTGCTACAGTAGTCGATGCAGGACTCGGCCGTCATGTTTACCGTGTCAACGTAGCCTCCGCCGCCCAGAGTGCGGGAGCCTGTGTTATCGCTGTAGCATCCTTGATATTCCCAAGCCCCTGGAAGGGCACCTGGAATGATGAACGCCGATGATAAAGATGAGAGGAAAGCAAGCCGATGGAGCCAGGACGCCATGTTGGGCGATCGACTCGAGGTAACGAACGGACAGGATCTCAAGGAGCTGAGTCCCGCGGCTGAATGAGCGACAAAAAAGCAGACAGAACGGAAGAGAAAGAGATGGGTGCAGGAGAAAGCCAGATCCCAAGGCTCACACTGACATTAGGTAGGTAAACTACGAGACCCGGTTGCTTGGCCGCGCAGAGCCCACGCTCGACTTATCTCTCAGTCTCATCTCTGACCTCATCTTCATTGGGTTGAGAGGGGGCGTCAAGCCATTGCCCCAATCGATCAATATATTGCTCTTGGTATTAGGGTTGGTATCTATTGCTCTCGTATTTGTGTGCGAAGGTGCGGATGAGGGATGAAGGCGTTCATGAGAACATTATTAGGGAGGTATGTTTTGACCTGGCCGACAGCGGCGAAGGCTGCGGCTGTCATTCCTACCATCCCCCCTTGACACCTCAGGAGACCAGGGCAGTGGGATTCACTCTTCCTGTGGGTAGCCCCCCACGGCGACCACGCGCTGTCAACATCATGAGATTGCGGTCGCGACATCGACGCAATCGGCGGCGGCCACGGGCTTCCAAAGCGCGATATCCTGACTGGTCGGCTATTTTTGAAGGATGTCGTGGCTTGGAATCCTCGAAAAGTGGTAAATGAGTAGACTTGATATCACAACCTCCTTGGTTATGAATGGAGTGGCATGATGTGGCGCACCTAGAAGGGGGCAGGTACCGGAGTCAGTACCGAGGTACCGTACCCTACCCGAACTGTGGCTGGCTGACACCCAGGGGCCGTTGGCGCCACCGCGAACGTTTTTCCTCGTTTGTGTGAAGCCGTGCACTGGCTGGTTTCAAGTTTCACGGCCAGTATAGGAGCGTGAGAATGCACTGTGTTACATGCAACATGTGTTCTCGTGAGTTTTTTGGCACCTGTTGTCCTGGGCCGTCTTGGCACAGCACTGTAATTAACTATCTACCTCCTATCCTACAGATCGCTCCCGCTCCCACAGGCGCCCTGCTGCCACATTCTTACCGACTTCACCGTCATGCCTCTTTCATCGCCAGCCCCCCAGGTGGGAAGCCACTTGTCCGCGTTGGAATAAAAGGTCCACGGCGCGTTTGTCGCACTGTCGAGCCACGGCTTGCCGCCGACATCGTCTCTGCAGGAAATCTGAAGTTAGTCACAGTTTACCCAGGTGGTGATGCCGTCGAGACCAGCGTTTGGACCTACAAGAACCAACCATTACGGCTGCCTACAGCCACGTTGAGAATCAAGAAGAATTCCTGGTCAAACGGTGCGCTCCCCGTCGTTGAGTTGCTCGTCTTCCAGGGGTTATCGTACAGCGTCAGGTTGTCGCTTTTGCCCTCAAACTTGCCGCGGTTCCAAAAGACGTCGTCCGCTGAGAAACTAACGTAAAGCACCTGCGTGAGGCGCGTGTCGACGTAGAAATACAGGTACTTCTCGCTCCATTCGAGACCGAAGACGTGGAAATCCTGGCTGAAGTCTTTTCTCTTGAATGACGCCACTCCTGTGGTCCGCCAGTACGAGTCACTCTTGGGGGATGGCCCTATGGTGTGTTCTGTCAGTGCGGTCACGGAGTCGCCCAATTTCATGTTATTATCTTACCCCAATGCAGAGCCCCAGAATAGACATCTCTGCCTCCCTGCGGGTATGTGAAATCGTTCCCTCTGCTCTCCATGATGTCAATCTCTCCACTGCGCGGCCATTCGCCATAGACGGACTTCTCCGGCATCATCCCTAGAACTCAGGGTCAGGATCAGGAGAGAAAAAAGGGGGCGATGGGTTTCACTCACATATGGCCGGCCACAGCCAGTCTCCTTTCGGAAGCTTGGCCACGACCTCAACACGACCGTAGCGGATGGCCTTCTTGCCCTTGGTTGACAGCCTAGCCGATCGAACTGGTGGTATCATGCTTCCTGTCGTTGAGTTGGAGCGGATCGCACAAGACGTAGCCTTGGTGCCCGTGCAGGATCCGTCGCCCCCGGCCTTTGTGAGGTTCAGCGTGTAGCCATTGTATATCATGTCGTTGGTGATGTCGGTTGTCTCGTTGGTCAAGGTCGGCACGATGTGAAGCCCGGACTCGTCCACGTAAACGTTTCTGGGGTCGGTCGTGGTCCAGTCGAAAGAACCTGTTCCGAAGCCGTCCAGCTGGACTTCGTGTGACCAGACGTCGGTGTTGAGCGTCCTGAAATCGTCGTCGAGGATGAGGCAGAGAGGCATGTCCAACTTGCTGCGGACCTCAAAAACGCAGTAGACAGCGGCGGCAGCCAAGCCGAGGACGGTGAAGCCGATCATGACCCAGGTGTTCCGTCTCGTCCTTTTCAGTTTCGGGTCCGACAGCCAGGGCTTCTCGTAATCGCCTTGAAGGCGATAGCTCTTGAACCGTCGCTTTGGACGAGACATGGATGTCGTCTCTGGATCGCGCGGTATGTCTTGACTGAAGCCCGACACCAGGCTTGGCGAAGTCGCTGTGTCCATATTTGCAGGCGAGATGCAACGAGCTTAGAATCCGTCGAGGCTCGAGAATGTCAAAGGTTTTGGGTCGTTCGACCGTGCCGAAAGAAACTCAGCTACCTACCTGCAGACCAGACATTAACATGCACTCTCCGGGTTCGAGCCTCGAGTCACACGCCCGGCCCCCACGATACCGGACCAAGATTTGGACTCACGCGGGAGCAGCAACCGCGGAATGGAACACAGACGGGGTGCCGCCAAAACAACCTGGAACCTGGAACCTGGAAGTATCTGCTACTTGAGGCAACATTACTTGGTATCATTGGCGATCGTGCCTTCGATCTTGAACCACTCAAACTGCATGATGGAAGCCCTCTCACATACATTGAAGCAGCCTGGGCTGGCACCTGTCAATATCCGCGGGTTTGCATATGCAGCCCGCGTTTGGGGAGGATGCGAATGCCAGAGAAGCAGGTGGTGGTTGCATCAGCCTCGCCCATGCCCAGGTTTTGTCATTGCTTTGATGTCGCATCCAGGTACCTGACAGGGGTGATGGCCCAGGCTCCTTGGACCACGGCGTCAGGGGAAGACTTAGATTGTAGGCGCTAAAAGAGGCTTATCTCGACGACAAGTTCCTCTGTTCCTGCACATATCTCACCCCCACCCACCAACACCCACCAACACCAGAACGCCACCTGCACCATCTGATCATGATCTGATATCCTTCGACGAATGACAGCCTTGCAGCTTTTCGGCACAGCGGAACACTTCTTCCGGAAGCAGCGCCGCCAAGACTTCTTGAACGTGCGCCCAGAGCACAGAGCTTAACGTTAGTGGACAACGGTCTGGTACCCCCAACGTTCAGAACATCGAGCATCTGTTCGGCGATGCACTACCGTTGCACAAGCCAAGTCTCACTCTTTTCCAGCCTAGAAAGTTACGAAGTATTGCCTCTGATGGCTACCTCGTTGCAGCTAACGAATTGGATCAAACGTTGGGTTTAGAGTTGAGGATTCTCATCCATCGACAGCGCCCCTCGACGAGAGACTGTCAGATCATGCTCTGGAGGAGCGCTGCCAAGACTAAACCGAGCCTGAGTTTCATTGTGTGCAACCACACCGCACAGTGCCCCGTACAGTCCACGTCAAGGCACGTGGCCTGGTCTTTCTGGCCAGGGGCGTGGGCAACTTGAGCGTCATGCACGGTCAACATTCAGAGCCCAAAGATTATATCGCGGGACGTCCTGGCAGCCATGCCCGATTGTGTCCTGGATGTGGCGTCCAAGCAATATGTATTCCGGCGGCGGCTACCTCAGCACATGCTTCAAGACCACTGAACTGACAACACAGCCTTGCGAGCCCCTGTGCTCCCGCCCCTGAGGAGGCCTAAACATTCCCCTTTTCGACAGGACAGCCTCGCCGGGCTCGATCTCCGCCCACAGAGGAGGCAATTTCTTCATTTGCTGGCCGCCCTCAAGCCGCCCTGAACTGCAGCCGCTTGTCGAATGCCCCCTGCGTCGTGCTGGCGGGAACGAGCATGTTTCTTGAACTGGAATGTCACCAAAATATTCCCATGTGTGGCGTCAATGTTGGCTTGTATCGGACAGAGATAAACCTATCTTGGTACCTATCTTTAACATGGCTAGAGCTGAAAAGATCATGGCCCATGTATCGTCCTTTTGGATGACGGGCTGATACTGCGAGTGGGATCCATCGGATTCCAGGTTTTTCTTTCCCTGCCGGAGCTCTCATCGATTGCGGTGAACTGTTGACCTTACTGCAGTCATTTTTCCCTTCCTCTCGCCGCACTCTTCCCAGCCTTGATTCCAACCTGACCGAGTTTTCCCGTTCAGACGGTGTGGGTGTTGTTGCCGAGCACCATTGAGGGCTGGTTTTCGTCGTCCTCCATGCTCCCCACTTTGGCGTCCCATCCCACACGCACAGCAGAGATGACAACAACAACAGCAGCAGCAGCGTCGACACCGGCGATCTCGCTGCGAAGTCTCACAGACAGCGATCTATGTCGTCGTAATGGCTCGTCGACAGCGGTATCGGTCACGGCTGAGGACCTCGAGTCCAACGTGGACGACTCCACGCATCCGCAATCGTCACGGCCCCGGTCGAATGTGTCGACATACTCGACACCCACCGACGACTTCCGCTACCGGACGATGGCAACGTATCTGGAATCCCGGATCCGAGTCAACGGCTGGGCACCCGACAGCAGCAGTGACCCGTGGTTTGGCGTTCTGCTCCGCCAATCAAGAAACCACTATGCCTGCGTTCCGGTCAACATAAACCCGGTGCTTCTTGCCGCCGTCCAGCGCATCAATGTCGGAATCGCCTTCACCATGCGGCCCCAGGTGCTGAGCGGCATCCTCGACACCCTGACACGCGACCAGACCGACTTGAAACTCAGCGATGGATCGCAGATGCAGATTCTGCCGTCGCTGTCGTCTTTATCGCCCGCCACCGTCAAGAAGTTCCAGTACCACTGCCTCCTGCGGAAAGAGAGAACCATTTTGGTGTGGCACGACGACCTTGATCAGATCCTGCCGCATGCGAGCTATCTCGAAGAAAGATTATTATCACTGGTTTGGGGCACTGGTGCTCTGCCGTTCAGCCTGCTGTCGTTGGATCCGTCCAGGCCAGCTTCGGTCTTCTCTGATGCCACCTCGGTTCAGCGCAGCAGCCCCCGCCCCGTGCCTGGCGAGAAACAGCCTCCCCTAGCGCACAACGACAGCCAGGATCGGCTCGATGAGGATGAATCCACTGAGAGCCCGGAGTCGCTCGACCGGCCCGTCATGCTGAAGAGTGCCGTGTTTATCGGTGCTGGCCTGGCCACGGGACTGTTTCTCTTCTTCGGCCTCTCCCTCGCCCAAATTGTCACCGACTGCATGATGGACGGCTCTTGGAAACGGATGGCCCTTCTGGTCTGCGCGCCCTTCTTGCTCATGGTCGGCCTATTCTTCTTCCTGATCGTCTTCACCAACATTTTCCAGCTCATTGGGCCGATTGGCACATACATGACCAACTCCCGCTTCTACTCCCCGCTGAGGCCGAGCCTGCGGAGAGCCTACCAGAACGGCTTCACACCGCCGCACATCACCATCCAGATGCCCGTCTACAAGGAGGGCTTGGAAACTGTCATCAAACCGACGGTGCGCAGCTTGCAGGCCTGCATAGGGCACTACGAGTCCCACGGCGGCACCGCGTCCATATTCATCAACGACGACGGTCTCCGACTCCTTTCCGAAGAAGACGCCCAAGCCCGTCGAGACTTTTACACCAACAACAACATCGGCTGGGTCGCGCGTCCAAAGCACGGCGACGACGGCTTTCTCCGCAAGGGCAAGTTCAAGAAGGCATCCAACATGAACTTTTGCCTCAACATCTCGCAGAAGGTCGAGGCCCTGCTCCAGCGCCTGGTGGAGGAGAAGTATCAGGGGCACGATATGATCGACGAAGAAGAGGAAGAGGAACTTTATCAACAAGCACTGCAACAGGTGCTCAAGGAAAATCCTCTCGCCCAGGCCCATGGAAACATTCGGATTGGTGAATTCATCCTCATCGTGGACTCGGACACACGCGTGGTGCGCCCTAACCCTCTCTTTTCTCATGGAAATTAGTCCTACTAACTTTCTCATAGCCTCCTGACTGCCTGTTATATGGCGCCGCCGAGATGTTCCTGTCCCCCGAGGTGGCCATTGTCCAACACAGCACTGGTGTTATGCAGGTGACACGGGACTACTTTGAGAATGGTATCACATTCTTCACCAACATGGTCTACACGGCCATCCGATTCGCCATCGGGTCGGGAGAAATTGCACCCTTTGTCGGTCACAATGCCTTCCTTCGATGGGCTGGTAAGATACCTTCAATTACACATACACATATGTCTTTCTTTGTGACTGGACTCGGTCTAATTTGTTTCACCAGCAATTCAAGCTGTCGGGCGCAAACAAGACGATGACTACGTGGCCTACTGGTCCGAGAGCCACGTTTCTGAAGACTTTGACATTGCACTTCGCGTGCAGATTGCCGGCAGTATCGTACGAGTTGCCAGCTATCATGGCGACGGCTTTCAGGAGGGCGTCTCTCTCACAATCTACGACGAAATTACCCGCTGGAAAAAGTGAGTGTTCGTCCAACAACGTCTTCCTCCATGACAGGCATTAACGCTCTTGGAGATACGCCTACGGGTGCAGCGAGATGATCTTCCACCCTCTCTACCAGTGGCCCTACAAAGGCCCCTTTGCCCCGCTGATTCGCCAGTTTCTGTTCTCGGATATTCAATTTTCGTCCAAGGTTTGCATCACCGCCTACATTTGGTCTTACTTTGCCATCGGTTCCGGCCTTCCCCTCAGCCTCTTGAATTACATCTTGGTCGGGTGGTTCCCTGACTACATCGACCACTTCTACTTGCCGTCATGGAAAGTCTTTGTGTCCCTCATCTTCGTCTTCAACATCCTCGGCAACATCGCCCTGGCCGTCCTCCGTTATCGCACCTGTGAGAAATCACTTCTCAGCTCACTTTGGGAGAACTTCAAGTGGACGCCCATGATGGCTATCTTTTTCAGCGGCCTCTCCTTTCACGTCAGCGCAGCGCTACTTTGTCATCTCCTCCACATCGACATGCAATGGGGAGCCACCAGCAAGGAAAAGACCGATTCCAACTTTTTCGAAGAGGTGCCGCGCATTGTTAACAACTTCAAGTACATGTACATCGTCATCATCCTCCTGTCCGCCATGATGGTCTATCTGGCTTGCTTTGCTCCGCGAGGCTGGATCATCGACGACTTTACCGCCATTGTCCCGCTGGCTGTGAACGTCGCCTGCCATGCGCTCACGCCCCTTGTTCTCAATCCGTCACTCATGATCTTCAACTATTAGAAATAGACATCGGCTAGTTTTCTAAATCTTCGTTTTTTTCTCGGGAGCGCGAGGGGTTCTCAGTGAAACACTTAATTGGAGACCGGAGGCATAGCAGGCGTATTGGGGCTGATTATATACAGCTAGAAAGCGGTGGCTCGCAGGGGGGATGAGATATATGCATAGGTACCTTGATCTGTAATGTTAACTCGTCTACGCTACTGTTGATACAGGAATACTCATTTTACACCCTTGTTATTGCCCTTTTGTATTTACGCCCATTTTGTATTAGCTATAGATAGAAATTTGTCTCCAGTCTTCGGCTTTCCAGCCTCAGGATGGGTATTTGCCCGTCATGATGCTCACGTCCGCCCGCAACCTTCTTGGCACTGACTTGGCAGCTTGTCTTCCAGATTCCATTCTTTGCCTCCTCAAACTTCAATTCCTTCTGTTTGCCCTCCGATTACCAGGCAAACCATCTCTCCAGACACAGTGCACTACTTCCCTGTGCCCATTGCTCTGCTCGACGCCTCCTTAACCACGTGGCCTGTATTTAAATCAAATATTCTAAACACTAATCGTCATTAGATGGAAATTATTCATGCTACCTCAATACCCAAACCTAGGCAATATTCATTCCCGGACCTTTTTACCTACCTTATCCCTAAACCAAGACGCCGTTTCGTTGCGAACAAGGGTAGCCGGCGCAGCTCGGAGCAAAGTATCAATGACCCTTGCATCCACACGGAAGCCAGCCCCTTCCAGGCCCTTGATCCTCAAACTCAAATCCAGCATCTCGTTAGAAACCGCCTTGCGTTCCTTTTCGCATACCACGACCAGCTTCACCCCAGCCATTGAGGCAGCGAGCCACAGAATCAAGAACTTCACCACAGGATCACCATTAAACGCTCCACAACCCCACAGCCCTGTCCGGACAACGTTGAATCCCCCCGATGAGAATGCCGTGTACGCCTTTACCAATTCCCGCTGAATATTCTCCGCACGAAGATCCGGCAAGGTCCTCCCACCCTCCTGCCCACTGTCATCAACCAAATCAAGCTCCAACGCATCCATGAACAACATCGTCCTCTCCTTCCAGCTCTCCATCCCACCCAATGGAACCCCCATCTTCTCAACCATGATCTCCCTTCGCTGCCCCACGATATTCACCATTGCCTGCACGCCCTTTACCACCAACACCTGCGTATCCTCCAATGGCGGCGTCACCAACACAGCCGGGCATGCCTCGGGCGAAACTCCCACATGAATCTCCTCCTGCGTGGCCGACTGGCCAAACCCAACATACCGATTTGCTGAGATCACTACCGCCCCCTTCAGAAACCCCGAACCAGGCGTTGTCCGCGAGTATTCCACGTCCGCGTCGACTTCTAAACTCCTGGTGTCCGTATTGTACTCATCGACCGTCACGACCTGCACCTCTGCTAGGGGAGTGCTGTTGTCATCTGTGGGGGGTAGTCCATCAAGCTGATGTAAGGTGTAGACAATATCCCACGTCTTCAGGTCCGGGGAACCCAGCCGGGAAACGACTTCGTCGAAAAACACCATCAATGCTTTGAGATATGCTTTGGCGGCGCTTTCTTGTCGTTGCCCGGAGCGGGAGTACCAGATTCCAAAGTCATGCGTGCCATCGGTTCTCCAGCCGGGAGCTTTGAGGGTGCGAAGAAATTGGTGCACCACGAGGCAAGCAGCTTGTTGGCGCGAGAGTATGAGTTCTTTGTTGCTGTCGCGACCGAGAATGGGGAGGCAGTGATTGGGGAAGAGAGAGGGCATTGCGAGAGCTGTTGCAGCCAGCTTTGGCCAGATTCTGGGGAAGAAGTCGGAATACTCGGAGATGGCTTCGCGCAGGAGGTGGTGGTCTGTTGCCGGAGCGGTCGAGCCGGTCAGGGTGGCGGAGATGGTTTCGAGGGTGTCGATTAGGGCGGCTGCGGAGGTGATTCTTTCATTGAGGAGTGATTCGAGGATGGGCCAGAAGGGTACATGGCCGTTTTCATCTTCGCATATGTTGGGGTCGGGATGGAGTGAGAAGCGGTCGAGGCAGGTGTAGGAGGGCGAGGACGGGCAGAGGTAGGTTGACTGCGGCATTGTAATGGTGAAATCGAGGAGTGAGAACTTTGTTTTGGATATCTCGATGGAATGATCGCTATGCTGGATTCAAGGTTCAAGATGTGATGCATTGGAGCTATTTTGGCCGAGAATGGAGGGTGAGGGGTTGTGCGGCAGAGAGACTCAGACGAATCAGCATGGCCGGTGACTCATCGGAGGTTTGAAGCCGAAGTGGCTCTCAATCTCAATTGGTAGGTTGACATCAACCATGACCAGTACTTCCTCAAATAACAATAATGTCCTCATCTGCTCCCAGTTGCGGCGAGCCCCATGATGCTTCCATGTTAGAGCTTCAATATCCGACTGGCAAGATACCTTGCAACTCTCGCCTCCTGAAGTTTACCTACCTAGTATTCGTCATGTTGGCAAAAGCCCATCCATCTTTTTCTGATGCGCTCCATGCAAATTTTCTTCCAGAACATAGCAACATTGGTCCCCAGTCTACAGGTGCGCAGTCGGTTCCGACAATAACACCCGATGCCAGACCACGCCAGGCAAGACTGTGTGGTATGCTCCCATTTGACAAAATGCTCTACCAAACCAATCTCGTCAGTTCAATGAGGTCTGGTCACCCGCCGAAACCCTCCGTACGCTCTGTGTGTTGGTCCAAAAATCTCTCATTTGTTGTCCTAATAATCCAACGCATCTACTGTTCCTGCCTCTTCAACTCTGCATACATGGCGCGCTCGAACATCTGTGTGAGTTTGACTGATAGCTCATCGCCCACCGGCAGGAGTTGTGTGGCATACAGGCCACATAACCCAGCGGTCGGGTCAATGAACCAGGTGAGGTTTGGCAGGCCACCCCAGGTGAGGGTGCCGGCGCTGCGCCAGCCGGGGATGTCGTCGAGCGTGATGAGGCCCGCCAAGCCCCAGTCCTTGGTCGTCTCCAGCGGCATGTCGCCCATCATCCGGTTCAGCACGGGCACGGCGGCCACCTGGCGCAGCGCCGCTCGGGCAGCCTCACTCCCAAGTTGCGGGGCGAACATGGCCCGCGCCGTCTCGGGACGGAGCAGGACCGGGGTGTTGTTGTCGGTCCCGGTCCCGGAAGACGTGGCGGCTTTCAGCACTGCGTGCACAAGAGCAAAAAAGTCGGCTGGAGAGCCAAATAGGCCGCCTCCGCCGAGACAGTCCATCGCTTCGGGCGCCAGAGCCGGCTGCTCGGCTGCATCTTGGACGACAGCGCTGATACCCCCTTCCGGTCGCTCCGCCATGCGAGCTAGTCGGTCACGAAGGTCAGGTCGCTGTGAGAGGAAAAAGGTAGGTCCTTTGAAACCCAGAGGCTTCCAGATGTGGCGCGTCAGGTAGTCGTCGAGCTGCAGCCCGGACAGCCGCTCGACGAGAACACCAACCCAGTGTGTTGAGGGGCTGTAGGCCCAGCTTGTTCCTTTCGAGTGTCGTCAGCAACATTGACTTGATTATCGCCCGACAGACTTGCCTGGCTCGAATACGAGCGGGTGCAGGAAACGTCCCCGAAGGCTGTTGGATGGATACAGCGCCGTGGTGCCGAACTGCAGGTGTTTTTGGTCTTGCTTCTTGCGCTACTCGCGTATCAGCGGTTCATTGAACTCGTAGGCAAACCCGGACGTATGAGAGAGCAGCTGTCTGTCAAGCACCCTTAGCTAAACCCTTGATATACAGACCGTTGTGCCCACCTCAACGTGATGGGTTTTGTGTTGGGCACCAAGCTACCATCCGGGCGCAGGATCTCAATGTCGGCGAGCTCGTGCAGCAGTGCGGTGGTCCGTACGTCGTCGTCCAGCGCGATTAAGCCAGCTTCTACACACTGCATAGCTGCCACACTGGTAGCCAGCTTGGTGCACGAGGCCAGCCACATAGCCGAATGCTCCGTCATGGGGATCGTCGCCCCGTCGTCAGCCAGGGATTGAGAGCCGAACGACTTGGTGTACCGGAAGCGGCCTGCAAGCGTGGGTTGTCAATTTTATTTGTTGTTGCTGGAAAGGAAAGTGTAATTCGGAATGCCAACCTGATCGATCAGCGGCCATGAGGACTACGCCCGCGACATGTCGGGCTGCGCACGCCTCTGCTACCCTCTCCTCCATGTGGGCCACTGTCGGTGAGGACATTGTTGTGGTCGCCATGGCTTGTCGCGGTACAAAGATGTGTTGGACCTGCTCTACTAGAATGGAATGATTGCAGGTTGTGGTTGGGAATCTCCCCTGATATAGAGAGTAAAAAGCAGGGCTTGCGTGGTATTATGTTTGGTGAAGTGGTGGGAGTGGTGGTCGGCATACGGAACATCGCGCCAAGAACAAGTCCGAATGCCGAACAGTGCGTTGTGGCTAAGGTATGGTGCCTTCCCCTGAATGATGGCGGATTGCATTGGATTGGATTGTGTGTTGGGCTGGGCTGGGGTTGTCACATATGTCCGCGTCGTATTTCCGTTCGGCGCCTAGCACCACGCGTATCCAGTCAGGTCTCGATATCCGTATTGTTCCACCATTTCTGATCGGTGCAAAATTCTATTCGAGTACTACAACTGCTGTCATGCAGGTTCAACCAAACAGCAAGTACACATGGCCAGAAGAAACTGCTCCTTCCCCCAACTCCATTATCATCCTTTCAAGCCCACTACATGTGGGTGCCCTTATCAGGCAGCCTGGTAGATCTGAAACTCTCCAAACTCCCAGTACGCATTTGCAAAGGCCTGGGGGTTGTTTGCCACAAAGTCAGTACAGTTAGTCTTGGTCCAGCCGCCGACGCACTTGTGCTCTCCCACGCAGGGGGTAGGACCTGTACTACCAGTCAGCATTTACCTTCCAAGTTTCATCTCATCCCAACAGAGACATAAATACAGAGAATGTAAGACACTCACAGCCGGAAGCACTCCACACGTTCTCAGGCATGGCATCACCGCACAAGTCGATATTGGCCACAATGCTCGCATTTCGAAAGTGCGCCCCGATGTCGCAGTTCGTATTGGGGAAATCAGCCAGCGGCACAGGCCAGGAAGCCGGATCTGGATTACCGGCTTTGATGTCCGCGGGAATAGTGGCTCTCGCAAACTGCCAGACGCGGATGCCCTCAGCGCGCCACTCGACGGCCATGATACCGCCGCCGGCCGCATTGAAGGCCTTCCCAAACGTCTCGGGCCCCGAGGAGACACCGCAGCCTGCGTTGTTGTTGAGGCTAGCATTGCAGTCGGTTGTTTGGGTGTTGGTACCGAAGACATCGGCGATGGAGCCTGTCATGTTGCGCTTACCGTCCATACTGCAGGACGAACTGGTGTGCAATACCGCGGAGTTCCCGAGGGCGGGGAAGGACGGGGCGCCAGGGTTCACGGCCTCCATGACATCTATCTCGCCGTGGTCGGGCCAGTTGGACGGGTCGACGAGCCACAGCGCCGGCCAGGTCGCGCATCCAAAGGGGCTGTGTTTGATGTCGAAGAGGAAGAGACCCTGGTTGTACTGCCTCTTGGACTCGAGTCGTACGGAGAAGCGGCCTGTTGATGCGTCTGGCGTCGAGGACGGTCCGACTGATGTGTCAACCTTGATGATGACAGAGTCGGTCAACGTCGGCGTCAGGTTCTAGTCCATATTTTATCAGTCTCCTCTCTCTTCAGAACGATGGGCGCTTGGATTCCTACATATGTCGCTGCGTAGTCTGGGTCGACGTAGTGGACATGCCCGTGTGCTTGTTACCGACCAGAGTAAGCCCTGGGATCAACTCATGAGCTGCCAGAGATTGCTATAACTTACTTGGATCATCGCCATTGCGGTAGTGGAAGTTGTCAAAAAAGTGATCGGTTCCATCTGCGTTCAACCTGGTCAGTCGCCCACTGTTACAGAAAAATGATTGCTAGCACATGCTCGCCTACTTACATGTCTCACGCAGCGTGTAGTTGAGCTTGAAGTAGTCTGGATATTTTCCTTCGCTGTTGCGCTTCGTAACAATCGCCACGGGAATAGCAACGGCGGCCACAACAACGACAATGATGGCAGCCACCACTCCTACCCATGTCCACCGCGTCCAGCTCCGCACATCATACCATGGTGCTTTTTCCTCGTACGATCGATACACCATGATTCGCCCAGGAACTACTAGAGATTCGTGCGATGCAGACTTTCGGGAAGATGGACGGTGGATCCAGGAATTCCCAACCACGCGGTCGTGGGGAAATGGCATTTAACTCACTGTCTGGTTGTGTCCGACACGAACACGGCCCATTGCCCCTTTCCCGTCGAATACGAGGCTAATCTTGTTCAAGGTGTGTCATTGGCCGGTTAAGTAGTAGTATGCTGGGTCGTGGCACATCGGGCGAACTGCGCCGCATCCTTCGTCGGTGTGTTGGCATGATTTGGCTTAGGCAGGGTGTGCGCGTACCCACAATGGTAGTAACCCTGACTCTATGCTGCCTGGGAGATACCACTACCCTCCGTGCGCCAGTTGTCACAAAAGCTAGGTATCTAGTCGTCGAAGCATTTGTTCCCGGCGTCCTATAGCTCGGTGCCGAATTTGCCGATGGGACAGAGCGAGTGAATGAATTAGTCAGCGCTCGATAAAGCATGAACAACGGGGAATACCAACATCCCAAGATAGTAAAGACTGAGAGGCGTTGAGGGGGATGGAGAATTCAAGCTAGTAAGATGCCCGGTATTGTAAACTGTCGTGCTGGTAAAGGATAGAGTCACCCTGCACGTGGAAGTACTTGTACAACCCTTTGTGTCACAATAACCCCGTTGGGATGAACGTCAAAATCGTCGGAGGCAGTGGTCAAATTTCACTGAACAGCCGAAAAGGTCGGCATTTTACCGTTGTTACACCAAGACTATCTCTTGCCGCCTAACATTCGGAAATATAGTGTTAGCGAGCTATCTTATCTAGGTACAGACCCGACGCAGGGTTGGCGTCAGAAAACAGATCATTTTTTGGGATGAAAGTCCTAAAGAACATTATCTACAGACAACCTAAGAAACCGCGATCTCTGCCGCCTGCCGGGAAACAAGCATGACAAACACCAAATCTCCTACGGATGAGTCACCAATCGACGTCACACACGGTCTGGAATGGAAGGTCGCCTGCCACGCCGCGAGCAGGCGCGCGGTTAAATCCTTCCGCCGCACGACCAGGCGTTTTTCTGTGGCTGAGGAAAGCGCATGCTAATCTTCGGAATCCTAGTGTGCGCCTGGTTCCAAGACGAGAACAATCAGGAATAACAGGCTTCTCGAGAGGTTCGATGTTCTGAGCAATCCGAACGTTGAGGACCCGGCTGTGAAAGTTTTGGCTGACAACCTACCTACCTGACTGAAATTAGTCGGTCAATTGGTTCTGGATGCCTAGGTGGATGCTCAACGTTCGAACTACTTATCCATGAGGGAACCTTTTTGTCTTTTGGGGGATAACAAACTGAGACATGGGCTACTTTGGTGGACGTGCGTGGGAAGAAGGCGCTTTACTTGGACGCGTTTTGGCATTAGGTGAACCAAGCACGACATGCCCAGTACGAACTCGACATCCGGTTTGGTTTTTTTCCTTCCAATTCTTCACACAAACTCCCTCTGCATGGCTGAGAATCAGGACTGTTTACGACGACTTCGCATTTCTATACCGAGGCATCGGCCGACCATGTACGACTGACTGCCCTGTTTACAGCTCCTAAAGAAGCCTCACGCTGACAAGAACTTTCGCTCCGCAAGCCTTGAATCGGAAGTGTGGGTTCTGTGGCAAAACCCCGCAAATTTGATTGAATTCTCCTCATTCTTGAGATTATGATGTACTCGGGAGTTAATCGTACTCCCAGTATTGGACTGGGACTGGGCGCTTGACTGGATATGTCTCTTTAACCCAAAAATATTTCTTAACGAGAGAGGCTTTGATGGCAACGAAGACTTTGTGGTACCAGAAGGCGTCGGAGATGGTGAATGCTTGACGGCAGGAGACTCCTTTCTACCTCCAACATGCACATGTTGATGGTCTGTGGTGGAAGTGGTAGCAAGTAGGACACAAATCTCGCATATTAGAGTTCCAGGGTCCCCGATCCTACCACTCCACGAAACAGGCAACTTTGGAGGACGCCCTCCGGTACAGCGGCTTCACTTAAGACGTGGCCGCCCGGAAGGTCGTGAAGATAGGGAGGGTTCCTCTGCTAGTAGTCTTTAATAGACTCGAGTCTGACGGAGATTACACGGAAGCTCCGCCTAGGACGCGAAAGAATTATCACAGAGAAAAGGCTCATTGTAGAGGTACAGGAAAAGATTAGTTTGCAAGTGCTGGAAACAAACCACCGGTCACACTAGGTGCCCTGATTCCATCGCCAATGTGAGCCGTTTCTCTGAGAGACCATTAAATCCGCAAACCCGTCTTCCACTTAAGCTGATTGTTCCCACCCTCGTTGGGGCCAACATCAACCTAACGGTGCGACAGTCCACAGCGGCGGAGGTGGTTGGGGGCATATGATTATCTAATTAAGACTCCGAGGAACAAGATTATCGCAATGATGTATAGGTAGCAGCGGCACACTCTACGACACTCATTAAGAGTTGATTAACGGGCTTTTGATCGGCAGTTACGCGGCTGATCATGGATCTAATGGGCCAGGGGCCGTGCCCTCATGGTGCAAGACTTTTCTATCTTTCTATGATACACCCTCGGATCTCGTGAGGTTTTGGAACCGAATTCCCCGCTCCCCGTCTGAAACCTCGGAACTTGCGAGCGAATCCAGCTGAGGTGGGTGTGATTGTCTGAACTCTAGCCAAGAATTGAGGTAATTTGATGACGCGTTTAGAAATGTGTCTGTAATTACCTCCACACCCGGATGGCAACTGAACAGGTAGCATTCGTATTTGGGGCTTTCTCGAGGCTCACCCATGGCCCGACTTTAAGGATATCACGGCATCCTGGATGATTTGGTGATACCTGTGACTGCTGTTCTCTTGATATGTAGGTAGTCGACTTGTTGTTCTGGGCCCATGACGCTGGCGCTAACGGGGAAAATACTTGATGCTCGAGCCATATGGCTTCCGTATCTCTACCTTAGGGAGGTGCTCCGGCAAGAGGCATACGGAAATTTCGTTGAGCATCTCAATAGCCTCGATTCTTGGATGCAGAAATGAAACTGCCACACAGGCGTGATGGGACTTTGGCTGAGCAAAGGTACCTACCTAGCTAGAGAGCAGTATCCAGCCCCCGCATCCCACGTTTCTTGTCGCGACTTTTGAGAATGTGATTTCCCATTACGGCATTTGTGCCCGGAGGAAGTAGATTTCCCCCCTCGCGGGAGGTAGGCAAACTAATTGCTTGCCAAGTCTGAGACTTAGCCGGGCCGCCAAGACGTTCCTCAGCTCGAAAATGTCCACTAGGTACTTTGTACACTTGATAGGTTTCAGGAAGCTGAGTAGATGGGATAATTATTTTCCACGTTTTCACTCTGCATCTGGATATTTGCTTCCTGGGAAGTACATCGCCAAGCTGGAGGGTGCATTCCCTTTTCGCATGATTGGTTAGAGCGTCTGCATATCTACATTATGAATGGTAGAGCTCGTGTGGGGAAAGCGGAGGAGGTGCATGTGCCGGAATCATCCATATTTGGGGTCCTGTTAATCTCCGAAGTTTAAACTTCTTCCGTTCCGATCTGGTCCAGACCCGAATGGCTACAGCTCACCCGGTTTGCGCGCTTGTGTCGGGTATAATCCGATGCCAGCCAAGGTGATGATTGACAAGTAAGCCAAGCATGCCAAGAAGGTTGACCGGCATCTGAAAGCTGAGATACTTCCCGAGACAGCGCAGAGAAAATTTGGTATATTTGCACCAAGGTCCTGCACGAGGTCAAATTGGTCTTCAACACCCAGGGTGCGCTTCTTCTTCGGACCGTGACCAGTCCATCATTTCGACCTTGACCGTCACTTGGAATTTTTCAGAATGCTCAAGTCTATCAGCTTGTTCGTACTGGCGTTGGTGGGCGGCGTGTTGGCCGGGGAGAAGTCCGCCGGGTGCGGCAAGGCCCCATCCAAGTTCACCACGACCAAGGCGTCCAGCATCTCCGTCAACGGCAAGAACCGACAGTTTACCGTCCGCGTGCCCGAGAGATACAACAAAGATACGCCCTACAGGCTGGTCTTCAGCTGGCACCAGCTCAACGCCAACATGGACGAGAACGTCAGGGGCGGAGACACCAACCGTGGGGGTGCACTGGCCTACTACGGGCTCCCGCCACTGGCCAACGGAACTGCCATCTTCGTCTCCCCCGACGGCCTCAACAAGGGTTGGGGTAACTCAGGCGGCGAGGATGTCCTGTTCTTCGACGCTATGTTCAAGGCGGTCACGGAGGATATGTGTGTCGACACGGGGCTGGTTTTCTCGACAGGATTCAGTTACGGCGGCGCTATGTCATACGCCCTGGCTTGCGCCCGCGCCGAAGTTCTGCGCGCTGTAGCCATCATCTCTGGCGCTCCGCTCTCGGGATGCTCGGGCGGTACGAAACCGATTGCCTATTACGGTCAGCACGGCACCTCAGACTCGGTCCTCAACGTATCCATGGGCCGCCAGATTCGCGACAAGTTCGTCAAGAACAACGGTTGCACACCCCTTGCTTCGGAGCCGCAACCCGGCCAGAACTCGGTCAAGACGGATTACAAGGGCTGCAAGGACGGCTACCCTGTCGAGTGGGTAATCCACAAGGGAGACCACAACCCCTCGCAGAAGGATGGGAACACCATCTTCGCACCCAAGAACACCTGGGACTTCTTCTCGCAGTTCAAGTAGTCAGTTGGGCCGAAGAATCAAGCCCGAAGATCATGACACAAAAGGCCACAAGAAGTCAAACTGGAGCAGACGCCTGTTATGACTCGGCTTTGGGTGTTAAGGCTATGATAGTAGCAAGTAGAATAGGAAATTCAAGCTTTGACTATGTATGAAGTTGTCTAAATACGTGACCTAGCCCTAGTGATAGCGTTGACGAGTATACAAAATCAAACCCTTACGATAGATCGCCCAGTTCGGTACTAGTCAAGATATTTGTCGGAGGCTTGCTCTTTTTCAGTATACTATTGTAGATTATTCTAATTCAACTGGGCGTGGAGGCGATTAGTAAGGGTGTAGCCGAGGACCTTCGCCTTACCCATCTTATTCCCGACTTACACTGACTGGTGGGTCGGGGTGAGCCGAGGACTTCGGGGTGAGAGTTGTTTGCGCGGAACACAACATGAATTCATTGGTATTCTAATGACAAATCTATGTTAAAAAGCTGACAATCTGGATGGCTAGAACACCCAAGGCCCCCCATGCTGGCGTTATAACAACATTTCCACTTGAAGACGCTGATGGCTTGCTACTCGAAGTTGTACCGGAGGTCGAACCTGCGCCGGGCGCGTTACGAGTAGGGGTCGAGGTACTACGACTTGCACTATGAAATTCACCAACTGTTAGTCACACAACTGGAAGAGAAAGACGGGACATTAAAAAAAACCATACCTTTCGCTAGGCCCAATACTCGACACATCCCCAGCCCCCGACCCAGAACCGGCGCCGGAGCCTGCTCCAGACCCGGATGCCCCCGAACCCGAACCCGACGACCCATCAGAGCCTATTCCACCACGCGCAATAGCCGCATCGCTGCATTGATCCTGGTAGATATCCGGGTTCATGTAGGCTTTGGCGTCGGGGCACATCTCCGCTGGGAAGAATTGCGTGCAGTAATTATACCACATCCTCGCTGCGTTGGCAGGGCTGTTGACGCTGGGATCGCAGCTGCCACCGGTGCATGTGACGAATTTTGTACTGCCCACGCCCGCGCACATGCAGTCGGCAAAAGAGCGAGTCTGGTAGAAACCCGGGCAGGCCGCAAAGGCATCGTCGAGGCACGCCGTACAGGTTGGATCCGAGGGGCTGAAGCCGAAGACGTCGTTGAAGGCGAGAACTGGGACAAGAGCGGACGGGAGCGTGCTCGCCAGTACAATTGTCGCTATTAGGCGCGTCATGGTAGGTAGGTAGAACGAAGACAATGGAAAGTGTTTGCCCTTCGACGACCAAGGGGAGGGGCTCTCCTGTATTTGAGTGCTTCTTCGCACCTGACACAGCGAACGGATTCAAGCCGCCCCCTTATCTGCGGCTGAAGGCGCCAAGTGCCCCTGCTTCGTAGCTCGGTCGATAACAGCAACGAGCAAAACCCCCTGTTTCACAACACCGCTAACTTGGAAACATCTGGGGGACAGCATAGGTCTTGGCAAAGGAAGAAAAATCGATAATCGGGGGGTCTAGGCCTTTCTCACTCCTCAGCCTGCCCCTGTTCGCTCCTGTCCCTTGACGCTATGAAGCTTTTCCGCTGTGTCTGGCCTAGCTCGCTTTTTGGGGCGTTGTTGGAGACTTTCTCAGCCGCAATGATCGCCTGCAACGGGAATGGTCTGGGCGCTTCGACTGTTTGGCAAGCGCTGACAGCTAGACTGCCGATGGCACTGGCGAAAGAGATTTTGCCTCCCGTTTTTACTTTCATTCGTGTTGGTATATCGGACATGGATTTCCTTAGGTACGGGTACCTAGGTGTTGGATCCGATCACGTAATCAGGGAACCATGTAATTAAACAAAATCCGACCGACGGAAAGTAGGTAGAAAGGATTTATAGGCAGAAGACATAGATTCCACGCTTTTAAAGTCGCATACATACACAATCAATATACATACCATAATCTAACAATTAACAGTCTAATTTGCAACCACTATAACTATATTAAAAATTACGGTACGTAAAGCTATTACCAATAGTATTATAGCCTTTATTATTACTCCTAAGCAAACTCGCTACAATAAGCTAAAGGATTAATTAAACTAAAATAATAACTTTAACTTTAAAGTAGTTAATCTTAATATTAAAAATATTTTTTAATATATTAATAATCCCGTAAAGGAACTAACTTCTTTAGATTATAGCAATTACGAATTTTTATAACCTTCGCTATTATAAATAATAATTTAGTAATAAATCTATTATATAACTATAACTATAAATTTTAATTTAAAATAATTAAATATTAAAAATTACAATTTTAACGATAATAATATAAATACAGTTATTAAAAAAATAACTCCTTTAGCTTTTATACTTTATACGTAAATATTCTCCTAACTTTTAGTAAAATAAAAAGTTAATTATAATATAAAGCTTAATTAGTATTTTAAAATAAAAAAACTAAAGTAAGAGAAATATGTTAAAGTTAAATATTTACTTTATAAGTAAATTCTTAAAATTATATTCCCTAACCTTTACGGGTTAATAAAAGAAATCTTAGCCTTTAAGGCATATAAATAAATTTACGATTAGGTAAAATTATACTTTAAAGCTTTCTAAAACTTTTTCCATATAAAAAATAAAACCCTTTATAATTTAATTAAAAAGTATAAAAAAAATATTAAAATAAATTACCCTTTAAAAAAATATTAATATAAAGTAAAGCTTTTCGGATTTTTCGATATAATAAATCTAAAAGGCCGTATAAGTTAACTTTAACGCGTTTTTATAAATATAAAAAATAAAAAGGTATAAGTTTTTAAAAAGTTTTCCGTAATAAAGGAAGATTTTAATAAAGGTAAAATTAAATATAAAGGCATTATAGTAAAAATATTAACTTATTTTAAAGTAAATAAAAATTTAATAAAAACTATAAAACTTATAATTAATATTAAATTTCCTATTTACGAAGAAACCGGAAACTTATTTAGTTAGTTAAACTTTAAATATAAATTTAACAATAAAAGTAAAAAAAAAAAGTAAAAGTTAATTAACTAAAATAATTACTATAGTAATATACGCGAAAAAGGTAATAAAAGGGGAAAATTATAAACTAATTATAATTACAAAAATAAAAAATCTTTTTTTAAAAAATATAACCTATATTTTAAAATTAATTACAAGTTAGTAAATTACTTTTATATATAAATTAATAATAATTTTAATTTTTTTAATATATAAAATTTAAAAAGTAATAATAAAAGTATAATTAAATAAGTTAAGGTTAGAAAAAAGGCTAATTAAAAATTAAATATTAAAATTAAAAAGATTTAGGTAAAAAAAAGCGTTAAATAATTTATAGCTACCTTTATTAATCTTAAAGCTTTAAAAAAGGCTTTATAAATTGATTTTTATAAATATATTACTTTTACTTTTTTTATAATATAATTTATAACTTTTAAAGTAATTATATATTTTTTAATTAAGTTTATAATTATTAATTTAAAAGCTATATTATATATCTTTAATAATTATAAGCGCTTTTAAAATTATTAGAAAATAGTTTACGGTAAGGTAATTTTCATTAAAAATACTAATCTATTTATTTTTAACTTTAAAACTATTTAATTATAAATTATAATACTTAAGGAACGGAAATAATTATTCCTTTTATAAAACGTTACTTACGTATTAAATATAAATTATAATTTCATCTCCTTTTACCTTTTTTATAAGTAAAAATACTTTTAAAATATAAAGAAAAACCTAATTTATAAAAAAAAAAAATAACTTTACGTTATATAAAATTAAAAAAGTTAATAAATAATTTATAATAAAATATATCTTTTTTAATAAAAAAACTTTAAATTAGCTATAATTTAATAATATATATACAGTTTCCTTATAAATTAATTATCCTTTAATTAATAAAATAATATTTTTATAATATAATTAATTTAGCTATTTAGGTACTTTAATATTAAGTTAACTTAATATATTATTTATAAAAAATAAATCTATTAACCCTATAACTTATAACTATATAATTTACAAATAAATAAAAATTTAGCAGTAAATTTACCATAAGTTAAAAAAGCTATTAAAGTAAATAAAAAAAATTATTATTATTAATTTCCTAGATTTTAAAAAGAATTTAAAAAGGTATAATTTAATAATACTTTTTACTAATAAAAAAATAACTATATATTTAATATTTATTTTAAAGATCGTAAAATGTTTATTATTGTTTAAATTATAAAATACTTTAAAATTTAACTTTTTTTTTAATTTGAAATAGAAATAAAGGTAATTTAATATAATAAGAAGCTAATTAAAGCTAAAGAAATTAAAAACTATATAGATTTAAAAGGTATTAAATTTAATAATTTAGCTCCTAATATATAAAAATAAAATAGTAATACTAAATAGGCTAAGGGAGCTATTAAAATAAAAGCGCAAAGTATATATACTATAATATAATTTCCATTATATATCCTATAAATTAAGATTTATAAAACGGCTATATATTTCTATAATTGTACTTTAAGGAAAAAAACAATTAAAAATCCCTATATAAAGACTTTTATAATATAATCATATATAAAAATAAAATTTTTAACGTAAATTATAAGTTAAAGATTTATTATTTTTATAATTATAGTTATTATATTTACGTTATAATAAATACTACTTAAAAAAAAAGTAATAATATTAAAAACTTAATTTAAATATATAAATTAGCTTTTTTGTTAAATATAATTTTACTAATATTTATTATATTTAGGTTTTAAAACTTAATAAAGTAATTAGGATTTAAAACGTAATTTTTAATAAAAATATAATCTTTAATAATAAGATTAAAACTTTACGTAATAATTTCCTTAGAACCTTAATTAAAAAGTTTTATAAACTTATTAATACTATAAAGATTTTAAAGGGAAAAGGAAGAAACTATTCTTAATTTTACTATTATAACCTTTAATTTTAAGATTAAAATAAAAAGCTGTTTAATAACTTACTTTAAAACTTCTTTTTAAAGGAGCTAAAATAATTTTATTTTTAAATTGCAATTACGTATAAAGCGTTAAATATTACGTTTAGTAAAAAGCTAGTACTTAATAAAAAACTAAAGGGTGCTTTTTTCATTTTAAAGTTAAAAATAACCCTTTTTATAGAGTTTTTTTCTCTTTAGGAGTTATAAAATATATTATCCTTTTTTTTAGAAATAATAAAAATAAATTTTTCCTTTAGCTTAAAGTTTAAGGGGAAGGAAAGTAATAAAACTAATTACCTTAAAATTACCTTTTACGTTATATAACTAATAAGTAATTTAAAGCTAATATTAAAGTAAGTCCTTTTTATTATATATTTAATAATAGTAAACGTAAATAATATAAATTTACCTTTATTTATTACTTTTATAACGTTTACGGTAGTAATAATAAACGATATAAGTTAATAAATGCCTTAATAAATAGCTTTTACTATAGGAAAATAAGCTTTAATAATCCGTAAATTAAAAAAGGAAAATATTTTATAATATAAATTTTATAAAATATTAAAACTTAATTTAAAGCGGAAATATTAAATAAAAAGGTATTATACCGTTATAGTAACGGGAATTACTATAAATAAGTTTAATTTACGTTAAAAGTTAAATTATTTATAAGTTTTTTTTTGTAAATTTAATAAAAGATATTATTAAAAAAATTTCCCTTTACTACCTTAAAATTACGTAAGTATATATAAGTACCTTTTTTATAAGGAAATATATAAAGTTATAGCTTTTTATATAAATAGCTGAATTAATATATAATTTTTTATAAAATGCTTCATTATTATTATAAAAAAATAAAAGATTTTTAATTATATATAAATATATATATATAAGTTTAATAAAGTAAAATATCTTATAAAGATTAAAGTATATTTAATAATAAGGGGAGATTAATAGATTAAGGGAGCTTTTAAAAGTATTTATACGTTAATTTTTGCGGGGAAATCGTTTTATATATTTATAATAATTACCGTTTGTTTTAACTTAAAAATAATTTAATTTAACGTTATTAATACCTTTATATATGTAAAAATGCCTTATAACGTATATATACAGTAATTACCTAATTACGAAAAGGTAGAAATAGTTTTCCAACTTAATAAAGCTTTATATAGCTTTAAAAAATTTCTTTTTTTTTAATAATAAGATTTTACTAATATATTATAGATTTTTAACTATAAAGTTATTTTTTATATACTATATTATTAGATTTATAATAGGGTTATTATTTTCTTTTACGTTAATAATATTGTTATAGTTTATAGTAAAGGTAATAAAAGTAAAACGGATATTTTTATAAAAAAAGTAAGGAAAAAGTATTTTTTTTAAGGAAAAGAAAAATTTTAATAGTTTTTTAAGGTTTATGTTATTTACGATTATAAAAAGTAAAAGGTTTATTTATTTTAGGTAAATTATATTAATAAGTTAAAGTAATTTTTTACAATTTTTAAAAAACATAATATATTAATAACAAAAAAGGAACTTTTACCTTATAATAAAAAAAACAAAGTATTATACTATTACTAATTATTAAAAGATAATAAAATTACTTTTTTACGCTATAATAATTATTAAGTTAAATATTACTTTTATTTATTTAAAATTAATGAAATTTAATAATAATTTTAATTTAAAATATTATAATACTATATAACGTATAATATAATATTTTATTTTTATTATTAATTATACGTTAAATTTAGGGGGTAATAATATTTTTAAAACTTAAAATAATGTATTTTTTGTAAATAATTTAATTAATAAACGTTTTTTATAAGGTTACGTAATAAAGTTATTTAAAGGAATTATTAAGTGGAGAGTTAATAAGTAAAATATAGTTATTATTTTTATTATAAAAGTAAAATTATTAGTAGCTTTTTAGGTAATTAAGAAAGTAAGTTTTATAATTAAATTTATTATTAAATTAAACATAGAAATAAATAATAAGTTATTGTAACTTTAGTATAATAATATATAAATAATTTAACTAATTATTAAAAATATAATTATATTATAAACTAAATTATAATACGTTAATATTTATAATTATTAATTACGCGAATTAGTGTCACGAGGGCGGTCACGCAGGTGGCTGCAATCGCTGGCAATCGTAGTTAATTGCAAGGTGAGGAAGCAAGAGGAAAGATCTTGCTTCCTCGGAAGGAATCTAATCTACAGAAGTGGGGTGGGGCGTAGCCCCACTACCCACGATAAGATAACGGCGGGGTCAGGCCTGCAGGCCTGACCACGTGACCCAGCCGTGACAATTAGCTAAAGGTAATTAGATTTATATATAGTATATTAATATTAAAAAGTAAATTACTAATAGTTTTATTAAAGCTTTTAAAAAATTAAAATTTTCCCGTTTTCGTACCTAAGTCGGCGTAGTAAATATTATAAACCTATTAAAAAATAGGGTAATTTAGCCCCTAATAGTAAAAGAAATAAATAAACTAAAGGATTAAATAGAAGGAACTAAAATAAATATCTCGGAATAGCCTTACTTTTATAGGTAAATAAATAATAGCTTTAGAGGATAGCTATTACTTAAGGGGGTATGTTGGATTTAATTACGTAATCAGGGAACCATATAATTAAGTGAAGTCCGATTAATAGAAAGTAGGTAGAAAGGATTTATACGTAGAAGACGTAGATTCCACGCTTTTGAGGTCACACACACACACGATCAATACACATGCCATAATCTGACACTAGGTAAGCAGCACTATACGTACAAACCCTTCTACTAGGTATACTAGGCCCAATCAGCCGCACTCCTTGGAGCTAATTACAGTTTTTCTGGAGGTTAGGGTAACCGTAATCGTTGGCCTAGCTCATCTCAATCAGCCATTTTCGGTTTGCCCCCTTCATTTTGCCGCTACAGTGCGTATAGCGCGACGATATCGCATTGTTATGGCGAGTTCCGTCCGACTTGGATATATTAGCAGCTATCTACCTGCGCCTAGGTTTCCAAGCTGTATATGAGGTACGACTGCCTAGCCCTACTTGCGCACGAAGCGATCCATGGCAAACTGCTGTCCACTATTCTCGACATTGTCGCTCAAGGTCTGCTTCCGCTGATCCGTGGCCCGTTCTGTGTCCGTTCCGGGGATATGCGACTCGAGATAGGCTGTCTTTTCCGATCCCCTGGTTACGTTGATGTGAGGTCCTTTCTGTGGGTCCCAGTCGGCCCGGATCGTGGCCGTCCCCTGACTTCCACCCTTACCAAGCTCGACGTTGACGCCGGCGTAACGGCCCTTGTTGTTTCCAGATCTAGCCTGCGCGTCCATCTTTGCGCGCTGTATCGATTATTTGCCAGTTAGACAACAAGCTGCTCATCCTACCAAGCGGGGAAGCAATGGGCAAGAGGACGTACAACGAGGCTGGTGGGCGTGATGTTTTCCGGCCCGCCTAGGTCTTTGATGGCATCTCCCATCGCATCTGTCGACTGGACGATCTTTTCAGGCATGTTGTTAGGTGCGGTTTCAGGCGTGGTGATGGGGTATGTGACATCAAAGAGTGCAGACTACAGAGAAATAGATGGACTGAAAGGGAGAGAAAGATCGGTCTCTGATCCTGCCGGCCCGCCGGGTTCTTATCTTCTATTGGGATGTGAAAACTGGCGGCTAACATGAGGAATGCAGCTCCACAAAGCGGCATGTTTGCACTTTGAGATATCCAGTCGCTGATTGGGTTACGGCCGTGACATTGCAGCAGCCTCTACGCCCAGGCAATGAGGGGACGGGTTTGGGTATGCGTTGGGGGATTTCGATTAGCTCCAGACACTCTTGGCAATGCAGGGATCGACAGATCACAGAGACGCAGGGTTCGATGAAGCTTAGCAGTTGTTCTCGGTTTCCTTGATTTGGACTTTTGCTAGGCAGCCTTTTGCTATCCCGACCTAGAATCATGCCGAACACTTGGCCAAAATGCACGTCTAGCGAGTGTGCATAGGTACCTCCCCGGACCCACTAATTGGCTAGAGTTACATATCTGCAGCCCTCAAAAGTGATATTTGCTGACTTTGGTAATCTTTGGTTGCACAGCATGGCCAAATGCAACCTGTGAGGCCTTATGCCATAGCTGCCTAGATGCGGGCACTGGTGATATTCCGAGATAGGGGCACTGGAATGACCTGGAGCTGCCTTGATGTCGACAGAATCGTCCCAGACTTTCTCAAGAGATTGGACGCTGTGAGTTGACACTTCATCTTCGTATAGTCTCTAGAGCGGGTTTCGTATTTTGTGATGCTGCGGGTCTCTACATAGAGGTCGGTGCAGGCAAGGCTGTAGCCTGCAGATATCCCGGGCAGCTGGTAGGAACGAGGCAAGAGGAAGGGTGTGGTTACATTACATGCCCTGTACATAGTAGCCGTCGGTCCACGATTCTGCGCGAATGGTAGGCCGAGCCAGTTCTTACGAATGGCAACGAGAATGCTAGATGGCCGAAGGATGCCACACGACATGCCTAAAATGCCTTAAATGAGCACAGTGCATTTGAAACCTGAAGCCGGTCCCCACTTGAGAGATGAATGGTGACTCAGATCGGACGGCATATCACAATCCACCTTGCTCCATAAGGTATGTGATGGACACGAGACGAAGGCGCGGCAACGGCGACAGATGGGATAAATGTCTGGGATTCGGACTAGTAAGCCTCACTCGAAGTGCATCTCTGCAGCGCAAAACGGATGCAATGCATCAGGAAATCATCAGTTACCACCAGCCAAAAATCCCTCAAGCGCCGAGCCCTACATGTAACCAATAGTCCGTAACGCGTCAAGGCTGGTAGCGCCGATCCACCATGGCAGACCAAAGTGATTATTACAAGCTGAGGAAGCAAGAGGAAATATCTTGCCTCCTGGAAGAGAACCCATCTATTGGGGCATAGGCCACAGCCTTATCAACAATGATAGGTCGAGCCTGACCACACAACAGTGACCAACGTCCCCCCACCCCCTCTTCTCCGAAGAGCCCCGTCCTTGAGTCTCCTTACTGTTGTAGCTAGCCTGTAGATTTCCCTGTTCGAATTGTTCAGACTTGGCCGGCTGGAAGGCGCCATCCGCTAGACCTGGTAGTGGTAATCGAGGTAAACTTGACAGTTGTATGGCATGGCTGGGACTTGCTTTGACCGGTTGGTTGTTGGGGTTCGAAGCAAGGGAACAGGGTGCCAAAGCCTGACCTTCACCGTTTCGCGTACCGGCCCGCGGGTAATGGGCGTGCTCAGCTCACGGTTTAACCCACGGTCCGGGTCCTGTGGCTGGTTACACTCCTCCCCAGCCCACCATTGGCTTTGACACTGCTGTCAGAGTCTGTAGACCGACAGTGTGACGATGTGGCTACAGGTATGGTGCAGGCTGTGGGGGCATGGTAATGCTCACATTCTGGCTGCTTTATCTGAGGTAGGTACCTAGGTAGAATACAGGAAGTGGAATGGGCACTGAACCCATAGGACTTGGTAATTGTTATTCCCGTATCCATTTCCTGGGATGTTAACATTCTCCGCGCATATCTAGCATGCGGACAAACATCTCAATGCAGCAAAGAATTAACCAGCTAGGTGCACATGGTTGGATACCGAAGTTCAACATCTTGTTGCTACAAATAGACACGAACGGATGCTATTCCAGGCTTGTCTTGCATTTCAATATGTCCTTTCCATGACAAATCAAGCAGGACGGGATGCGCGTTGCGTCGTGTTTGCACTGTAATCTGTTTGCTTGGTCCCGATATGGCGTGACCGTCGCAGGACTGGCATCGCATACTGGTCTTTCGATAGATGAATTACGCGCCCTGCTTTATCGTCGCCACCTCGTCGGTGCATATGTTGAAAAGATAGAAAGCCGTTGGGACGACATCATGGTATCCGGTAGAAAGACGTGTTATTCCTATTCGTCGATGTCGATCAATTGTGTAACCATGGCCAATGTGTTGTTGCGGCGTAGCTGCTGCCGCCTCGTCGTGTATGGACTACCAAAGTTGAAGGTAATTTCGGGCCCTACTTAAGCCAGCGGCACGGACCGGTAGTATTCGGCACTAGCAATCGCTGTCGTATATTGCCTCCAATCATTCACAGTTTCACATAGGTAATTTTCTCCCTGATTTCCACGTCCGGGTACAATTCACGGTTCCGATGTCATGTTCTGGATTCCATGTCTTTAAAAAGATGAACCACCGCGTACAATGGTTTGACTGAACCTGGATTTGAAGATGGACACCGACATGAGCGCGACCATGATCCGACTTTTCGTTCTCCTCTTCTCCTTTTCTGTCTCGGTGCTTGCGGGGACGTTTCCGCCAGATAAAGTAGACGAGTTGGTGGCCACCTCTCTACCATTGCTAGAGGAATACCTTGCCCGAAATCCGCAGAAGAACTGCACGCCAGAGACGGCCGTCCGACGTAAAGAATGGTCAGTGGGACTATTGCCAAGGTTTTCCAATCCATAATCTGACACGAAAGCAGGGGCGACCTCAGCAAACAGGAACGCCGGGACTACACTGATGCCGTGCTATGCTTGCAATCCAAACCTGCACTCATGTCGTCGTCTTTCGCACCTGGCGCAAGGACCAGATTCGATGACTACGTTGTCATCCACATGGTGCAAACAGAAAGAAATCATGATTCGGTACTGTTGAATCATTCACTCCCATTTCTGCTACTTTCTAACAGTCTATCCCAGTCATTTTTCCTTCCATGGCATCGGTAAGTCACACTCGAGATCTTGGTTGAACTCGCGGTGAAAATTCGGGATTCTCGGCACGACCCGAATGTCTCTGGAGCAGACACGATTAATCGTTGTTGCGCGACGTTACAGGTATTATCTGTGGCATTATGAAAACGCCTTACGCACGGAGTGCGGATATAGCGGTTATCAGCCGGTAAGTTTCCATGACTGCCATCACCCAGAAGAGTATTTCTGACGGAGAGAACCTGTGTCAGTACTGGGACTGGGGCCGCTACGCTGCAAATCCATTGGACTCGCCTCTTTTCAATGGTGACGAGTTTAGTCTCTCGGGGAATGGAGAACCCGTTCCTCACAGAGGTATTACTGTCCCCGGGGCTCCGGCACCGTGGGATGTGATTCCACCTGGCGAAGGCGGAGGTTGTGTGACCACGGGCCCGTTCAAGAAGTATGCTTTGTAGTTCTCTTTTCACATTGCTCCATAGCTAATGTGGCTGGTAGCATGACGGTCAACCTGGGCCCGCGCTTGCAGTTGGCACTGGATGTTGAACCAAACCCACAGAAAGATGGGCTTGGGTACAACCCGCGCTGCCTGCGTCGCGACATCAACAAGAACGCGGCCACAGTGACAACAACGAGCCACATATACGACCTGATTACTCAAAACACCAACGCGTACTGGTTCCAGACTGTTCTGGAGGGCCAGTTTGCCGAGGGGAAATGGGGTGTCCATGCGGGCGGGCATTTCACCGTCAGTGGCGACCCGGGCGGTGACTTTTACGTGAGCCCCGGCGATCCAGTTTTCTATTTGCACCACGCGCAAATCGACCGTGTATGGTGGATCTGGCAGATGCAAAATCTTACCCAACGCCTCTTCGAAATCAGCAAGACCCGAACCATGGGCAACAACCCACCAAGCCCAAACGGCACACTCGATGACCTGACTAATCTAGGAATCTTAGCTGGGGATGTCGAGGTGCGAGATCTCATGAGCACAATGGGTGGCTTGGACGGCCGACTGTGTTATATGTACGAATAGACATCCGCAAACTGTGTAACGAAGCTAGTTGGGCGCCATCAAGAACAAGCTTGTTTTCCTGATTATGTAGCCAGTGCCAGGAAAAACTGGAAGAGATGGACTGAATACGTGGTTTAAACTTTCAGCGTGCAAGAAGATTTTTACGCTAGGACCTGTTTACTTTCATTTTTCGGCGGCCAAGCGTTTATTAGCTCTCTCACCGAAAATCATCGATCTCTCCGTCCTGCGCCCTCAACCATTCAATGCAGCCAATGTAAGTGCCCCAACACAGACTTGATATTGCTAGAGACAACTTCAGCACTTCGGTTGTGTTCTTGCATAGCTGATGCAGATGTGGATTTGACTAGCGCGTCTACTCGTGGTCGTTGATTATACTGTCCAGTTCTTTGACAAACCACTCCCACAGGGTCTCTGCCTGCTCGTGGTACATCCCTCCAGCTCTCTGGAGATCCTCAACCAATTCTTTCAGCATGGCCGCGGTGCTTTCGATGTTGGGCATACCAGACTTCAAAACCTCATACCGTCTCTTCAGATGCCGTCGTTTCGCCTGCAATTCCACTACAGCTGAGCGTGCGGCATTTGACAATGCCTCTCTTGTTTCCTTTTGATACAGAACCCCAGCCGCTTCCTGTACAGCCTCAAGGAGATTATTCTCCGCCATTCGAATCTCATCTATGGTTTTCTGTAGCAGCGGCGCTGCCAGCTGTCCTGCCGTGAGCCACGCCTCAAGAAGCGGAAGGATGCTGGCCAAATCATGGGATAGTTCCCTTGACTCACACGCCAGTCGAATGTACTCCTTTCGGGCGGTTTTGATCTCGGCGCTAGCATCCCGCAGAAGGAGGGATGAGCGGGAGCGCGGAGTCGAAGGCTGATATTGATCCCGGTCCTGATCGCCATTGCGTGATTCTTCCGAAGCAGGTGATATTGGGGTGAAGACCCACAGGTTTCTCGGAAACTCGTCTCTAAGTGGAATTCCATCTGCGATTGAGGCAAGCACCAAACGCCAGACAGAGCCGTTGAGCTTTTCAGGAACCGGCTGATGAAGGACAAGATGCAATGCAACCACGATTGTGAATACGCCGCAGTCGCTGGTGTTGGCCTGCTGGGGACATCTTCCATTGACGAGTGTCCAGGCGGACCAATCTCTGTACCGGTCTGGTCCAGCATGTTCAACAAATTGTTGAGCCATGTTCCCGATAGACTGGGTCGGCAATCCGGACACTCTGGAATCGTACAGTGTAGCGCAACGCTGTGCTAGATCAAGGTGCACACAAACCCAGTGAATTTGCTCAATATTGAAGCCTAGGATGACTTCCGCCAAGTTGTCAATATTGACACCAGCGCGAATTGCCGGTGTCCCCCGGATGGATTTCTCGAGGTCCTGGAGGAGTGTGCAGTCCAAGGTCCCTGCATCCAGTCTGCAGAAAACCGCAAGGTCCATGAATGTGCTTATGATGGTGTCGTTAAGCCATGAGTTTCTGCTTCTGATCATTTCCAAGTCGTTATCCCCAAACAAAGGTCGGACCGCTTTTTTTGCTTTGGAGTCTTTTTGGATACCTGCGGTTTCCGATGGCAGTGCGAGGACATTGCCCTCTCCACAAATGTGCAATGAGTCTTGCAACCCAGAACCATTAGCATCATTTCCGTGGCACATCGGAAGATGGAACAAACCGTTTTGAGGGGAATCTACAGAAGCCGATCCGTAGTTCCACTCGTCCATATTATCATCTTCTGGCCGGGTGTCTTCTCGATGGACGCTGAAGCCGTCTCCTGACGCGGCAAGTTCCGGGGCTACGTGAACTGCCTCTTGTCTGAAGGGGGAATTTAGGACTGGTGAATTTGAGATCGCGTGCTGATCGTGATCCATGTCGATGTCGCCCGTATCTGCCTTGTCGACCTCGCGATTTCCGGCGCTGAGGTCCTCGGTTCCAGGAAGGCTTGCCTCCCATGAGCTACCCCGGCGGCCGATCTCCGTTCCAAGCACGGTTGATTCGGAGGCTCGTGTTTTTTCCTCATCATACTGGTCTTCTGAGACCGCGTCCATCATCTCATGGTCGCTGACATCGTCTCCCCTCACCTCGCTCCGAGGACTCTGAGATTGGATGCTGCTCGGTGGGGTATCCCCTTGTCCGCGATCACCATCCACTATTCGACGTGTCAGTCGTATGCTCGGGTCATTCGATTTAGTTGACCTACAATCTTGAAGAACTTTTATGGCATCTCTTGGTTGGAAAGAAGGACGAGGAACATCCCGAAGAGGTGCCCTGGCGAAGACAGGATTCGGATCCGTTCGAGATGGGCCGACTCGGGACCGCCAAGCGTCCATCATCTGATCATAGACATGATCGATATCGAGCCCTGTGGACTCGGCGAAAGTGGCAATGCTGGCCAAGTTCTCGTAGAATGTCCTCGAGGTTGAAGCGCCGAAATACAAGCACAGAAACCGGGGGTCGTTGTTGGGAAGAGAAGCCCACTTGGCGATGGCGCGCATCCGATGCGCAATGCTGGTTGCAAGGAAGTTGAGCACTTTGTCGCCGAACTCGGCCATAAGAGCGTTAATGAGGATACCGTGCTCAATATGTTCGATTGCCCAGGCTGGAAAAGCGGTGACGTTTTCGTTGTTCCGAATGTAGGCTCGGATCACGGCGCGCCACTGAATCTTGGTCGCGCTGGTACCTGCACGTACCGCGCGATTCAGGTTCTGAATTGCGCGATTCAAGTCAACAACGTCGTCGTAGTCGTCGTCATCGTCGTCGTCGTCGTGGGAATTGGAGGCTGTAGTGCGCGCAAGTGAGAGGCGAGTGGATCGCCGCTGTGCTGCATGGTCGAGGCTCGATGATTCCGCCATTGTCAGTGTGAACTGAATCGTGGGGGTGGATTAGAAGAAATTGAATGGCGAAATGAAAGTGGAATTTTGCTGCAGACGGAATTTTTTTGCGTCTAGCACACGAGAACGATGGTGGGAAGGCGAGATCCAGTACCGCAGCCCTGCAGGTGCCTCCAGATGGCAGACACGCTTTGATCACGGGGCAACCGCAAAAGACCACGGGCACTCCCATTTTCCTACTAGATCCTCCTGAAAATTAGAAGATTCGCTCTGAAGACATAGGTACACAAAACCTTTCAGCGAGCTATAAAGGTTAGCGCCTGCTTTTTGTGCCATATATTGCGTTTCGTTCCCACAGGCGTGAGTTTGGCATGTTTTCTGTGAGTTGAAACACGTAGGATGGACTCGCAGTGTGTAGATCTCCCAACCATTTTCCCTCCACCACAACTAACGAGGTTATGGATATGACTGAAATCAGGTTCTGTGATCTGAGAAATTTTCGGCTCTCGAACGATGGGTATAAGGTATCGATGGTTCCCCCGAGATATCGGTTTGTCTGCCTCGGAATCGTCCGAACCAGGCTCCTGCTGGGTGTGACTGTCAGATTCTGGGTCTTTTGCCAGGGAATAGATTGTGTGTCAATTGGTCGGTACTGGCCCAGCCGGGGTGCTGGCTGGGCCAGGTCTATCTATATCTATCCTATTCCTTTGTTTCTGAATGCCTTCATCTTCCTGACTGAGTCCTCTTTGACTCAGTTGCATGCCTACTTGATTCAGTCGCCTGCAAGTAAACAAAGAGCTCCAAGGTGTCTTGCATCACTGGCGGCCTTTGGGCCTTTGCCCATCAGGGTGCCTGCATCTTCACAGTGACGACTGCCTTTGTCAACGCCGGAGGCTGTGGTCCCCATTTACTCGACGGAAATATAGAGCTGCGCATTCAACGCGGCCAGTTCTACTCCAGACCAGCGGCGTTAAAATTTGACCCTTTTTCGGAGGGATCTAGCCTCATTTTACCCTAACCCCGGAAAGTCGAGGTGATTCTTTCCAACCCGCCCCGAATTCCTGTTAGGCAGCCGTTCCGACAGACTGCATGCGGCTGAAGCAACTGCCACTGTTCGGAGTTGGATACCCCGCAATTCATGTCTTAAGACTCCATCCAGAGAATGCTTCACGGGTTCACTTTGCCAAGTCCGCTCATCGTGCTGTGGCTCAGAATCCGAAAATATGTCCGCAAAAAACGCCTTTGATCAAGTCTGGACTAGCGCTGTCGAGGAGTATTTGGCAGCCACAGGTCGACGCAGAAACGAGGTAGAAGTTGACAACATTCTATCTCCCGAAACCCTGCTCTCACGACTCGAAACGGACGGCCGGAAACTCTCCGCATTTCGAGAGAAACACAAAGCCTTGAGGCGAGCCCTGGAGCCAGTCCTCCGTGTCATCACCCTGGTTTCCAAGATCGCCTCCGATGTCGCCACGAATGCAGGTGTCGGGCCAGCATGCGTCCTGTTCGGAGCCATAGACTTTCTCTTCCGGGCCGCCTCTGGCGTCACCTATGCGTACGACTCCCTGGAAAACCTCTTTGAGAAACTCCAGGCATTCTGCTGTCGACTGGAGAAGTATGTCCAAGGGCCACTGGACGACCATCTGAAGAAAACGGTAGCGCAGATTCTGGGCTGCATACTCGCGCTTCTTGCCCAAGCCGAAAAGGTTGTCAAGGACGGCCGGTGGAAGAAATTTGCCAGCACTTTGTTTCTCGGTAGCGATGACCGGATTAAAGAGCTGCTTCGAAAACTCGATGGCCTCTTTGACAGTGAAGGCCGCCTCGTCAGCACGCTCTCGTACGGCACCACCCTAGAGATTGTGCGGAGGACTTCTCTTCTCCTCGAGAATTCCGACAAGTCACTTGACACCGTAATTCGGACGAGCGAGGCGGTCAGCAACATGTCCAAAACGATGTTCGGTATGCCCTCTGATCCTATTTCTGGGCGACTCACACTAACACGGGTTGAGAATCTCTCGCGGACCGCCAGCATGAGAGAAGCAGAGAGCTTCTAGATGCCCACCTGCTCAACGACGCATATAGAAAGAGCGTGGGAATTTACCATGAGTACCGGGAGATGACCATCGAGAACACTGGCGGATGGCTACTCCAGGATGCGGCTTTCCAAGCCTGGGTTAATGGAGAGTCTCCTATAGTTTGGGTCAGTGGTGGTCCCGGAACTGGGAAGTCCTGTCTCTCGTCCACCGCCATCCATCATCTCAGATCGACGCTGTCTTCCCAAGAGCGGACCCCTCTCGTCGCCTACTTCTATGTCAAGGAGCATGATCAAGATCTCCAAGACCTTTCAAATATTTCGAAGAGCATCGCATACCAGCTTGCGAGGCAGAGCCCCACTTTCGCGGCATATGTTCAGCATAAGTTGGCGGAGCCGGAAGTGGTATTGACACCTCGTCAGATATGGGGAGACCTTCTCACTGGTTTCTTTCAACAACCGGAATCTATGCCGGCGTGGGTTGTCCTTGATGGGCTGGATGAGGCACCGCAAAGTGTTTTGAGAGGCTTGTTTTCAGCACTGGAAGAATCGGTTTTACACTCGCTCCATCACCCAAAGCTCTTCATTGCCATGTTTGCCCGGCCGGAGGTGGCAGAATTCTTTAGCTGCAAGCTCAGGAGAACAGTGGCAACCATCGAAATCGGCAGCAACAACGAAGGCGACATCGCTTTGTACATCAAGCAGCACGCAAAGGACATTCTCGTTGTCTCTCAGACCATGCGGCTGAAGTCAAGAAATGCGGCTGTTAAGCTGGCTCGAGACATCAGAGACCGGATTATGAGCAAGGCCGACTGCATGTTCTTCAAAGTCATGTTGGTCATGAATCAGATATCGGATAAGGAGGACATCTCGTCCGTCTATGAGGCTATCGAGTCGTGCCCGCCACAGCTGGAGGCAATGATTGCCCGCATTTTTGAACGTCTGTTGGCGAACCAGGATGTGGACTCTCGGAGTCTTCGGGAGATCCTACTGTGGGTATCCTTCGCCAAACGCCCTCTTTCCATTGCAGAACTCTATGCTATTCTCAAGGAGAGAACGGGGCGATCATACGACACGCTAGAAGCCCGCCTGCGGGGGAGATTTTCTACCCTATTCCACATCACTGGGGAACCGCCGGGCGTACGAGATCCGATTCCGGAAACGGATAGCACTGGCCAGGGCTTTGACATTGACGACGAAACTTTCGACAGCGGAGATGATGAAAATCAAGTCGGCGACGCGAGTCCGGCGATAAGGTCGGCTAATGTTGCCACGGATGTCGAGAACGCAGCGCTCAACCCGGAAACCATAGACCGGTTCCGGACGTGTCATGTTCGCTTCTCCCACGCCAGCATCCGCGAATTCCTAATCCAAAAACATCTACCAGGACATTTACTTATGACAAAAACACTGGGGATTTATATCGATGCCAGGAAAGCTGATTTTCACATTGCTATGGCTTGCATGCAGTACATCCTCAACACGACTCAGTACCCGGGATATAGGTGCAACTTTCTACAATACGCAGGTCGGTTCCTCGCAGATCATCTGGAAAGTATTGAAGCAGATTCCCTCGAAAATGTGGAGAGGCAACTGCTCATCCAGAAGTTCTGTGGCCTCTTCCACGAGGAAGATGGGTTGAACAGCCTGCTTTTGGCCCTTCGTACCAACTCGAACAGTTCTCTTTACCGGCTTTTTGGATCATCTGCGTTCACCACCATGATGCAGACCAAGATTCCCGAATGGGTAAAGCCTGGGGAGGTATCAGCCGAGGAATGGGACTGGATCCAGGCTACGATTAACAACCAGTGGGAATTCCTCCGGCCCCTTGCGACACAAGCATGTACAAGATGGTTGACCAAGCGAGGACACGACGATCCTGATTATGTTGACGACTGGTTTGAGAGATTCTTGATGTGGATCATCTATTGCTTTGCTGTGAGGGTGCGTACCTACTTTTCCAATCTCGATCACTATGCGTCTCGTCCCTCGAGTTTGCGGTGAATGTTACTGCACTGATTGCTGCATTTGATTTTAACATCTTAACTATATTTTAGGTGTTTTTCCCCGACATCGGTTCAGCCCTTGTGTTTCAAATTCCTGGTCTGACATCTGGGAATATACCGGCCGGACTTCACGAAGATATAGTCAACCATTTCCCGCCAGTGCAACGCAGCTGTCATTGGTACACGACCCTTGGCTGGCTCCTCTATCTTCAAAGAGAGTATCTGGAGGCATCAAGGCACTTTCAAACGGCCATCGAGATGGACAAACTTGCCTGGAAGGCCAGACATGGTTTGGCTATGTGTTTCTGCAGACTTGGCCAGCACGACGCCGCAAGCATAGAGCTGAGGGCTGCCCTCGACGTCGTCCCCAAGTGTCTCGATACAGCCGATTCTCAGCTCCGCCACGACCTTATCGAAATAAACCTATGTCGCGGTGGGAATGGCCGCGAACTGGCGGTTTCCGAGGCGAGACGAGCACATTCTCAGTGGCCGGAAGATCCCTCAATACTCATCGCCTGCATCAGAGCCCATTATGCAGCACAAGACTTTGATGCAATCACGACCCTCATTTCGGCTTCGAAGAGCCGACTAGAGGACCTTCTCGGACTATTGGCCGTGGTACGGTCGGAGATGGCCCGCAGTCTGCGGGCCACTCAATCCGAATCACTCGCCCATGAGCTATTTTCGGACTACCTCGGAAGTGGAAGGGATGCCCTTGAATTTAGTCAAGCGCCTTGGATAGCAGCTCACATCCTGGAGTTCATGTTCGAATGTTATGATGACGACCGGCTCGATGAGTGCTTGAAACTCTGCAGGCGAGTCCTGGATCCGGGATTCCGGAAGGCCATCCAAAACCACTATGAATGGTCCTTCGACTATACGGGATATAGCGCCTATAAGCACGCAACACGCATTTTCTATCTCAAAGCCGTCGATGCTGCACAAAGAGGCCAGGATGCTGCACCGTGGATTGACGAGCTGCGTATGCTAATGGAAGGCAAACGCGACGAGATTCCAGACCATTTCAACAGGACGGAGGTAGTGCAGCTCCTAGCGATATACCTCCGCCGCCACGGCAATGACAACAACCTGGACTGGAAGGAACTTCTTGGCAGTCATAGCTCTACATTCGTCACTTTGCAGCTCGTTCGATCTCCCGAAGACGGGGATACCTCGGCCGATCAACTCCATGTCCGGAACGTTCAACAGCTCGCAAGGTTACTAGTGTCGGCCGGCGACGTCCTGCGAGCTACAGCCATCATTGAGCTTTATGCTTCCACTTATCAGCCGTCGTCTGAAGAAAAAGGCGTGTTCGTGGGCAAGGAGAGATGCTTCGAAATCGTCGCGTGCAAGGGATTGTGCTCGGTGTTCGGTGCCATCTACAACCACACATACCGGGAGCTACACTACTGCACCGAGTGCCGCGATGTGCTGCTATGCGAAACATGCGTCAAATTGGTACGCGACGGGAAGTTGCCATTCCGAATGTGCAATTCAAGCCACGCATTCGAGCAAGTATATCCTGTACCAGCGGATACGAAGAGAACTGCCGGCTGGCTCGACAAGGATGGAACCATCAAACTTAGGGGTGAATGGGCCGCATCACTGCTGAGTGAGTGGGAACCCTTTCTCGCCAAGGGCTGGGAAGACGATGAGACTATGTAAGACAGTCTGTAAAGCAGGGAAAAGACCGAGTTACTTTTTTCTATATTGTCTGACGTTGCCGATGGTTTGGGCGATCCTGGCTGATCGACGGGAAGGAGTCCCTAGAATGGATACGACCGATGCCAGTGATCATTGATGATGAGAGTAGGCAAGGAGGGGGATAACAGATGGCTTGAAAGGGCAACAGCGCGCTCCCGCCAAGTTCCCGCAGAAAATCCCACCAGAGTATGCCACGTACCTACCTAGATACCGTGCGACTGGATTAAGGAGTACAGAGTTATACAGTTCTAACACGAGCCGTTGCCTCGGTGTATCGGATATCTTCTGAGTTGCGTAATTGGTAGCCAGGTAGGTGGGACCTCCTGTGTTCATCAACTAGGTATCCAACGCTCCAGGACATCCTGCCGCTGTCTTCCACACCCGAGATTACCTCCCCGGGAGATGCCCTGCGCCAGCCCGAATTTAAGTTTTGTCCCGCCCGGGTGTAGCTTCCGGTGCGGGTCGGGTCAGGATAAAATACGGATAATTCCGCCCAGTTACCACGTCTTGAACATCCCTGCTCCTTCACACCCCCGGGATCCCACACTGCAGCTTACAGCACATCTGTGCATGAGGCGCTATATCGAACAAGCTTTTTGGTCGGTTCAGCTGAGAATCTTGTCCCGACGACCTTCACCAAGTCCATTAGTGTCACGCTGCCAATTCCTAAATCCGGATCCAGCGAGACTTTTTTTGGGCTTTTTGCGCTGCACAAACCCACCATCGCTGGACCAGGTGAACGCAGCCGCATTTACTCTGTCTCCTCGAATCCGGGACGGGGAAAGTTGATTCTGCCCATGCGATCCGTACACCATCCAAGAACACGAAGGGATACTGCGCAGAATGGAACCTGCGAGTCCAAGGGTTCTACGTCGACTCGCCGGAGGAGCCCATGCCGTTCGGTGTCGGTTTTTCGTACCCAAGTACCCATACAAATATACCCCGTTTACCTAGAAAAGGGGACCGTAAAAAATTTACTTGGTTATCCAACTACCTCACGCAGCGGCCATTGCTATACTAGCAAAGCGTCTGAGAGTAGAGAATATGTTTCTGTGTGCTAAATACGTACCTATGCTCTACTGATTAAGATTTCCGGATGATGCGTGCAGTTAAAGACGTGATCATTGCTGCAAATGTAAGATGGGGTGCCGCCCGGGCCGTCTGACAATACGACGTCGTCCCTCTCGGGCCGGGACCTAGCAAGCCACCCATTGATTGTTTTTCTGCGTGGAAAAGTGGGTTACAAATTCCGGCTGTAATGTGCTGGGGAAGGGTGAATACAACCCGAGGGGTGCCAGGGGTGCTGCACGCGGAAATAAGATTCTTTTGATGGGCCCCTCACCGGTGTGCGTACCTCTGCAGCCACGCCGCGTTCTGCACCTGGACGTAACCGCAAAACCGAGGTTGAGCTTGGACGTCAATGGTGCGGCTAACGCGAACGCTGGGGAAGACATGCCAGTTATGCAGCCGTTTTCCAGGTACTTGCGTACTATACCACATCTGGCTGTTACCAGACGGCTGAACCAGGATTTGCAAGTGGTGACGAGCACATAATAAGAGAGCAATCCTGAACTTTACTGTCCCCGTCTTCATGAAATTTGACAACCGAATTCCTCTCTGTCGCGGCCATGAAGTTTCTCGTCGTGGCAGCTTCTCTCCTGCTGGCGCCGACTGCGGCCGCCAATGAGGATTTGCTGACCGTGAAAACCACGAGCGGCACTTACACTGGCTTCGTCAACTCCACTACACCGGATGTTAACCAATGGCTCGGGATCCCCTTTGGCCAGCCGCCGGTGGGCTCGCTGCGCTTTATGCCTCCCCTCAAAGCACCCGACTACGGCAAAGCTGATGCCAAATCTTACAAGCCGATTTGCATACAAGACAGCGGGAACAGAACAGGCGTTTTTTGGGAGCTCGTGCCCGAGTTCCAGAATACCGACCCCCAGAGTGAGGACTGTCTGTATCTCAACATCTGGGCGCCTCGAAAGCCGATGATCGACGGGGGACCGAAGAGCAATTCGCATGCGGAGAAAAAGAAGTTGCCTGTCATCATTTGGGTGTGCGGTGGCAGTTTCAAGGAGGGTGGTGGCCACGCCAACTATCAAGTTCCCGACCAGTGGATCCAGCGGACTCAGACGCATATTGTTGTGGCGTTCAACTACCGTCTTGGTCTGTTTGGTTTCCCGGGCTCCCCTGTTGCGAATAAGAATGTGGGGTTGATGGATGTCAGGCTTGTGTGAGACCACATTGGCCACATGACAATGGGGAGACGAAACTGACTTGGACGCAGTGTCGAATGGCTTGCGGACAATATCGAAGGCTTCGGGTATGTTTGCGCTTTATACAAGTTTGAATCGTCACTAACAGGCGGAACTAGGGGCGACCCTCACCGGATGACATTGTATGGCCAGTCCGCCGGAGCTTGGGCAACTCTTTTTTACGGATATGCGAACCCTGAGAAACCAATTGTCAGTAGCCTCATCGCTTCATCGGTCGGCACATCCGAGACCTATCCGACGAACGTCACCAGGTTCCATAACCTGGCCCAGATCGTCGGCTGCGCCAATCTTACGGACATCCAGGAGCTCGCCTGTATGCAGAACGTCACTGCGGCATATTTGCAAGCCAAGATGCTTGTGTCAAACTGGAATCCGGACCCAGGCCCCATGCAACCCGTCGCCGATGGCATTACCGTCTTCGCAAACATGACGGACCGTCTTGCAAGCGGGCAAGTAGCAAAGATTGTAAGTTCCTCTCGGACTATCATCCTACGTTCTACAATTATTGTGCATATATAGACCAGGTACTGACCCAATCGACCGTTCTGCAGCCATTGATCACCGGATATAACTTCAACGAGCCGGCGGCCTTTCAGCCTTTCAATCTGAGCATGACGTCGCCGCCGCCGGCGGATTCGGCAGGTTTCGTGGGGAACCCGTTTGCTTGCGGTGTCAAGCGCGAGATAAGGTTTAACTGATCCCTAAATATTGGATACGACGTCGCGGGATACGAAGCTGACTCCGATGAAACTTAGCGTTCGTCTCAAGTACGGCTTGACGACATACCGATATCTATACGCTGGCAATTTTACAAACATTACGCCTCGCTACTGGCTCGGCGGCATGCACAGTTGTTTGTGGCCCTACAATTTTTATGGGAGATAGCCCAACGTCGAAGACTTGCTAACCGCAACGATTCTAGCCGATATCCCGCTAATATTCGGGACGCACTACGAATACCGCGGGAATTCGACGGAGCTTGAGTGGGAGACAAGTTTTGCTATGGAATGTGAGTACCTAGGTACCGCGTGTACCCCCTTTTATCCACCAAATACGGACACACTCCTCCTCTTCAAGCCTACGGGAGAATAGCCCGGAAGTTAACGAAACAAACAGCCTACTGGGTCTCATTTGCTACAAACCCATCGATCGATCCACGCAACTACCTCGGGCAGAGCTGGCCAAAGTATACCACCACCGCCAAGGAAATTGTCATATTTGGCAACGCGTCACTGCCGAGCGCATCGAGTCTTGCCCCTGATACTATTTCCGATTACTACAGTGGTCCATGCTAGAGGATCTCTTAGTTTTTACATCTACACGAATTTAATCCAATGTAATGTCCCAAAAGTTAAAGGTTTTTTAGAACGGATAAATCCGTCGCAGCGGCTGAACCGACCCCGTTCAGCCAAGTTCCAGCACCCGTTCTGCCGGTAACTCGCCCCCGGTCACAATGCCGGCCACCGAAGCTCTCATTGCGGTCCTTTTAAATGATAAGTACGATGTATTTGAGAAAAACTGTGATTTTGTAACAAGCGGAGGGTAGGGAACCGTCGCGCCAATAGACCAAAAATTCGCTAGTGCAAGCACACCAGTGCTTGCACCATCACAAATTTGAACTGGTGTCGAAGTCGATAATCCCCTTACAACAACCAGGGTTTCAGAAATAATGCTTACAGCAAAAAAGATCCGGGCCACAGTTTCCAATATTGAAGATGGGGGGACAGAGAGCTTTCAGGACTGGAAGTGTATAGTCCTCTCCAGGGAGACGTCGTCACCGGAGTCGCTGTCCAAGTAGAGGGGAGCAAAGTTGCATCCGCGATCTCACGAGACATCTTCAGACATCTCATGTCTGGACCGGTGCTTAGCAGAACAACCCCGAACTGATTGACGACAAGGGACTTTCTAAATTTCTTCCCGAAAGCCCTGAAGTATTATCCGCTCCAGTAATGAGTTTATCTTGGTTTTGGCTGCTTCCAGCAGGAAAGGAAATGTATGGATCTACAGCGTCTCTGCATCCGAGGCAACCGGTACCTTACGAAATGCGCTCGGGTTTGAGAGGAGTAGGTGAGTCTCTATTGCAATCTGCCATATCTGGGAGCGCACACCCGCCCGAGTTATGAGCACTGGAACGTGGTTGGCCATGCGTATTCCCAACCGCAGTGTTCCCTCTTTCTACTATCAGGGAGGTTTACTAGGTACCTAGGCAGTTGGGCTCTCCTAGTGATAACAACTGTAGTATCGATGCGCAGTAGCAATCATGGAAGATGGCCTCGGTTTGGTTCTCCGGCTGGTAGCTGAAGCGGGGAATGAACTAGCCGGTTGTAACCTATTAAACATCGTTCGAGCCCCTACCACCCCCTTCATAATGTTAACGGAACCGGCAGGCGATGCCTCTTGCTGCCAACACTGCCTCGCCCCATCGCATGTCGGACTCCTCGAACTCCTCCATATCCTCCCAGTTGCACAAATCTATGTCGACCTTCTCAACGTTGTGGCCATTTCTCAGTACTGCGCTCGTAGCCTCCAGAGGCCCAAACTGTTCGTCCCCGTAGCAGGGTCCCCCGCAGAAGTAGTATACTTCGTGAACATTGGGACACATCCTGAGGATCCGGCCCAGCTCGCGGGCTGTCATGGTACAACACAGCATGTCGAGCCGCAGGATGTTCTTAAGACAGAGGGACGGCGCCTTGTTAGAATCCAGCTCGTCATCATCCACGTCATAAAGGCCGCCGTATCCCGCTTGTATCATCCGCAGATGCTTTAGTCGTGGTGCCGCATCCAAAATGCCAACAACCTCCGTAATATCGAAGCCAAATTCCGTGTCCCAGTGTGCTATCTGCAGGCTGCGAAGTGCCGGTAAGGAACCCGGTTTCTGGAGCATGAAGCAAGGGCAGCTTTCGGAAAAGCTGTTGTTGGTGACTTCAAGGGTCTCGAGGCTGGGAAGCAGACTGCACATGGTCGAGGCGGAGACGGCAGCCTGGTTCTCACTATCCCGATTGGCCAGATCTTCTACCGCGAGGGGCTTGTCAAAGTCAAAGCGCCCTGGCTCGAAAGAAGGCAGGCGTGCGAACTGGGCGGCCCAGTAGGCGACGACTTCAGGCGGGAAGACTGGCAGACCACGCGGGACAAACAGGTCTACAAGACTCGTCGACTTGACCAGCGCGGCGAGATCTGGACGTGAAAGGAGTGTGCGAGCCAACAACGGCCACGACTTTTGCATCCGTGACGCCGGGATCGTGTGGTAGAGACGCCAGGTGGCATGCTCGGCAATAGTCTTGGATGTTCGGCAGAGGATAGCGAGCGTAGGGATGCTTTCTGTTGCCGAGAGCCGCTTCTGCTCCCGCAACTGCCAAGCTCCAGGCTCATCGGGCTCCGACCGAAACGCTTCCTCAAGACCGTGGACGTGGTGGTGGCAGAACTCGTCCAGGATCAGCCCAAGGATATGTCGAGGAATCCGTAGGAGACCGTTTGGCTGGCCCATTGCTCCGAACAAAAAGGTTTGGTGAACTAAGAGAGAGAAGAGCCGAGTAGTCCCTGGCAATGTCAAAATTTCGGATGGAGATTTTACTCAATCTGGTCCCCGCCTCCCCATTTCTTGTTAGATTACCGAATCCCAGGCAGCAGAGAGGAGTGGACCTGGGCACGGGTCGCGCTGCCTGTTGCATCCCTGCCAACCTTCCCCACTGGTCGGTCCACTGGACTCAACCCCCCGGTAAAGGCCCCCCACCCATGAATGTTTGTTAGTTCAATGGTCTGTAGGGCCAGGAAGGAGTACCCCCGTCAGATAGCAAGGGCATACGGACAACAACCACCTGTATTTAGCCAGGGCCAGAGGACCATCCTCTCTTTCACAAAACAAGCATCCTTAGCACTGCTCTCCTTAGATTCATACTGCAACCCACAAAGACTCCTTACCCTGATGGAGTTACTTTTGTTGCAATTTAAGCGTCTTCCTGTGTCGAAATAATAAATTTTGGGCCTCTCGCCCCCCCCGATTCATCCCAGATTGGATATGCTCGTTAGCGTCTTAGAGGTATCAAGCGACGTTCTTTAACAGACGTTCATAGGCCGGAGCGAAGTCACTGCATCCACAGTGACTCCATGATTCTAATTTCTATCTGGCAACGCCAATTCCGGTCCTACGACAGTTAAGAAAAATATCTCTACCTGCTTGTACCGCAACCTAGCGGAACTTGCACCGCGGGAGTTGCGGGACAGTTGCTGATGAGTGTGGGGACCCAATAACCACAGTACCTAAGACACTGGAAGAGATGTCGATCCCGAAGTGATAGCATGCGGCAGGCCAAACGGGTTCATCGGTTGAGACGAGTCCTGATTTCTGTGCGTCAAAAGATTGCAGAGTTCTAGCACTACTTTCCAAGTTGCCATCTGCATACATGTCTCCACGAGCTGCAGGTGATCTAGAATGAAAAGATAAACGCAGTGTGCTACGGTTACCCCATCCCCCCAGCCCACAACAGCGTGAAGAGTGGGCGACTGGGTTGTGGGGGGGTCAGTCGGATAGTCTCAGTCGTTGGACTGTGTTCTTCTGGCGCGAAGAGATATCATTTCTCTCGCCTTCTTGCGGAGGGGAAGGAGGGGCTCGGTTTCGGAAAACTCCCCAAATGTTTGAGGCATGGCAGAAAGATAAGTCGTCGGCTATGCGGGTGTGCGGCACAACATCATTGCACGGTGGCTCAGTCAGCCAGCTCTCTAAGTGGTAAATATACGGCCCTGGGCGTTAAGGGCGATGGGCCGCCCGCAAAGTTCTTCACAGGTCCCCTCCGGGAGCCTGGCAGACGGCCCGTTTCGTATTCCATCGAGTTTCGCTCGCTCAGAAGACGATCGGCTTACCGGGGCCGGCTGCCTCTCAATTGCGGTTTCGTTGCGCATTTTGGATCAGACGGCACCCCCAGTACCGACAGCGTGGTTCTGCCGCCTTGAGTGTGCCTAATGGGCCAATGGCTCCCCTGTCAGCCATGCGCAACCACCGGCCATGTTGGGTAGGTTTCCGGGGTCCAAAGTGGTGTTGGCCTGATTCTGAGACCCAATTTCCGGGCTGTGTTTCATGCTGTTCTGCCAACGCGCAACTCTGGCTCCTAACTTGTTAGGTCTTCAGGTCAATAGGGGGCGGCATCCGTTTCACAGTGCTCGATTTACGGATTCTCGGCTCAATAAGGCGGTGTCATCATCTCTGCCAGGTATTCTGCCTTGAAACTACCTCCGCATCCATCTTTTGCAGCGCCAAAGCATTTAATCCGGAATCTGTCCCGGTTTTTACTCGTTGTGGGGTCATTTCTTCGTTGCACTTCATGCGTTACCAGTGATCTTTCATTTGTTTGCCACAAGCTAATGAACACGCCAACGGTCAGTTTCTCATCGTCAGTACGGAGTAGGTCTAGAGGTTGAAAACCTACCCAGACTTTCTTCTAACCATTCGCAGTCTGGAACAATGAGTCCAGAAAGCAACGATTCAGTATTTATCTCCACATCAGCTACCAGTTCCCGAGGTTCTACGGCACGATGGACACCTGACAGCACTCCTCGAGCCTCGGCAGGCCGAGAATCAAGCAGCTCTGACTCTGATTCGACCTCCCTACCAATCCTCACCCCATCCTCGAGCTCTGTAGTATCCTTCTCTCCACACACTAGTGGTGTGTTCCGTTTTCGAGGATCCCCGGGGGCAGATGCAGTCCGATCCTCTGTTGAACACGACACGGTGTCCCCGCGACGTCTCGGAAGTCCAGGTCCAGTTGGAGGATCCGCTTCTCCGTCGCCTTCCAACATGGTTACACCATCTATTACCCTAAGCACACCGCCTCCCAATGCGCGGGTTTCCGATCTCGGGCAGACACACCTTGATTTGGATGATGTTAACACCGCCATCAACCGTATCCGCCTTTCGACAGAAACTCCTCTTGACATGAGTGGCATGGCCGCCGCTCTTCCGGGAACAACTCCAGCGAGACAGAATCCAGAGACAAGCTCATCGAACGTTCCTAACAGCCAGGACAGGGATCTGGGACGACCAGTCAATAGAAGCCGGCGGTCTTCTTCTAGGACCAATCTTCTCCCTCACGATGTGCGGAATGAGGAGCCGCCGTCTGACCGTTTCCACAGCCCAGCATTCCAACAAGCGTTTCGTGATGCGAAGGCTCTTATGGGAAGCTTGGCCGAGGTTCTCAGCAGCAGTACCATTCAATTAGAGCCCGACTCTACTCTTCACGAGCTGAGTCGCACAGCCCAGAAGCTGGCAAACTTTCAGTGTCCACCAACCAGGATTGTGGGCCTTGTCGGTGATTCTGCTGTTGGTTGGTATCCATGGTATTCCTTTTACAAGCTGGTGGAGGATCTGACATCGATGACAGGAAAGAGCAGTTTGCTGAACTCGTTGCTGGACGAGGACAACCTTGCGCGGACCGTAAGTAATGAGCAGTTGTGTACCCTGTGCCCTTGTATCATATCTAAAAGACGCATATAGAGCGGAATGCAAAACGGTTGTACAAGCGTCGTCACTGAATACCGGTACCATGAGCTTGGCACTTTCGCGATCGAAGTCGAAGAGTACACGCAAACTGAATTGAGAGAACTTTTTACCGACATGGTGGCTAATTACCGGCACAACCATTTCCACTCCGCTGAGATCGAAGGCGACGAACGGGGACATTGGGCAGGTCTCGCTAATCTTGCTCTCGATACCTTTTCCGCCATGTTCCGAGGCCGTTTCACGCCTGATTTCCTCATTTCTGGTGGACAGCAGGAGGTGGTGGAAACTCTCATGGAATGGTCCAGCGGACGCAGATCAGCCGCGGGTCTCCATGTTTTTGAAAGACAGGAGGACTGCGCAGAAGAACTAATGCGGCTTACATCCGAGGAGGCCTCACCCAGGAGACCCGCCATATGGCCTTATATCAAGAAAATCAAGTATGTTCTTCACCGACTGCGGTAAGGGCTAGCTGACCAGACAGTGTGTCCCTCAACGCATACATCCTCAGCAGAGGGCTTGTCCTCGTTGATCTACCAGGTCTGCTTCCGCCCCTCGACAACACTGGAATTTTTCTGATGACATAGGACTTCGTGACCTTAATTCGGCACGTCAGGTTATTACCGAGCGCTACCTTCGTTGTTGCCACGAAATCTTTGCCGTCTGCCATAGCGAGCGAGCAGCTTCAAATGAGAGCGTCATGGCTGTCTTCAAGCTAGCTAGGCAGGCGGGCCTGTCCAAGATCGGCATTATTTGTACTAAATCAGATGTGAGTATCACGCTCTGCAACTTGTCAAGCAATCTCTAATTTGTGTAGCTATTCACAGCACGTGAGGCCATACGAGACTGGCCAGATGAGCGTGGACATCGCGTTCAGGATCTCATCGAGCACAAGAAAACTGAAGAACGAATTCTTGCAGACATTGAGGAGGAGCTGCATAATCTTTTAGATGGCGAGAAAGAGGAGAAGGATCGACTATACCGCGATGCTGGGAGACAGAGGTATGTCCAGTGTTCATGTCACTCCTCTGCGGAGAGTGTTTTATCTGGCATGTCACTAATATTATCAAAGCATAACGGTGAAGAACCTCGAACAAGCGTATGTGCCACCTTCCCTTTCGCCAACCCCGCTAATAACAGCTGTATAGGCTGGCAAGATACGTCATCGAGGAACGAAATCGTGTTGTTACGGCCGAGCTCATGGCAAAATATGGCCCCGAAGTCCCAACGGGAAATGTCAGTGTCTTTTGTTCAAGCAACAAACTTTACTGGGACCATCGCAACAAAACCCCAGTAGACGGCCATCTTCCATTCCTCCATCTGAGCGGGATTATCAGCATCAGAAAGCACTGCCTTTCACTTGTCTCTGAGAGCCAATTGAGCATTGCTCTTAGTTATATCCATAACGAGGTTCCGAACCTGGTCAGCAGGCTAGATCTCTGGGTACAATCCGGCGCAGGTGATGCCAGCACCGAGCGGAAAGAGGCCGTGAGAGCCGCACTCGACCAGCTAGAGCGCCAGATGCGCGAGGTTAGTGGCACCCTGTGCCGGAAAAGTCTTCCAGCACATACTTATCACAACACTTGGACAGAAGCTTCGTGCGCGCGTATCACCGGTATACCTGATAGGAGGGTTGTTGAGGGCCGATTTCGATGAGAATATATACCAGCGTACGTTTGGCATCTTTGAGAAAATGTCCCTACGATCATTTGACACGGGGCAGGTAGAGACACCCGTCGGTGGACAAACGGCGCTCTAAACGCAGGTTCTGAGTGGGGCAGTGTAAGTGTTTTCTTTCTCGTTCCAACGAGATCGCAATTGGCTAATAAGAGGACAAATATATCAGTGGCACCATTGTAAGTGGTTTCGGAAGTTTCGTTGAAAATTCGTTAATATGGTGTAGCGAGCTACGCCGCCTTTGTCCGGAACTATGGCATCTACACTACCGACGTGATGGGATACCGCAATTGGAATGAGGAAGGGACTGAAACCATGGTGGAGGACCTTTCGCAACCGTGGGATACGTTTCGGTCAGTCCTTCGAGACCGGGCCGACAATCTCGTTGCATATCTCAACCAGGCTCTGATTGAAGCGGCTGAGAGCCAGGGTGAGAACCATCCTTCGTTCACACCGCTCACCTGGTTGCTTACATTTTTTCAGACAATCTGCCGGAAGAATTCATGGATTCAGCGGAGCCTCTCTATGACGCTTTGGCGTCCTGTCAGCGGTTGCTCGCAGCCGAAGTTGAAGATCTCTGTTCCGCGTTCGAAAGCCAGGTCTCGTGGGTATTCACTTGCGCAATCGCAGACGCGACAGCTAACAGGAGATAGTCAATTACGAACGAGCGCACTTTCCGGTTTGAGGACTGGTTTCTTTGGGCAAAGCATGGAAACGACATACGCAGCTGCTAGTCAAGTCTATGGTAAGTTCGGTGCGCCTAGGAAGCCCTTCTCGGTTATCCAATCCTATGAAAATGCCGGAGGACGACCGTCATCACATAATGACACGCAGAAAAAACAGGAACCGGAAGCTGGGCGCGCAAGAAAAGCATTATCAATTCCAAACTCGCCGATGAGGACCAATTCATTGCGCTGATAAGGCGCTTCCGACAAGAGTTTCGAAACCTGGCCGACCAGCTCCAGACTGATATCCGCCAGCGGGTCCGGGAGCGGCTTGATTTTGTGTCAGGAATTATGGATATCATTCGGAGCGAGAATGTAGCGGAAGAAAGTGAACAGGATCCCGAGTTTCGTGAACGGGTAGCTGTTGAGGTCCGGAGGGTCAAACTGGCAATGGAGGAGGTGAGGTTGGTTTGTGCTAGATGAAATCTGGTTGCGGAATATTATCCCTAGTTCTTTCTCGATACGCCTCATCCTCAAAATCACCGTGGTTTTCTTGACTTGATTTGCGGGTGTTTGCCAGCAACAAATTCTGTGTTGCATGAAGCTGATGTTTTAACCTGGAGAGTTAGCCCGCTCACCACGTTCAATCACTCCCTCCTTCCAGGTAAACAAGAGGACTGATTCAGTCTTGATGCATTCATGTTAGGCACCAATGCACGCGGGCTTGGGGTATCGGGCTCAGGCCACTGATAACCCGTGGGCTGCCAATATACTATTGCATCTCCTGAGTTAGTACTTTACGCGAATAAGGATAGGAATCTGGTATGGAGCTTCCCCCAACTCAATACGGCAGGCCAAAAATCGAAACTTCAAACTTTCCTGGAAATGCAGTCAATACCAACCGAGTCCTCTTAGTACAGCATTAAAATCCATGTTTCGTCGGTACCTCGGCTAGTCGCTGTGCCGAAACCGGGCTTCAAGTAACCATATTAATCGACTCTGTGCAAACCGTCGATGATAAATCTCTTTCACAGTCTTATCATTGTGAAAATATTTTTTTTCTCCGAGGAACGGCCGAAGTGGTGCCCGGAGCTGGTGGTGGACATGCCGCCATGTAAGTGCCCGAGGTCCAGCCCAGCTATGTTGCGCCGCATTGAAGATCCATGTTTTTATAGTCAACACGTAACTAGTGTTTGAGATGGCGGATGGACCTCTGGGCTTGTACATTTAGACAAGTTGCCTCCTTCTAGTTACAATACATCGCTCACAACATCCCTTCAGCACTGAGATCCTCAGAGGGGCTGCATACGCCGCCTGATAAGATACTGGGGGCGTAATTGTGGCGTGGGAGCCTTCACAAGGGAGTGTAACACGGCATTGCCAGGGTCGGACGATTACTAAGACCCACTGGATGGTGTAACTTTGGAGGTGCTCATCGGACGATTACTGGTACCCTAGGGAAGGGTAGCTTTTATGGTTGTCCATTAGGAACCAATCATTCTTCAGGTGGCTCTCCCAACACCACCGCCTCTTGTCGTGCAGGCGCAGATCGGGCTGTACAAGGCAAGTAGTGCGGTAATTGTGCCCGTCCCTCACGCCACATAAGGCATGAAGGATTTCCCAATGGCACACAGGAAATAGGACGCATATCTCATTATTGCAGAGACAGCACCAACGCTGAGGTCCTCCGGTTCTCGTCATCCACCAACCCAGGAAACCCACTACCTCCTCCGGTCCCCCCCGATCTAAGCATAGACTATGGCCAAGACCTACTGAACACGGGCACGATGGAGCCACCTCGACCGACAGACCCCGAAAGCGCGCCTCTACCTCAATCACCTGATAGCGGGACGCCCGATACACTCCAACCCGCAGGCCATGCCACTCTGGAAGTTGTAGTGGAGGAGGGGTCGCCAAGGCCTCAGTTGCCCATCGAACACGACCCGCCAGGTTATTCAGCGCTGCAGGTCGTCTATGCCGAGCAAGAAAAGGTGACATCAGCCGAGGCCCGCGTCTGCGACGACAACTCTCCGCAGGTGTTCTATGACGATAACCGGCCCGAGGTGTTCGATAACCCCGACAAGTTTTTGGCGATCGAGGACGCCGAAGGACTCGAGGTCGGACAGTCCGAGGGGGATGTCCTTCCCGAAGCCGTCGTGACGACGCCCAAGCCGGTTCCCTGGTACAAGGACTGGAAAAGCAGACCTTTTTGGGTGTTAGCCGTGATCGTCGTTGCTGTCATTACCGTGGCCGTGGTGGTCGGCGCCGTAGTCGGCATCAGAAATACTTCGCGATCTTCACGGCCCGGCTCGAGCGCTACGAGACAAAGCGCCTGCGCCGGCACGATCTGCCCGCAGATTCTCACCGCGTCGGTGCTTGGCCTAAACACCTCGGCCGACAATGAGAAAAAGGTGTTTATCTTTGCGCGCGGCGACGGCGCCCTGTACTTTAACTGGGCCCAAGTCGATACCATCACCAGCGACAGCGGCTGGCCAGCAGGGCGGACCTGGCAGCCTCTCCTCGGCGGAGGCCCCTTCATTAGCCAGCCAATGGCCATCTCATGGACGGCCGGCGCCCGTCTGACGGTCGCGGCCGTGATTATAGACGAGAGCAAAAACAACCAGGACTTTGTCGCAGGGAACACGTTCCACGTCGACGCGAACGGCCTCAACGGGTTCAGCATTGACGACTGGAAACCTCTCGGCGGGCCGGTCGGCAGCTCGCTCATCTCGTGTACCCTCAACAGCACCCGCGCCGACTATTACGCTGTCGGGGGCACGAAGATGCTGCAGAATCTGTCCTTCCGCAACGGGACCCCCGACATGTGGAAACACCCCGACCAGCTGGGCATCGACGAGTGGGATCTCGGGTACGAATTCGGCTACAAGGTCAAGACGAGGCCGGCCGTGCTCTGTCGGCCGTCGTTTTGGGTGCACGACATGATCACCTACGACGACAAGGGCGCCGTGCGGCACGCCATGTGGGGGTTCCAAATCAACTCCAGCTGGTCCGACCTATACAACCTGGGAGGGAATTTCACGGGCGAGCCGACGGCCGTTGCCACAGGTTCCGACAGGTTGGATTTCTTTGGCATCGGAGCAAATGACAGCGCCATGTATCATTTCACGTGGACGCAGACCGACAACTATACCGCGCTTCAATCTTTGGGGGGATCGTTTCACAGCGCGGCGTCGGCCGTCGTCACCGAACAAGGATCTTTGCCAGCCTCGAGGATTGATGTTGTAGCGCTGGGCATCGATGATCATATCCACCACCGCGTCATGAAAGGCACAGAGTGGGTCCTAGACTGGGAGGACCTCGGTGTGGTCGGAAACAGCGCGCCGCTCGTGTTCAACTACGGCAGTGTGGCGCCGGAGCGGGTGGGCGTCTTTGTGGTTGGGTACGACGGTTCGGTCAACCACGCCACGTGGACTGTGTCGTCCGAGCCGAGCTGGAAGAATCTGACGTGGAAGAGTATGCAGGGCGATATGCTGACGGAGTTTTATAACATCGTTTGAGGGGGGAACAGGAACATGGAGCCTGGTGTTCAGGTTTAACTCTTTTGGCGATAGCTGGAATTCCCGGTTATATTTGGAGTGTTTGTGGGTTTGTGAGAGTTTGTATGAGTATAGGTAAGAACTGTGGTGGTAGGAGAAGGTCAGTTATAGAATATATGTACGTATGTCTTTGATATGGCGGTGGCGGCTCTGGTTTGCCTGGGGGACCTTTAATTACCTACCTTCGCCGATACCGTTGAGAATGTTCACACAATCATCAGTTTTCATCAGGAGTCCACTGGCCTTTTTCCCCCAGGAGGGATGAATTGGTAGGTATCTAGGTAGTTAACCCTTAACCCCAAAACTGACTAAGCATGTTTTCGGGGACTAAACTTCCGGTCCCAGTCGTTTTGACCGCAAACAGCTTCGCAACGTTCGGGCCGCCGGGGACACCCTTTTCGTAGATGAGACAGCACCTCTTTCCAGCCTTTCGAATCGCTCCCCGGACCTCAGCCAGGAATGTGGCTAACTTTTGAAGGTCTTGCTGTCGTTCGTTTTCCCATTGTGTCAGGCGACTTGAGACGTCCGTGATTTTGGTGCTGACAACGGTTCCCTCGTTGTGAGAAGCAACGATGAGCCAGCATGTCCGGCCAAACCAAAGCTGAGGAAGGTAGGCCGTGATCGCGTATTTTCCGACTTTGGAAGTCTTCAGCTCAGCAGCAGTTTCCTGAGGCATTATCTTCGTTCCGGGTGGTAGGCTCACCGAAGGCGGTGGTATTGAGCATTCACCGATGGTATTGGTGCGAGCGGTCGATGGATCGAGAGAAAGCTGTCCCAAGCCATCTTGCAGTTCTTCAAGTTTGGCTTGCACCCGTGTCGACTCGCCGCCATCGCCCTCATAACTCGCATCAACCTCAAATCCCACCAAGCAATTGAGGTCTCCGATCGAATACTGCAAGAACCGGTCATGCGTGGTACTATTTTCCAACCCGGGAGGGTATCTCGTGAATGCTTTCTCAAAGCTGTGTCCCCAGCCTGTCCCCTGCGCCATGTTGATGACGTTGTACTGTTCGATGAACAGGGTGTTCTCAACAACGGACAAATTGACTCTGAAGTTCTCCTGCCTTCGCCCCGCGCAGAAATCGAGAAATTTGCGCAGGCTATTTCGCGTCGTTACGATGTCGATCTTATCGAACCGGAAGTCGGGACTCATGACCGACGTGGCTTGGAAGATCTGCTGGAAGGGGTACGTTGAGGTGGTGAAGGTGGGCTTTGAAGAGGAATGTTTCGGGTCGCGCGGCAGCGTGGTTGGAAGGGGGATGTCTTTCCAGACTGGAGCGTGGCCTGCCATGGGCGGCCTTGTCAGTTGAACGACACCGACCATCAGAGAATAAAATGCCTCACCTGGGACGTCAAAGCCACCCGTGCTTTGCCAGTTGTAGCTGCAGACCAGCTGCGATGGCGTTGAGATCGTGACACGAGTTCCAGTGGCCTGCAAATTTGCGGAATTGATCTCTGCGATGGGATCAAGACCAAGTGCCCCTCGCCAAAGATGTGAGTCGCGCGACCCTCGATTTTTACCCGCCCTTTGATTTCCAGCCATCGGTCGAGCTGTCTGGGCAATATGAGGCTGGATTTCATGTCGCTCGACTCGGTCCGTCGGATGCTGCAAGCAATGCTTCGCTGCGCGATGCTGCGCCAGCGCCGCTACCGACTGAAAGGCACGGCCGCATGAGCATGGATATGGTGCCATCCGCGTTTGGAGTCTTGAACTTCGGAGGGGTTTAGTGGAGGGAAAATTCTCAGGTAAGGAATGGATGAAATTCGGGAGCTTCCGAAGGGATTGTAGACGAAGAGTTTGCCGTGAAATCCTTGTGCAAGGTTGTACGGATGGCTGCATCTTCTCCACTTTCGCGTTTGCTCCTCACATGTCCCTCAGTGATAGGGCACAAAGACGCTCTACAGAAATGCCTCTTCAGCGTCAAGTGGAAGCAGGCTGATGGACAACGTACCTATCAAGCACAGTGGTTTCGTCCACGGTGGAGCGTGTCTCCGTGAACCTCAACCAACCATGGGGGCAGAAGGATAACCACGAAGCCGCCATGAAGCCATGACAAATCCGGGTCAATCACGAGATGACTGATAAGAATTAAGCCATAAGTTTTGACCAATCATGTCCGCCACTGACGGCTGATAACCACGACAGTCTCGAAAGGGCCGGAACAGATGCTGACGCGAGAGCCATGAGGAGGAGCTCGACCAATCAGTGCGCGGAGTGGCGACCATGAAAAATAAACCAATCATGGAAGAACCTACTTTTCTCCCTTCTAACTCGCCATCACGCCCCTGACCAACCATGAAAAGGTTCCTCGATCCACGACACCAGCGGACGCAGTGCCCCAAGCAGGCGATAACCGGAGTCCAAAGCGCTCGTCTTGCCCACGTCGACAGATCTGTAGATCTCGATTGAGTCGCCCTTGTCGATGGTAAACCACAGCTGTCAGTCCTCGCAAACCACGAGGAGGCAGACAGGACACAGACGCTGGAACGCAGTCCCGATCTTCGTCTCGATGAAGAAGCCGGTAGGGTGAGGGGTACGCTTTCGTTTGCGGGGGTTGGTCAGCGCGATGCAGGCGATCGGACAAATCTGCGAGCTAGCCCTCGACATCAAACATCAACGGTACGAACCATTGGGCCGAAGTTGGTTGTGGGCGTCGGTGACTTTAAAGCGCGTCGTGAACGAAGAGTGTGTGTCGGGCAGCAATGCACTGGACGCGGCTTCCAGAAGCCTCAGAAGGCGGTGGGTGTGCTGCAAGTTGTTGGTCCGCCGTCCCTACCCCTGCGTCGGCCAAACACCAAGTGACGGTCTGTCGGGGAGAGTCTTTTTGGTCCCGGATTTTCCTTTTTGGGAAGGCATACCCCCCTCCAGGAAGTCCGGAGCGGGGGGCTTGGGCTTAGAAAGCTAGTTCCGAACGAGCACCGTCGCCGGCGCAGATTAATCGTCTTTCCATTGGCAGCTCGGGCCGCAAAGATGCTGCTAGTTGCAGCAAGCTGGTCTTGGAGCTGGCCTATCGTGCCTTACCCACACCGCACGCTGCAGAACATTCTAAGGGTAATGAGGTGAGAAGTTTGCGACCTGGGCCGAGTCCCCTGCGTGGCGCTCGGTGTGCGCAACCCCGCTCAAGCGTTGGGCTGGCATTCCGGCATCCAGTTGGTCGGTTGACGTATTTGGGTCGGGGCTGAGTCCGCCGTGTCGAGGCGTTTTTGACGGTGCTCCGGCAGGCTACGAAGCCCGTCTGCAATTCACAGACAGGAATCACAGACTCACAGATGCTAGTCCGCCTCACTGACTAGCAAGGACTTGTGATAGGCCACGACCCAAATTCCAGATACCGCATTTGTCCAGAGATTGATCGTGTCTGGGCACAAACTCCGCGGGAAATAAACCACGGACCACTAGATAGGTAAGGTGTGCGACTGGTGAATGGCAGTGACGAGATAGGACAATGTGGAGGAGCGGGGAAACAGGTGTCCCTGCTCGAGGGAACCCTCCCCGTCCTTCAAGTCATCATATATGTGCTTGATCTCCAGACACCTCGTCTTCCAACCCTGCCAAGACCTGGACGGGTATTCAGCTCACCGAGGGTGCGACCCCTGATGGTCCCAAGATGGAATATCTCGTACTCATGTACAGAAACCCTCGTCTAGACGCGAAACGATACTGACAGCGGCATAGCTCTCTCGGTGTCACGGCTGCTCTCAGAGCACCTGATGTTATCAAGGAGCTCCGCAAAGTGAGCAAGTCTCGCGAGAGCCTGGACGATCTCTTGCACCAGGGCCGGGAGTGTCAAAATCACCTCCAAGAAGTCAACGCCGAGATCAAGCGAACATATCGACAGGCCAACCAACACCAACCTCGTCGGCACACCAACCAGGGTGTTCCTGATGACTTGTATGCCGAGACCCGAAACCTCATCCGCTACTGTGACCACACCGTCGAGGACATGATGACATACCACCGCCGGTTCGGAGACAGCCTTCGAGTCAAGATCCTTCACTACCTGGCCATGGTTAAGCGCAGCCGCACCGATGTGTTCGATCGCCGCTTATACGAGTGCGCCCTGTGGCTGCGCATTGCCGCCACCACCGTATTCCTGCATGCCAACTATGATGCCGCCGCTCAGTGGGCTGCCCGTAACGACACAGCCCACCGTGCAAGATTTGGTGTTGTCTCTGGTGATATCCTGGGCCTGTGTCAGGTCCGCGCCCAGCAGCTCCGCGCCGATATTGCCGAGGCCCGTAGGTATCGTCGGGACCACCCAGACCGTCTCAGACGCCACATGAGGAAGTCTGTCAATATCAACGTCTTCGAGGATCACTGGCACATCGCCCAAGACAGGCTCTTCCAGATGCATCGGTCACCTGTCTCAAGTGACTACGGGGCTTCCTCCACAATCCTAGACCAGGGAAGGCAGCCGAAGAGATCCACGACAGACCCAGTGAGGCATACAGAAGAACGATCCAGTCATGCCCGGGACTATCCGCACCGACGGGCGGAAGATGATGATGGGATAAGGGTCTTCCCTACTGCGTACCCTTCGGCAGCGGAGCAGGAGGAGGGATTTTACCCAATGGATCCCCCGCCGCATCCATCAGTGATGAACGGGGACCAACGATATCAAACGAAACCAAGGCAGTCAGAACGCTACACCGCCAATAGACCAAACGAAGACACACCACATCCTCATCCTGCCATCGTCAACGCCACCCCCCGGGAAGACACAAGAATTGACATGCGTTATCAACACCACCGGCGGCCAGTCGATGTTGTTCAGGCCAAACATCGACCGGTTGGGTCTGAATCTGGTTCACATTCTTACAGCGGACATCATCCCCCGCGGTCTCGCGGGTCATCTGTGAACCGCCACACCGGGCACCCCCAGAGCCAGCAACGCAATCCGTCCCTCTCTCGACAACGGTACGTCCAGCCACAGCCAGAACGCGAAGACACATATAGCCAGCAGGGTGACCGCAACGAGAGTCGCGGTCGACAACCCCGCCGATGCCCCTACGAGAGTGGTGGCCAGCACGGCATGATTGGCCAGGCTGAGAATTCATCCGCCGGCATGGATTCCCGTCAGCCACGATACCCATATTGCTCGTCCCGGGAATCCTCAGTGTCCACACGTTTCAGCTCAGACTTCAGCAAGGCCCCGTCCTCGGCGGCCAGTGACATCACCGAGTTTTGCGTATCTGACCACCCTTTCCCCCCAAAAGTGCATTCAGAAGAATCACCAGAGGCCGGATCAAGACAATGCCCCCCGATCACGGCAACGGGAAGGTGGTACCTAGACTCGGACGCCAAGAAGAATAAACATCGGAACTCTCGGGCCAGCTCGAGAAACCGGTCTCGATCCAGAGACGGGGGCCGGTCTCAGACTCGCAGCCGAAGCAGAACCGGAGAATTCTTGCGGGGGTTCTTGAGCGGTGAATCGTTTGTGGGATGATGTCGAATTACCGGATGAGCAACACACACTCCTTGATGATTCTCCTTTGTTGCGGGGTTGCAGCACGGCGGGGTGCCACCCTCGTGCCGGACACGGGTCCGGAATCAGGCGGCGTTACACCTCGCGAGTCGCGAGGCACCAGCCTCTAGGTCATGGATCGGGATATGAGTGATGATTTGATACCACCCTGAGAGCACAGTCTCTTGTTTCCTTTTTCTTCATGACGATGACGATTTATGATAGTTTTTTCTCCTGTGTAGCGCACGATTTATGTCCTTTTTTTTCGGTTTACGAGTTATGATGAATGATGATCAAAGTTCCCTTCCTACTCTACTTTCTTTTCCTACTATCATAACTCCCCCATCTCCTCTTTCGTAAGGGGAGCAATCTGCGATGGTCAGCCTGGAATGATATCACGAAGGGAGCGCGTTGGCGGCGCGGGGCTTACGCCAAGAGATTTCTTTCAGGATACAGTCCTATATTGTCACGGCAAAATGACACCCTCCGTCTCTCAGCTTCCTCATCGAGCAGCTTGTTGGCTCCAGAACATCCGCCATCCTCTTTGTTTGAGTAGGTCAGTGCAACGTCGGACTGGTACACATCTTCCCTGTGAGATGAGTGATTGCGAGGCCCAACGGATTCACTTCTGTGCCTCCCTCTTGCCCTCAGTCCTTGTTGAGTGTACGCTGCGATGAGTTAAGCAGCATTATAAGTTCTTCGGTAGCCGCGATTGTAACGTACCTTGACCTATCTGCCAAAAGCCAACTCCTTTTATCCAAAAGCCGCAGTACTCCCGCATTGTCTGAACCGAACAGAAAACCGACATATAACGGCAACTTGGCAGTTGGAGTTTCTCCAGCCCCCATTTATCATGAAACTTCTCGCTGCTTTGGCTCTTTTTGTCGGTATCGGCCTCGCAGCCGACTGCAGATATATGTACGATATCCCCGGAGATCGGTCGCAGTTTCACTAGGTTCCATGTTCGCTGATCCGAGACAATACAGCCCTACCTCAAGCGGTGTCAACTACTGCGAGTGCAATAATGAGTGCTGGCTTGCCCTTTCCCCCGACTGCAGCAAACGGGGTCGATGGGTGGGCTTGTGCCCCGACTAAGCTCAGAATTTGGGATTGGTTTCGAACGATAACCTAGGTACGAATATCTAGGTTGGAAAAATGGGAGATAGAACACCAACACAGAGACCAAATCTTGAAATCAAAAACCATGGATCCAACTACGTAGGCAATCCCATCACATCTCATAAGTCACTGGTCCTTGGTAAGCTCCAGGACAGATGTCAGAGTACGTTCGTTCATCGCATCCAGACTTTGTGCCCCCAAGAGAGTTCAGTTCTGGATGTGTCGCTCACTCGCGACCATCCACATGTCGGTCTGAACAAAAATTCCGACACAGTTAGACTCCTTCCATGGCGCCTCAGGCCTGGAGAGGCTCCAGTCAAAGTGTGCAAATAGCTATGTCCTGTCAGCAAATAATGCTGCAGCAACCCTGGGTTACTACCGTTCATGACGTACCTCGAAGATCACCTTGCTGGTTTCCATCAGTGCAATGGACTTGCCCAGACACTGGTACTTGCCGTAGCCAAAAAGGAGCTCGTGGGTGCGATTCATCTCGGCCAGTCTCTTGTCGTCCTTTTCTAGCAGCCACCGTTCGGGGCGAAAGTCGTCGGCATCCTCGCCGAATATTGCCTTGCTATGATGTAGAGGCCACGCCGCATAGCTGATGTTCGTTCCACCGGGGAGGAACACGGCCTGGCCGTCAACCATGACCGTATCACCGCCGTCGGGAACCCTTTTTGGCATGGAGTCAGTGATTGGTGGATGAACCCGCATCCCCTCCTTGATGACGGCCTGAAGATACGGCAGCTTCCGGGCCTCGCTGTCCGGGACGATACCGGCATATCCCTGACGGCGTCTCGCGTCAACCTCTTCCTGAAGTTTTGCGTACACTCGAGGATGGGAAACGATATAGAGCATGATGGACCGGATTGCCGCCGCGGTCGTATCCGATCCCGCAATAATCTGCAGCACTGTCTCAGACAGCAGTTCTTCAGCGTTGAGACCATGCCGGAAGAATGAGGCGAGCATGTCAGACCGCTTCTCCATGTCCCTCTTGAGTCGGAGGTCAATGAGAGAGCGTGCATTCGCTATCATGCGCCCAAACCCGAAAACATCCGATTCGGACGGACCCAGAACCCGCGCAACCAGCGGAAGCTGGAGGAACCAGGTCAGACCCAACGCCATACCAACCGTGGTCACCCTGAGCCCGATCTCGCCGGTCGCGATGTACTCGTTGATATCTCGATCCGCACGCAGGTCGCCGAAGGGTTCGCCGAATCCAACTTCGCTGATGACGTCGAGGGTAAAGTACTGGGTCTTGCGGGCAAAGTCAAAGGGCCGGGACTTGGTCTCGGTCGAGAGGTACTTGGTCCGGATCAAGTCGACAAGCTCTTGAACGTGTACGTCGATCGAACTTTCCAGCGCCAGGTTTTCCTTTCCGGAGTACTGGCAAGAGTCAGAGGATTGGTTCCAGTCGTCGCCATCAGAGGGACAAGATGGCTTACCCCGGGGGCCATTTGCTGCCGCCGCAGCTTGTGCTTTTCCTCGTCGATCATGCTGAAGATGTGATCTTTACCCGGCTGAAAACGCGTGGCACGGTTGTACCATTTGCCCCTTGAGTACTTGGAGCGCACGGCACTCATGTGCGCAAGTAACTCCGGAGACGACGTCACGAGATCATTGGGCCCGACTCGGGCGATTGGTCCTGTTGTGGACTGAGTACCTCTTTCCAGCCCCGGCGAAGACGGTCAGGCTTACCATACTTGTCGCACACCTCCTGGTAGAACAAGTGGGAGTTCCAGGTAAGAAACGACCGTGAATGCCAAAACGAAGTAAATCCCGCACTGGAAGGACCTCTGAAGGCGCTCAAGCGCCGGTAGGTGTATATCTTGGAAGCGATAAAAACGGCCAGTACCGCTGACACCAACACCCAGCGGATGACCCAAAGATCTGCAAGCGCACCCATTGTAGAATTAAACCCGGGTGATGGAAGAGTCAATGGTTGCCATCGAGCTGTTGACCTTCCCCGCTTTTGCGACGTGAAGGAATCTCTGGCCGCTTGTTGGGAATAGCTGCAGGTGAGCCGCTTGATGCAGCTGGAGTCTTGGCCCTACTGCAAACACTCGCGAATACCGGTTTGGTCTACTTTGGCGGTACGTACTGCCTGCAGCCAATAGAAGCAGTTGCCAGAAGCCTCTGACCAGGCAAACTGCGACCAAGTATGCCTTAAAATCTCCCAGTAGCGATCCCGTTGCTAGTTTCTAGCCTCTAACCAGCTCCCAGGAGCAGTAGGAACGATTTAACTGCGCTAAAAAGCGGGTTTCCGGGGGTGGAAGGCTGGAAGGCTTGTTACCTAGGTATTCGCGAGTGTGCGGTATGCGAGTCGAATACGACTCGAGTCTGGCCCGGGTTCGGCCGAACTGGAGAATGCTGAGACTAATAGGGCGCGCCCTGCCCTGATTGGTAAGCGGGAGATTATCTGACCGAGTACTACTAGTGGGAGGTGGGGATTTATGGTTTTGCATTCCCACATCTGACTTCCTTTCAATTCAACCCAATTCAACCCAATTCAACCCTATTCAAACTGCGGATTGCCACACAAGACCGTCCTAGGCACCAGTTACCCAGAATTACCAAAAGCGATTGTCGAGACACGGAAGAAATGGCTTCTGACGAGATCATTCTGTTCGACCTGACGTCCAAAGACACCCCTGAGTGCTGGTCTTTGAACCCCTGGAAAAGTGAGAAGAGTTTTCCTGCCCACCGATTCCAACATCCCATTCCTCTGCGCACATCGGCTCGTACAATTTACTGACCTAGTTGCAGCTCGACTCCTTCTCAACTACAAGGGAGTCCCTTACAAGACGGAATGGGTATTTCAGCCCTCCCTAACCCCTATGGAGTGTGTGACCTGACAGGACTCAGTTAAACTACCCGGAAGTCGGGCCTCGATTGGCTGGCCAGTAAGTTGATCCTTTTCAACTCTGCACTTGGTCGTCGCTGACACTCCTCGCAGCGTCAAGCCGCATGAGATGGGGACCGCCATCGCCGACTACACTATCCCAACGGTCCGTCTGCCGGGCGACGAATACGTCATGGACAGCCGTAGAATCGCCGACGTCATCAACCAGCGGTATTCATCTCCCCCTCTCACTATCGACTCGCCGCAGCTTTCATGGTTCGTTGAGAACTACGGTCGCCTGATGACGCCCTTCCGGGGCGTCTACCTCCCGCTCGTGCCAAGGCGTCTGCTTGCCGAGGGCAGCATTGCGTACTGGTACGAGTCCAAAGAGCGGCTCAACGGCAAGTCTCTCGACGCCATCGAGAAGGAAGAGGGTGGCGACGTTGCGTACGAGCGACTGGAGCCTGTCTTGAAGGAGATCACGGCCATGCTCAAGGAGAATTCGTCGGGACCCTTCTTCAACGGCGCTGAGGTAAGCTACGTTGACTTCTTCTGGGCCGCTTGGCTGTTGTTTGCCAAGAGAATCGGCGAAGATGTTTTGGACGCAGTGATAGAGCGATGCGGGGTGGATGGGCATGTTCATAGGGACCTGTTGGATGCAGTGAAGCCTTGGTCGGAGAGGAGCACTTACTAGTTTGGTACTTCTCAGGCGTCCAGTTCATCGCCGTACCGGTTAACCGGTTATAGGTTATCTAGGTACCTAGCTTGCTTGAGCAAATCTCAACTATTACAATATGCCACAGGCGAAGCGCCACCCGTTCGTCGTAAACTGCGGGGCTTCGTAGTTTCTGCCGGCGCATGCGATAACGGATGTTTTTATGCATCATATGGGAGTTTGCGTGGGTTGACCATAAGGTAAAGATCGGTCTCAGATCGAGCGAGATCAATATTGAGGGTGTGAAACTAAAACAATACATTTCAAATTCTCAAGATCGGGTCTGACGCTGTGGCATCTCAACTTGACATGGGCAAAGTTGCGCATACTCTGGCTAATGACACGGCCGCTGTCCACGTATTAGGAAGACGGAGGCACGGCGCATGGGCCGGCGTACACGACGCCAGGTCCCGGAAGGAAATTGTAGTTCTCGATCCCCAACGGGCACGTCGGGCTGGTAGGCGCGCCGTCAAGGGGCACAGTCTTGACGAGCAGCTGGCAGCCACCCGGAAAAGCCGCGGCGACGCAGTCCGGTGTGTTCCAGCACAGGACACAACAGTCCTGCCCGCTACTGACTTCAGGTAGAAAGATGGCGTTGCCCACGCCCTCGCCCGACGGGTTATACGTAACCGAGCAGATGTCGACGACGGCCGTCGAGGTTGCTACGACATCGAGGGTCGTGGTGGCGGTCGTTGTTGTGGTCGTGGTTGAGGACGAGACAGCAACCACTGTCACCATGAACGTGGACGTAGTTGTACTCGACGCTGGAGCGGTCTGTTTTTGCGCCTCGTTAGTCTTGACATAAGGGCATCACGTTGATATCGCGATACATACCGCGGTGGAGCTTGCCGTCGCGGTTTGGATAACAACCACCGTAGTTGCCGTGACGCTCAGACACTTACAGACCGACGCCAAGTTCTCCGACGGGATTTGGTTCAGCTTTTCCTCGGACAATGAAGAACAGCCTAGCATGGCCTGTCCACGGGGCGCGATGGAGACGACATCCGGAGGAACAAATGAGGTCACGGTCGTGGTTCCCGTAATCGAGGAGGTCGTTGCCGTCGAAATCTCGGTCGTGGTGGTTTCGGCGACGGTTGTGGAAGTCTCTGTTGCGGTTGTTCCCGAGGTCAGCGTCTGGGTGACGGTAACTGTGGTGACCTGGGAGGCCGTGGTCACTGATGTTGCTGTCACCGCCAGGAAGCCGCTGCAGAACTCGGCCGCCTGCGTAGCGATGGCCGGGATGCACGAGAGTGGGATGCCATTCCGACAGGCCAGATAGTTGAGAGCTTTCTTGCTGCAAAAAGCATCACTGCCGAGATCCCCTAGGGCAGTCGAAACGAAGGACAAAAGGAGTGGCGCGACAATCGAGGCGCGATACATTTTGGCAACCGGAAAGCAAAAGAATGACTGGGTTGGCGACCCCTTCCACGCCAGCAAATGCCGTCTGGAAGTGCGAGGCCTGGCATTTAAGCCTCCTTGGTAGCGCGCCCAGGCGACAGGCGCGATCCAACGGCGCGCCACCGGATCGCAATTTTGTTGATCTGGTTCGAGTTAGAGGCGAGATCCCGAGGCCGGGATTGGACGCCTCACAAGCCCCCTATCCCTAACGTTGTCGCAAGTCCGGAGAGAAAGCTCCATCGCAGCGTCATCGAAGCTCGGATCTAGCAGGGGTTACGGAATAATGCTTGCTTTTTTCTCCTGCGCTAGCGCCTCCCTTTCCTCACCTTTGTTGTTCCGTATTTTTGTTTTCGTTCCGCTGATGTTGACAATAATGTCTGGAATGAACCCGCCATCGAGCGAGCTTCCTCGCGATCCAGGCCACTGGAATGGAAACCATCACCCTGGATTCGTCTGTCGAATGGCAACGAGACATGTGTTGAAGTATTTGTTTCAGGGGCTAAATAGCGTGTGGTGAGTGGTTGTAAATACACCCCATGTTACTCACCCAACAAATCATGGTGGTAAGCAAGTACCTCACTGCATCTCGAGCTGACCACATCTCCATCTATGCTATGTGAGTCGACGTGATCGCAGATACTCGTCTGTTTGAAGCCACATGAGCTTTTGTCCCTCCTACAGAATAAAACACAAAGTTCATTTCCAAGCCCCTGAGGTTCTCTACCAGGTGATACCTGTGCGTAGTTCAGCCCGACTCTTACAGAACCATCCACCTCTGTCACCAGACATCGCAACAATCCCACTCCTGCAAACCAAAGCCTAATCTAATACACAGTCCAAACCCCCCTCGTCATAATCTCGATCACGTGCCCCTCCCAGTCTTTGACATAAATCGACTTGCCACCCCGCTCCCAGTCCATCCTCGCGATAATTTCGACATTGTTGCTGTTGAAGTGCTCCTCCCATTCTTGCAGCTCATCTAGGCTTGCGCACGCGAATGCGATGTGTTGTCCCAGGCCCGTCTCGCATCCGTGCTTGGGAATCACGCCCCTCTCCGATTTGCGGTCCTCCGTCGTCATTGACTTGTTGAAGATGAGGAGTATTGTGTTGTTGGGCAAGGAGAAACCGATGACTGAGGGCAGCTCGATGAAGGACTCCATGCCTAGTACCTCTTTGTACCATGCGGCAAGCTTCGCGGCGTCCGAGGTGTACAGTACGGTCTCGACGATTTGACCGAGCTTGGGGGGCATGATGAAATCTAGGGAGAGGTGCAGAGCGGGTAAAAGAAAGCGATGTCGTAGTAGAACTGCTGATGGTTCAAATTCCGGCTCCCACGTTCTAGGGCGTTCAATTCGCAATGAATGATTTGGGTTCAGGTAGGTAGACAATATTCCCAGAGAACTGCAATTCCAGCTGTTTCGACGACAATACGCTTCGGTTGTTGTTGGTGAGGTTACAGCGGAATGACGTCACTGCGAGGTTGCAATGGTGTGAAGGCCTGACCACCAGCTAGGGAAACCACGTCTAGCACGCTCTTGACCTATTCTTTGAGTCGTATTTCAGACTGTTTATTGGCAACAGTGGTTTGAAAAGAGACTAATGGATTTGATCGAGCGATTCACAGGACGGCTCTGTCAAACTCTTCCGAGGACCACCACTACCATCACGGATTTCAGGGACAGATACAACACCCCTCTGTGAAAACACCACTGGTTCGGATTTGGAATTGGTCCATTGTCAATAGCAGGCTGTACTACTTCTCATTCTCTTCAAGCTCCATAGATGACATAAATCTCGCCCGTATTATCACTCGACACGAACAACCTTTTCTTGCTGTCAACAGCCAACCCGACCGGCCTGAAGCAACCACTGGGGCAGGACGAAGTGTTGGGGTTCTCCATGATGGTCACCGCAGCCGTCTTGCTCGACAACGGCTCCACAGGCTGTCCGTCGGCTCCAAATTGCACCTTCATGACTCGGTACCCATCCGGCGGCCGACGATCCCACGACCCGTGGAAGCTGACGTAGGCGGTGCGGCCATCCGGAGTCCACTTGATGTCGAGCGGGGCGGTATGCGAGGGGAAGTGAATACGGCCCGGCTGGCGCGACGCGCAGTCACTGGCTTTGGGCACGCCGTCTGGCGAGAATAAGCTCCCAACCGACAGCGTACTGACCCCCAGCAGCCCTGTATCCCAGGCGGGCACGCAGCTCGGATAGCCGTAGTTGGCGCCTTTCAGCTTGTTGGTCGTATCGTTCAGTGCGCCGTGGTAGTTGGCCTTCTCGGCTGGGTTCTCATTGTGCACGTCCTTGCTGTTTAGCTTGATGTCGTCCATCGAGTTTTCGACCGACCACACGCCGCCTGTGGTGGGGTGCTCGCCCATGCCGACGATGTTACGGAGGCCCCATCCAAGAACTTCGCCGCCAGCTGTATACGTGGTCGGGTTGGCCATGATGGACTTGATGCTGAACTGCTTAATCATGCTGCGGCCCGCCGTGGTGGCTGTGGTTGCCGTGTCAACGTTGGCCGCAGATCCGATGGCGACCAGCAGGGTATCCAGGCTGAACTTGGACGTCATGAGGGCGCGAGTCGGGTGCGGGCCATTGTTCTGCATGTTGGAAATGACCGTCTTGCCAGTCCCAACCTTGCCGGCGACAGGGTCGTAATCGAATGCTGTCACCTTCTGGAGGTTGGAAACAAAGATGGTTTTGCCATCCGCACTGACCGCGACACCGTGGTTGGTCTTCAGATCGTCAGCGAAGCGCTTGCAGGGGAATAGAAAAGCACGATCTTACGTTGCCGCTGGGAATGAGCACGGTATTGGTGTCGACACAGACGGTGCTACCTTGGTCTTTTAGAGTAAGTCGCCGGACCGCACCACCTTGCTGCTCTGCCACGAGAAGAGCACCCTCGGTGTCCATGGCGATGCCCCGTGGGGTACGGAGGCCGGTGATGAGAACACTCGATGTGTATCCCGAAGCCATTTTCTGGTTGCTCTGCTTGGTCACGCCCGCACACTGAGCCTGGACCCCTGACAGCTGCGATAACAACATGATTCCCCAAGCTACAAGCAGCCGGGCTCTGGGGAGAGAAACCCACGCCATCGTCGACGCTTCAAAGCTTACTTGGCCGCAAGACACTTGGATGTGTCGAGAGCTCTGTCTTCATCGCCGGAGCAGCGGGGCGACACCCATTTTTCTCTTCCCATGTCACCCCCTTCCTCTCTACACCGGTGGCAAGAATAGCATCAGAGCTTCCACACACCGTCACCTAACACGGCATCCGGAGCCACCATCAACGACAAACATACGTCGCTTTCAAAGCGTCTGGCTTGGCGCAATTATTTTCGTGATGGACCCGGACATGCTGACCTTTCCCGGGCTCCCGAGGAATTGGCTTGGCTCGGCAGTCGAGATCTGCCAATGTACTTGGAGACATGCTTGGATGTCGTTGGTTGCTGCTTGGCTTCCAGCACGTCACCAGTTAATGTGTTCCAGACCCCCGCATTACGCTAATCCTGTCACAAAGTTACGGAATAGGGATATATATCTCGGATGTATTGCGATTGGCCCAGCACCCACATTTACCCAAGCGTTCGGCGCCCTCCCTCATCAGAAGTCTAATGGCCCACCCTCCTTCCGGACCTCGTCGCTGATCCCTGCTTGCCTCGTCCATATGTTCATGCCAATCTTCTCTCCGCTCGTGACAGGCAGCCCAGCATGCTCGGTGCGACCATCGCCTCGTCCGGTGCCTGGGATCAAATTCTCCCAGAAGATGGCGTTTCCCTCTACCGGCCGGAAGACCACCCCGCTCCCGAACGGTTCATCGCATTCCACAAAGCCACACCACCTCTCGTCTCTTGGGGCATCGACCAGAGGAAAACCGGTTCCCCCGCCTGTGGTATCGTTGGAAACGTAGACATAAACGAGGAAACTCGTCATCCTGTTTCCGCCGTTGAAGGATGTAGTGTACTGGGGATCGGCGAGCCAGTCTGTGTGGTAATCGTAGTGCTCACCCGGACCGTATTTGACAAGCTGCAGCGGCTCTAGCTGGGACTCTTTCGTGTCGAATCCCTGGAATTCCATGGCCCGTTGCTCGATGCATTTCACGATCTCATCGCGCGGGAGATCGGTCGACTGAGACGTGCGAATGCGGGATTGCTTGGCGCCCTCATCGCTGGCTACCACAGAGCGGCGAAAACGCGGTTTGGAGATTTCTTTCAGGTGGGATCGCTCATTTTTTGTGAGAAAGTTTTGCAGATAGATTATTAGCGGTGAAGAGGAGAGTTTGTATGCCTTGAAAGAGGGATGGGTGCACTCTGAAGCTGCGACGCCAACGCCGGCCAGGACCAGAGCCCATGATAATGAGACCATGGTGAAGAAGAATGATGAATGATTGATGAGAGCCGCTACTAGGACCTTACCGTACAGAGGGACTGAGGATGATGTGCAGGACCTGCCCTGTTTGATGTTTCAAGCTTGCCATTCCGGATTTAACCGGCTCATGCAATTCATCCTAGCGACCAGCACATGACATGGTCACCGCGAATGTTTTCTGAAGAAAGGTTTGTAGCTTTTGCAACTTACTCGGGATGGCCTGGTCATACATCTTCCTGGTGCTTTGCATAGAGATATGTCGGGCAAGTGGATGGAAACATGCGAGTGGTGAAGAGCTTCGGAATGCATTCAGTCAGAAGGAGCCAACGCTGGTCGCCTGTAAGGACTCCCGATATGATTTTGACTTGAGAAAATACCAAAACTAACACCGATTTGGGTCGCCAGTTACCTTCGTGAGTCTAGCAAATAATGAGACTGTCCATGGTATTGTACATGTAGCTAATGAGTGTTTCTGGGATCCACAGCCGACTCAGTCAGTGCTCGCGCAGTTGTATTTGCTTCCGCTAACTGAACCAACTTAGAAAACGTAGCCAGATGCTCGAGTTAGAGTGGGCAGCCCTCCAAGGTGGTGTTAAAGACATCAAGATCACGAGTATTGACTGTTCCGTTCACACGGCAACCTGTATTCACCTGGACGCAACCTCCTATCCGGCAATCAGGTTGTACCAGGGAGAGGATAGGTTCTATCGATACAGGGGAGTACCAAGGTCATCCTCGTGAGCTTCACTCTCTTATTTATGTCCGCACCAAGGGTGGTTTCACTAACCTTCAACGCCTTGTAGGATTCTGTCTTTCATCCGGCGGGTCTCCAATCCTGTGACTTCCTCTATCACTCACGAAACCCTCACCGCATTCACCAATTCCGATGATATTACACTCACTGCCCAATTCCCACCTCAAGAGATTCCGCTTTATGAATGGCAGTACCTTGATCTAGCCAGAGACCACCACCTTGAATATTCCTTTGGAATTCTTCCCCCTTCATCATCTGAGACCGGATCCATCATCCAATGCCGCAACAACATCGAGAACGAGACCTACGCCCTCGAAGAACTTTGGGTCGTCGGATCGATGAAGGAGCTCCTGAGACAATGCTCAACACCGTTGATTCTCGAGCCTACGAGGAAAGAGATATCAGAGCTCGGGCAGATTGCCTCCAGGGGCGAAAAGACGGTAATTGTTCACTACTTTGCCGGTTCAGAGCAGAAGAAGGACGTCTACAGAGAGAAGATGCGTGGGCTGGTAAAGAAGCACGAAGCGGGTATGCTCTTTACCTTGATCGATGTCAATGTGCATCCTCTGATGCCTGGTATGGCTGGGCTGGAAGAGGGGATAACTGAGGGGCTTTCGGTCGAAAATCTGCAACGAGGTGAGATATTTCCATACCCTGGAAGTGGGCGGGATATCACACCGGAGAAACTGGGTTCGTTTCTAGAGAATGTTTTGGGCGGAAGAGTGGCACCGTGGGACGGGGAACGACTCGAGCGGAGGGACCACGATGAACTGTAGAGGGTCGCTGTGTGATAGTTTGAAGATCTTTCTTCGCTTCCGTTTGCGTAACGTTTATTTGGTTTGCCTAGTTTACAGTTGACTTCGTTTCGTGCGCTGGCCCTGGCCCTCGAATGTCTCCTCCACCCCCTGGACACCCGTAAACCAGCAGACGCGGTTCTTCGTCCACATCTCCTGTCGCGGACGAAGCTCAGTCTCGTGCAGCGAGAAGTCATCGACAGTACCGATGCGCAGGATGCTAACACCCGGGAAACGCTCGCCGACGCGGTACATCAGCGTACCGCAGTTGTCGCAAAAGTAGTTGGCCATCGCCTTGCCCGAGGCTATCGTCTGCGACTGGCTGAAGGTCTTGAGACGGTCCTTTCCGCGCGCGTGTTCGAAATGCGAGTCCTTGACGGTGAAGTTGCTGGCGAACATGGACGCCGTGATCTTGCGGCAGTCAGTGCAGTTGCAGACGAAGGTGTTGACGACGCCGTCAAGTGACTATTTAACGGAATCACAAGCGTCAGTTCAGATATAGCTTGGCTTGATCATGCCAGACATTTAACTTACAAATATGAGCTGCACAGTGCCACAGTAGCAGGTGGCTGTCGCCTTGCGATCCTCGGACCAGCCGTCGCTGGCGAGTCCAGCAACCGGAATGTAGGGTTTGGACTTATCAATGGTACTAGATGCCGCCATCTCTGGGGTCGCTGAGCCTGGATATGTCTGGTTTCTTGTAGATGCCGACGGTGGTATGGGTACGACGAGAACAAACGTCAGCTGAATAGCGTAGAATGGTTGAGTCATAAAAGGAGGATGAGGAGAAAGAACTTGGATCGTAAAAACGACCTGGTAGTTGTACTTATACCTTGAGTTAGGTGACGATAAGGAAGGACCGTTCCGTCTTTTAAGCTTGATTGCACGCACGGTGGATCCTGGATTCGACGCTTCAACTCATGACGCCAAGGAGATAGTGGTTGGAAGCCTGCTTGAGTTTTAAGGCTTGGCGGGCGGGAGACAACTAATGTAGTGCACAGTTTTGAGCAGAGAGAGAACCGCACTGTACGTTGTTGGAGTCGCCGGAGGGGGATAACTTTCACCCCGTGCTGAGTAAGGTTAGTCACCCTCTTTTCAGCACTCTCAACGTCATGGCTACTCCGAAAACTCCGGCGACTTACGTGCCAATGATGATTGCGGAGTAGCCCTCTTGGCATAAGCTGCGGGCACCTCTGCTGCGTGAGCAACGTAACAAACACGTCGATGCATTTCTTGCGCGTTTCGGTGGTCTTCCATTTCACTTGGCATTACAGGAAGTAGAGGGTAGGTCATGATGGTCTTGGTATGTACATGACGACGTGTGACACCTCTCGGGCAATCCTATACACCTATTCTTCGACATGCGTTGTAGACCATGCAGGATGCTCCTCCAAATGCTCGAATATGGTTGTTCTCGCTGTTTTCTGCCTGAGGGTTAGCTATCCGAGGCTTGGCTAAGGTAAGGTACTGACAATTGGTTTGGCACGCTACCGACAACGTCTGATTTCAGAGGGACCGGAACCAGGACAGCACACAAAAACGGGCTCAGAAAAAAAGAATAAATAAAAAATACTGTCATGGGGTATCATTATCATGCAATATAATCATGTTGTATCCTTCCTGTAGCAGCGATATCTTCCGTCTGTGACCATCCAACCGTTGGTAAGTTTACCGATGCATGCTCGGCCACAGTTCTCCGATGGCTGACATGGCTATGCCTGGGATTTTGGGATTTCCCTCCCCCGCAGTTTCCAAATTCGCAGCCCTCTCACCTGATACGCCGTGAAAGGGATTATCCCGGAAAACTGCAAATCGATAAATGCTAGACCGGACTTCTAACTGCTCCCAGTCTCTTCCGAGTCGGGAACTGTGCTAGCACGACGGGGCCGTGTGGCAACCGTGTGTGTATTGGATGGCCTCGGGGGCGCGCGGCTCGGTGTTTCGGAAAAAGGAACCGTCGGACTGCCATCTGAAGGCCCTGCCCCAGCAGCTGCTAGGCGCCCGGGGGCACGACTGGGTGTTTCAGAGAAAGGAACGGTAGGGCTGCCATCCGCTGGAACGGCGGGCGGTGCGCGAGGTGGAGCACGACTTGGTGTATGGCTGAAGGGGATTGTCGGCAAGCCCTCAGACGGAGACTCAAGCCTGCGTCTATGAGGTTGCGGCTCCCCGGATGATGAGGTTGCCGGCCTGTCCCTTTTCTCGGGCGCTGACTTTTGATCAGCCAACTGCTGCGCGTTTGCGCGAAATTCGATGAAGTTGTCTTCGTCAAGGCCCAGTATTTCCTCCAACAACTCAACGGCGCGTTCGGGGTCAAGCTGGATCTCTTGGCTGGACTGGTCCACATTAGCGGCTTCCTGCTCGATGTCATAGAATTTGCTGAGGTAGGCAAGCATCCGAAAGTCGCGGTCCTTGCGTGGTTTCCTCAGAGCGTAAAGCTGATCGGCGTATTTGGGGAAATGCTCCGGATCTGGCTCCCGGGCACCCTGGCCGTGGACAAATATTGGGACCGGTCGAATGCGGGCTACCGGGTTCTTGAGCCTGCCGTTACGCATGCGGATCTCCATCTGACGCATCGAGATCTGCATCTCCCCCACGGTGACCTTGATGTCTCCAACATCGACTTTGAGTTGCGCGACGTCGGTTTTGAGTTCTGCCACATCCGTTTTGAGTTGTGCAACATCCGTTTTGAGTTGCGCAACATCAGTCTTGAGATAGCTGACATCGGTCTGGACCTGGCTGAGGTTGGCGTCGAGTCTCTGGGTTGTCTGGCGCAGGCTGTTGAACTCTGTTTTTGTCTCGTGCCGCAGCGTTTCCACGGCCTCGGCAATGTCTGATTTGGTGTCGTGGTGTAGTGATACAATTTCGGCCCTGACAAACGCCCGCGTCGCGACGTCGGAGCTCATGGTTGTCTTCGCACTACGATGTTGAACTGGATGATCTGGCAAGAATCGGGCAGCGATGAAGATGTGGCAATGGCAAGCGCGCAGACGTGTTCGATGGCCTGTGCACCCGTGGACGTCTTCACGTGACCTCGCGTTGGGGTGCGGGGTAATGTGAAGCGGGACTGCCCCACTACACTATTTGTTCGGCGCACCTGCGAAAAAACACGAATGAACTGGAAACGAAACGGAACGCGGGTTTCTTTATTGTCCTACTAGCTCATCCAGCCATTTTTTATGGGGGGTTGAGATGTTTTCGAATATTCTTATGGACCCAGAGAGATGCGATCTACGCACTTTCAGGTGGGTGACGACTGAGTCAGAGCTCCCCTCCCGTTGTGCACTAGAATGACACAAGGGGATGAGATGCAACGAGGCGTGGGAGTCCATGTTGCTCGCCATGATCTGTATGCATCTCTGCTCCTCCCCGTCGAGTTTCGGCCTCGGTCTGGCTACCTGCTAGGGTAACAAGGAAGGCTCCCTACCCCACAGTTTTGACGACTTTTGAACTACCGGTTTTTTTTCCATGTCTGGCCGGTGATTGCTGATTGTTTCGCTATCGGCTATTTCGGGTCACTCTATATTCCTAGTAAAAGCAGGTAAGTTCCATCTAGGTACCTTCAACCCACGCATGGTGCAACTGTGTTCTGTGTACCGTTACGTCCTGCAAGATTGGCTTCCGCCGCATCGAAAACTCCCGGCAGCTATAGAAGCAAGATGCCCCTAGGAGAAGCCCAAGGTATCTCTGTCCCATTTTGATATGCTTGCCTTACCTCCACATTATTCTGATCCACCAGTTGAAAGTTAACGAGTTTAACGTCATGATCCCCAAAATTCTCGTCTCCCTTCTATGGGTCGGTACACTCATTGTCGCTCAGGACTGTCCGCTCCCGAGTTGGACCGTAAAGGATGTCAAGACCAAACTTAAGGATGCCGTTGGCAACGGCGGTTCTGCAAGCTTGACAATCATTCCCACGGGTACAGACAAGGCGGAAACGCTTACTTGCGCATCACTTCAAGGCAACTACAGGTGCCACATTGTGAGCAAGGCTCAGCCCGGCCTTGAAATCGACATTCAGATCAACACTCAGGTTGCCCATGTCTCAGTCACGCAGATGAAGTTTGCGTGTGGTTCAGCCACGTAAGGATTCGACCGCTTCTTCATTCCCTCAAGAGCCGGTTAACTCACATCGTAATTCAGAAAAAGCATCGCCGGGAATACGGACATCGACTTGACATGCGGCGCTAGCACAGGAGCGGGCGCCGATCTATCATGCGCATCAACCGGGAATGGAACCATCCAAGCAGTTCTAATTTGACTGTGATTTGAAGGCGGCCGAGAGGCAGAGCCTGGTTTGGATCTGACCTCATATTTGTTTCTTTCAAGAGTGAATACGCTCCCAGTCTCTCACAATGGGGCAACCATGAGGTAGATGACAGTCAATACGAGAGAGGCACAGATGGGCCACGCAATTTTACCACTATTTCGCGCGGCACCTGGTCTTCGAAATACGTTAGATCGTATTTTTGAGTGTAATAGAGAAAAGTATGTGATTCGTATGGGTGTTAAGGGGTTGCTTGGTTCAGGATGACCTGTCGACTTTTCCTGGCAAGTATTTATCTTGCAACATAACGATACCGATCTCTGAGCGACACGACCTCTCTGTGCTGGCCGGGTTTAGTCCCGGTTGATATAACATATTCTCGGAGCCAATTTATCCAAGCTAACAACCGGACGACTGACATCATCTCCTCAATTCCAGGAGATATATAATGTAATTCTGCTCAATGCCAGTGTTTTTGGAGGCCGTATTGATATCAGGATGATTCCTCGACTACTAAATTCTTTTCCACCAGCCTTGGTGGGCCTGCTTGCTCTTCCTAGCTCGAGCGGTTCGCAACTCGTTTCCCGCGGTTCTGCGGATGATACCTGCGTGGAGAGGTCCCTCAATCTAACTACATTCACGCTGTATGCAATTCAGGTCATCGTAAACGCGCCGGGAACTGGCTCATCTTCGCCTTCGGATACCGAAAGCTGGATCTCATTCCAACTTTTCAACACGGCAACGGGCTATGACGCTCAGTGCTCGGCCTTTGGCCCGGAGCTCACACCCAATACTAGCTCAACCGACCCTTCAAGATGGTATCCATGTTTCATGGAGGCGAGAGACCCTGATATGCATGCGTCGTTTCGGTATAACACCATAACCAACACACTCACGGTGAACGAGACATGGCCATGTGGTAGTGCAGAGGACCAAAACCGGTATGTCTACGTATTTGTATGGGAAGAATCTGAAGGAGGCGTATTTTGATGACTCTTTAGAACGCGGCTCACGGCATTTGGCATTGGGGAGATGCCAGTCAACTGTTCCATTCAAGCCGGGTCACAGAAGCAGTGCATTCGGGACGCTGACGTGGAATTCCCGGTCTCAATTTCGTCTTCGTTATAACTTGGCGAAGACTTGAGTTCTGGGTTGGAGAAGGATGAATCTCTTGGGTCTAATTTGATTGCTTTACTGTCATGGACGTAATGGCGAAGAACATTTGTGTGAACGTGGCTGCGCTCTCCTCTCGACATCTCGAGACACGGGAATGGCCGCCTACGACGCTAAATTTTATTCCTAGTAGCATATGTCTCTAAGGACGCCAAATTGTTTGTAAACCTAGACAGATATGCAATGAAGTGAGTAACGATTCCGTAACCTTTTGCTAGCGTATCCAGTGCCTCTTTTACATGTTGTTGCTGAAGGCGGGCATGCATGTGATGTGATTGTCGCTAACACACAAAATCCCCTGTTATTAAGCTTCCACCAACCCCTTCATCCACGAGTTCATGCTGGTTAAAAGCTGCTCTCCTATTCCTTCATCGACAGCGCAGGTTTGCCAGCTGACAGCAATCTCTAACCCTTTGCCTTGAACAGATATTATGCCCACATTGAACGCGGCGCCAGTGACTTCACCCCCAAGCACAAACATAGCCCGATTGCATGTCCACATGGCGTCTTGGCCACTGGTCAAGGGAACCTCATTGTCTACGTTCATGATTCCAATGTTCGAAAGGTTCCACGATATTGACCTTGGCTTTCGAGTTTGACGAGTGATTGTTTGTCGCCAGTCTCGCACGAATCTCATCAAGCCAATGACATCGTCGCGGGTACCCCTGGAGAGTTTAGCTTGGATCTCGCCTCGAACCCTCTTCGCAATCCTCCAAAGCAACGCCCAGAGAGCCACGTTGCTGCAGTCAGTCGGTGAGTGCGTCTGAAGAGCTTTCCGAAGTTCCGCCGTCTCATTCTCGCCGAAACAGTGCTTGACATCTGACACATAATTCCCCATGGTCGCCTCAGTGCCGGTCGATGAAAATCGACGCATATCCAGGGCAGTTGCTCCCGCAAATCCCGGTCCCGCCTCGCTGTAAAGGTGGGATGCAAGCGAGGCGAAAATGATCGCGTGAACAAGGCCAGTTAGCGTGGTGCCATGCTCTCGACAGGCAACCAGGATTTTTCGCAAGCCGTCATTACTGCCAACGGAGAGGCACCGGACGCTTGTTCCATAGGGGGATGTCTTCATTGGTGCCCAATTCGCCCAAGTTGCTGTCGCAGCACTTAAAACAGAGGGGCCCAATTCTTTCCACGCGCTGGATACAAAATACCTCGGCGTAATAGTGTACTTGGCGGTCTGTTCCTGTGGAGGTGGAAAGATATCGGAGCCGTTAAGGGCAGGAAGGGACAAGATACGGCCTTTTAACGATGGAAAATCGGAACACTGTTCCCAAGCGTTGAGGTTCCGGAATAAGCTTTCGTGGAAGACTTTGCCGCTGATGCCGTCAATGTTGGCGTGATTCCAAGCAAAAATGACTTCCAACTCATGGTCATCACAATTGTGTAGAACCATGATCCTCCAGCCCGGCTTATTTTCAACACTGTCGAATCGGCGGTCAAGATGGTTCGGTATAACCTCTCGACAGATTACATCGGAGTCTCGACCCGCCTCTCCGTCATGCCATTGGATGTGCTTCGAGAGGTCAAGTTGCTGTAGCTCGACCCAGCTTGGTGACTTTGAGCCCTCTCTGACCAGGCCAACGCGCAAGAGCGGGTGCTCCAGGACGGTTTGAGCAACGGCGACGTCGAAAACCCGTTTGAGGTTCGGTGAATCCGGGTTGTTTGCAAGCTTCTCGGGGATGATGTAACGGCAAGTCACAATCACGCCAAAAAGATAGCCTAGATGATGAAGCATCGAATGATAAGATTCCCTGGGGCCGTAAGTTTCTGTTCCGCACGAGTAGGGGTTCGCTGTGAAGCAGCAGACATACAGATAACCAAGAGGTCGAATGACTCGCCTCGGAGCTGACGTCGCGGCCGGCTCCATCTCCCTTGAAGCGGCTCCGCATGCGCTCTTTGAAGCTCTGTGAATTAGGTGGAGACAGGAGTCCTGGACGATTCTTCGAGTACGCTTGTGATGTACCTAGGTGGGTATGGAAATGATCATTTGTCCCAACAGTTCACGAATCACCAAATCTCTTGAGAATCCGACTCGCCGACGCGTTTTGGTGCTTGGCGCAGACCGATCTTGCGTAAGCCGGCAAGATAGCTTCCCCGACTGGGAGTATTAAAGCTTCAAGTGGCTGTAGCAACCGAAGCTACCTCAAATGCCCGAGTGAATGAGTGCCGGTGAGACTGTTATCTAGTCTGCCGCTGCAAAGCTTGGGGGATGCGCGGTTCCGATGGAGGCTTCTTTTGGAGAGGCGGTCAGCACCGATGAAGAGGTTGGGTTGGGGCGCTGACGAAGAGGATAACCCTAACCCGAATAATCAAAGAGAAAAGAAGAACACCTTTGCAAGAGTCAGATCTCGTACTCAAACCCCGGAAACTGTTGTTAAGTTGCTACCTAGACAGCTGGAACCGCCTCAGACAGAACAGCTCGATTTACCCTCACCCTCCGACAGCTCTTGTCCCCCCCAAAGGTAATTTGTGGCTCACTATATTTCACGATGTGGACCTTGGAATACCCGACCTGCAGGTTTGGAGAAGAGGATGATACCTATCATGGTGTTTCTTGGGTCGCCTTACGCCCACCTACGTTCTCGCACCCATCTCACCTGCGAAGCCGATAACTACATCATCGTCTACCCTCAGATGTGGACATAGGGAGCTGGATATTTCCTGCTGTCATAGGGGGAAGTAAAGGATCTGCTTTGACGTCAAGATGCGAAGGCCTTTGCGGATTTCTTAGGCGCGGGGACACGGTTTGTGTCCCGGCCAAGTAGCATGGAAGATTCGCACATCCACGGTATGCTGATGGCTTTTCGAAATAGGCGAGAGAAGGGTAGATGGGTCAATGGCTGATGTCCGCTGCGAGAGGGTGGGCTAGGAGCGGTCATGGATATGGGCGGGGAAGCGACCTAGTGTAGGGTGGTGTGGATGGAGGTTTGGTGTGGATTGCGGCATCCACGGAAGGGATAAGTAGACCACGTTATTGATCAAGTGATGTAGACTGTGGTATACCTGAGTTATCTGGGCATGCATGTCGGCGTCGGCGTTGTCGAGAACCCCGACGGTGGGGACAGATCTCAAAGACCTGAGACGGGGGCTCGCACACCGTTCCCGCGTATGGCGCAAAAGGAGACTTGGAGAGGCGAGGGTGACCAAGCAACACCGTGGTAACGATGTAACAGAGAGTCAAGAACCTTGCTCAGGATCGTTCTGCTTACCAGGTGCTATGATGTATGCCTAGAATACGGATGAGGAGTATTCTCCGTATGGAGTCTGTTTTGGGGTTCTGACACTTGGGAGTAATCGCCTCTCTGGACGTCGAGTCTACTAGTACGAGGCATCGGTAGAGACGAGATCGGGCTTGACATCCCCCGATCGCCTAGACCACGGCATCTACAATTGCCGATCTGAGATCCGGTCCTGTGCGTCATTGCCGATGTCCTTTTGTCCGCTAGTTTAGCACCATCGCTGAGTGTCGGCGTTGTGCTCACCAGGCGCTGGCCAGCGCTGGCGATGCCTCTTTCGGAATATCTAGGCGAAGCGAACTCAAGAAACCGGGACGTGGGCTTACTACTGCAAAGTTGGTGCATATTTGGACCGAGTTCCAGAGTTTGGAGTTTGGGCGGGATCGACAGAGGGGTTGCCTGGGGGTGGTATCGACGAACGCATCGGGAAAGGCGCATGGAACCCAAAGTGATATATTTGGCCTCAGCCACTGCCGCACGCGGGTCCCAGGGGCAATAAACCTCCGAAACCCCGTGACTGGGACGGCTGACGACTCGGAACCATGTGTCGCTTAAGTTCTGTCGGGTTGCGTTTGGTAGCAAGGTGGCATCTAGACCGGTAGTAGGTAAGGCAGGGTCGTAGGCGATGGTGTCGCGGAATCAAGGGGGGAAGGCGAGTTATACGCTCATGGTGGTGCCGCACTATACATAGGGCTCCGCAACACCGGGGTGAACATGACCGTGAGACCATGATGATCTTCAAGACCAGGCAAGATGTCGACATTGCTTCGAAATTCGACTCGTCTATGGTCAGTCCATGACGCGGTCCGGCTGGTGTCTCCTACGGCCATGGAGTCAGCAGCAAGTGCGGTCAATCTCACAACTCCGGTCATCGACCCACTAAGAGCAGCGGAAACCAATCTTGCACAGATTCTGGCAGTGGTGTCAGTATGTCATATCCTCGCCCTGGCCTGCGTCTTCATCCGCATCTACATAAGAGCCATCGTCGTCAGATCACCCGGGATGGATGATATGTGCATTGCGATTGCCATACTATGTGCGTCCGGGGGATGGGTTGGCTTCCTCATCCAGGCACAACATGGGCTCGGAAGACACCAGGAGACGGTCTCAAATGATGACATGGTTGTCTTCACACACGTCTCTTTCTCTCAGGCGATTGTGTCGGCTACCTGCGCCATGGCATTCCTGAAGCTCTCGATCGGGTTCAATTTGTTACGACTTAGTACCAGCAAGTGGTATATATGGTCACTGAGGGGAGCGATGAGTAAGAGCTCTTGTTGATTCCATTCTGGCCAAGTGCTAATCTTTCCCAGCGGTTGTGGTCTGCTATTCCATCATGTCCCTCATGACATTCTTCTTCCACTGCAAACCCCTGGCAGGCAACTGGGACCCTTCGCTGCAGCCACAGTGCTATTCGAAGGACTTGTTCATGACGTTTGGCCTCGTCAACACAGGCTTCAACCTTGTGACCGACGTCCTCTTTGCCACGTTTCCGGTCTTCATTATCTGGCCCCTCAGAATGAAGAAAGGACTGCGGATCTATCTCATCTGCATTCTCAGTCTGGGGTATTTGTAAGCCATCTTGAAGTGTTACTTGTATCGGTTCATCTTGCTGATGTCGGCAGTGCTGTCGCCCTCGGCGTGGTCAAAGGCATCTACCAGGCGTGCTTCATCAAGGAAGTCGACCGAACCTTTAGGTTAAGTGTCACCTTCTGGGGCTTCCTCGAACTCAATGTTGGGATTATTGCTGCTTGTGCGGTGACTCTCAAACCGCTGCTCAACATAGTCCTGGGGCTCCCGGCCACAAACCACTATCACCCCCACAATGGCAGCGCCATCCCCTTGATGCACCGCCGCCAACGCTCGCTCCATATCAACCTACACCCTCACCCCGAGACCAACTGGACCGGCCCGAAACACCCACAAGACAATTCCTCTCTGGAACTCGGCCAGCTCGACGGCACAAAGAAGCACATGTACGAAGGAACACATACTCCCAAGAAGCCTAGCACAGCAAGCAGCACCTACACCTCCAGTAGCAAGCAATCTCTCTTCTCGTTCTACGAGGACCTCGACAAGCGCTTCCCCTGGGACAACTTGGAATCGCACAACGACTCACTCACCATCCTCACGCCTCCTCCCCGGCCGGCAATTCCGCCAATACCGCCACGGTCGCCACTAAGAACACCCGTGGGGATGCCTCCCCCGCTCCGGCTGAGTCGGAGCCAGGGTCAGGGGCAGAACCACAACAGGGGCCACTCACACACACGTAGCGTTAGCTTTACGTGTCGCACTGCCGCCAGCATGACTGCCGCAAGGCGGGGTGCAAGTGCCCGGGAAGGGGCAGGGGAAAGGGCAAACCCGGAATGTGGGAACGGAGGCGAAACCGGGGGAGGGGTTACCATTCCAACTGGAGCGGCAGTGCGCGGCAGGGCAGGCAGTGGCGGCATTGCAACCACCACCGAGGTCAAGACCAGCTCGGTGCGTGCAAGCCTGCTGTCCGCTGCTGGCTTCGGCCCCAGGGACGGGAAGTGGTTCTAGGTGGATGTCGTCTACGTAGACGTTTCGGTCCGGGAGGTGGTGTGGGGTCAGTTCTGTGTCAAGTTCATGTTCTCATGCTGGGTTCGGTCTTCTTGTGCATTTTCAGGACAGGCGTCAAGGTTGGGACAGGCGTTCAGGGCGCAGGGCAGCGCGGGAAGGGAAGGATCTATTGGCTTGGGTTAGGCCCCTTTCAGTTTTCGTTCTGTGGTAGTGGTGTGTGCCTGCCTCGGCCGACAGCCTGCAGGGCGCTAGTGAGATGCGTAGCTGTAAGTAGTGAGATCGGGGAAAAGTTGAGTCGTTTACAACGAATCGCGTGTGGCCAAGAGCGGCCTGTGCCGTGCTGGGGAGGATGGTGATTGGGCAATGTAACGCTGTCAAAAGTTGAAGAGCAACGGGACGGGATGGCCACTACGCTAAGATGCGGGACACATACCTACCCTACCCCCTTACTTGGTTGTTGTGAAGTAGTGTGTAGCTAAGTTCGGATACGTGTGTATCAGGGATGGGGGGGGGGGGGGGGGGTGAAAACGTGGTCTTGTCAGCGCGGACAGGGGTACGAGACGGGATGGGGAAACTGCTGCCGATACTCCGACGATGGAGGTGCGGGTTGTTTGATAAAGGTACCCGGTCTGGGCGAGCGCTGGAGCTGAGAAAAGGCAGTTGGTCAGGGGATGGGGTAGCAGGTAAGCTGACCATGATCGGATTGTTCGGGTTCACTACACGAGAATGTCCAACTATTGAAACATGAGAAATGCAGGAACGCCACATGACATTGCATTGCAGTTCAAGAACACAGGAGAATAGAACTTGGATGTGGAGGGAAGTCAGCAGATGCCGTGCAGGGCAGAAACCGTTCAAAGCTTGGTATCAGGGATGATGAGCGAACAGGAATATCTTGGACCCGGTGGGCGGGCTAGGTAGGTATTCGCCTGGTGTGAACATGTCCTTGGGTTTTGTGAATCGAATGGATGACTTCAGGAGGTATGCGGGTCGCAAATGTCGGATGTCGTGTATCCGTCATTCTCCATCCTTTTGAGCTCCCAGATGTTGTATGCCCCTTGAAGCTCGTCAAGCTGAGAGTGCTTTGTATATTGTACTGTCAGTTTCTATGAACCTTGCCACCACAAGTCCCCCATACATGTTGACTATTCAAGTACCTAGGTAACCTTGACACACTCAAGTACCGACAGCGACTCCCAGGGACCTGACGCTCGGGAGATGCTGGAAATACGGAGCCCAGCGTCCTTGAGGATTTGCTCCCAACAACTTAGGTTTCGTGCCTTGCCACCGAATGTCAACATCAGGAAGTCCAGATAAGCGGTCTTGACGTCTGGGGGGGCAGGTTTGATATCCTCTTGGATAAGGAGCCTACTATCATCTGCCATGGACTCGGCAATGATTCTAAGCATGTTCGTGCAGATTTTGTCACCATAGTTGTGAAGACACCGTCGGATGAAATAGACCATGGCACCTGTAAGTTGTTAGTCATGTTTCAAGCCAATGAAATCAAGAAGAGGAAGGAATGGGAATTTTGCCTGCCTTTGGTCGGTTGTCCAGCGTGAAAGTCAATTGCCACCTTTTGAACCTTGTCCATTTTGGGATTTCCTCCGGCCGTGACAGCATCAATCAACTCCTGTCTGTCTTGCAAGACAGAACGCTCAAGCGGCAGACCTGGGAACTCGTCATGGATTGCGAGGAGAGCATGGCCGCTGCCACCACCGACGTCGACGAAGACGGTTCTCTCGGGCTCTTGCTTCGCCTTCTCGACCAGCCAAGTGAAATCATAAATACCAGAGGCTGGCGAGCCACTTTCGATCAGCGCCATGCCTATGGTGAACCTCTTGAAAAATGCCGGGTTCTCGCCCAGGTACTGGAACATGGGTTTCTCTGGGCAACCTCTCGCAAACGTGCCTGGGATGTGGTTGACAGTCTGCGGCTCTTTGCGGCCGTACTTGTCAAAGTACTCCTCAAGATGGAGATATGGCACCATATTGTTGTCCCACATAAGCTGATACAGGATGCTCAGCTGGTTCTCCGGGACCAAAACACGAGATCTTGCTGTGTGGGCTACGCTGTCTCCTCCGACAGCTTGTAGGATTCCTAGGGAAGTGAGTAGACCGACAACCCGCCCTAATGAGACTGGAGTTAGATCACAAAGGCAACGACACCAAAGACGCGGGGGCAAAAATGAAGAGGTGGCATACCAACCAACGAGGTTTCGGCGTCTAGTTTTCCAGCCAGCTCAACAAACGAGATGGCACCTTCCTTTGGAAGCTGACCGAAACCGCCCCAGACTTGGAAGAGGTGCGTGGCCGCGAGACGGCCCATCTCCAGCGCATCGTCCATCCACTGCAAATTCGGATCCCGAGCGGAGGAGAGGATCCTCTGCGCAGCGCCGACGATCTTCTGTCGGTTGGCATTGTCGAGCTCGTCATTTCGACCAAAAGCATCCACAGCCGAGCTGAGCTCTGCTGCGGCGGCTGTTAGTTCCTTGTGCAACTCCACTTTCGTGCTGTCCGCAGCCATGTTGGAGTCTGCTGGTAGCTTCTTTCTCTGAAAAGGGACGGGCAAAAGATCCAGGGGAAACCCAGTGGGACATTCAGCAAAAGATGATGAGAACTGAAGGCGGGATTTATGTGTAACCCCGCTTCACCTGAGTGCTCGATGAATGCATCAGCCAGGCACGGTCATGAAGAACCAATAGAAAACAGCCATCAACGCATCACGTTGCAGTCCCTTATCGCAGCCAATGACACATGCCATCCAGTCCCCAGTCCAGGCGACTGCGGATACCCTAGCAACTTCCTGAAGCAGCAGGCCCTGAAAGTTCAGTTTCATCGATTTCTTCAAGGCCCCTTACAACTGTCCGCTGACTTCAAATCATAACTTGAGTAGATGTTTCAGACGACGTCAATAAACAACTATGCCTGGTGTTTGAGAGCAATGTGATTTCACCTCGTGCTCCTTTCGAATCCATCGTTTGTCAATTATTCTCACTCATTATTATTCATGGTGGGAAGTAGCCTCCTGAAGGTAGGTAGGTAGATAACTCACCGCACCTTGTGTATTTTTACATTGTTTCCTTGTTATGAGATATCCCTGGGGTTCTGGATGATGTAAACATTCAGCAACTAAGTAGGTAGGCATCAATTCGCTACCTAGGTAAGTTCAATATCAAGTACACTTCCTCTCATCTTTGTGCGTCCCGCTCGAAGTCACTTTCACAATCTTCCTCTAAACTTACAATATCCAACAGTTCTCAGCGCGCCCAACCAAATACAGTCATAGCATTACCTAGGGCGTGTAATTCCAACTCACAATGCACACAATCTCGGCTATTTTGTTACGGTCATCAGAGTTCGCCCAAGCAATGCTCACGGGCTTGCCGAGCACGACTGCCTTGGCTGGCAGCGTCGCCTGCCAGTAATTTCCGCCGTCGGGGTCTTGGGCGAGGGCGAGTTGCTGGCCAGCGACAACGAGCACGACACCATCCAAGGAGGCCGTTTCGGAAGCTGGCACGACGCACCATAGCGTCTGCTGCACAACGGGCGTGCGGCCCCGCGCCGTCGCCCAGAAAGGCAGCATCCAGCCGGGCCCATTCCCGGAGGGCACCGCCACGAGCACAGGCTCAATGGCACGACCGGCGCCCACGAGCGAGTTCCACTCGGCTGGGAATGCCGTGCGCAGCGGCAGCGCAGCGGCGCCCGTCTGGGGTATGGGAGCGGCGGCAGCACGCAGGGCGGAACCACCATCGCGTGCCGTGTAGTTGAGGGTCAACACAACGTCGGCAATGGCGGCGTAGCGGAAGGGCTCAGAGGGGGCGAGAGAGAGGGCGTAGCTTCCAATGCAGCCGGCGTGCTCGAAAGGTAGGTAGCGTGGGTCAGAGCCGTCGAGCTGCAGCGTGAAGACGCCGGCATCAGTGACACCTGTTGACGTGGCGGCGGCGACGCACGGCGGCGCCACGTCGTACACGAAGCGGTCGTCGCCGCCCGGCGGGCTCTCGGCGTACGCAGCTGGGGAGCCAGCGCGCGTTGGAAGTGCTCGGAAGCGGCCCGACTGCAGGCGCAGCGTCGCGGCAACGGTAGTATATGGCCCTGCCACGCATGGAATGGACACGGCGATACTACGTGTGCGCCGGAAGTAGTGGCCCGGGAAGTCAAGGTCGAACAGCCATTCGGGCAGGGCGAACAGGCAGCTGCCACTCGTGCGAAGCGCCAGCAGCGCCTCCGGGGCGACCTGCGCGAGCGAGATATGCTTGGTCAGTTCGAGTTCGCGCGCGTTGCGGTCTGTATACGTGGCCGCCAGGCGGTCCAGGTCGGCGAGAAGGTCGGCGCCGGCGCCAAGCCCGCTACGTAGCGTGTCGTAGCGTCCGTACTGAATGATGTTGGAGGCTGCCCCTGAGAAGTCACCCAGCTCGAAGGCCATGCAGCACTCGGCCTTCTGCGCCGTCGCGAAGGCGAGGTTGTAAGCCCGCGAATAAGTGGCTGCCACGCGCGTTGCCGCCCAGTCGAACAGCTCGGCGTTGGTGAATTTGTTTACGAGGTACTGCTGCTGAAGCGCCGACTCGGCCGCCTGCACGTCATGGGCGGCGAGGTCCTTCTGAAGCACCGTCCCCTGGTCCTGCGCCGCCTTGATCTGTGCATCGATCTGGGCCATCTCGTCCGTTGCTAGATCCCTCTGGAAGGTCCATTCATCGCGTCGACGGATGTAGCTTGCTATAATAGCGTAGTTCTGTGCCTCTGTTGAGAGTGTCGCCCGTTGCGTGCTCAGCGAACTCATCCCGTTCGAGTACGCCGATGCAACGTTCCCGCCTCCAAACGAGGCGGAGACCTAGGTAAGTTTAACAATCAAGTTAGCCTTGTATTGGTGCCATAGACGGGAAAACGGTTATGGAAAGACCCTGTTGGGGACTGCCCATGGCGGTTCAAGCTCATTAGGAGAAGACCGATTGCTGGACTCCCAGGCTTCCCCCAATAGGTCAACGACATCAACGGCCTTGATGGCCAACTCCCCCATGAGGGATTCAGGATTGAAATGGGAGTTTCGGGGATTGCTTACCAGTGGGGAGCCGCCAACGCCGTTGCCACCGACGCTAAATGTCGGGAACATACTTGCCACCGCTGCGGCGGTGTACCCGGAAGCGATCTGAGGGTCGAGAAGGGCGGCCAGAATGTTTTTCATGATCACAAGCATCTCGTCAGAAATGGCATCGGGCGACTTGCCATTCAGCAATTCCGTGTAGTACGACTGCCGGTCCTTGGCAAGTGTCTTTGACGACTGCAGCGCCGCCACAGCCGACTCGTTCTGCAGGCCGGCTTGGACTTTGGTTTCGCGCACCGCCGCCAGCATCTTGATTTCGCTGCCGGCCCGCAGCTGTGCGAGCCCCTCGTCGTCGCGCCGCTCAAGCAGGTTGAGGAGCTGGTTCCCGAGATCCACGACATGCGATGCCATGGCCTGGGCCTGCTCCTGGATGTAGCTGTTTATTTATTGTCAGCGACAGGGACACGTAGGGACGTGTTCCAAGAAATCAAAAAGTCTCCAGAAAGCGAGAAGACGTACCGGAAGCGGTAGTGCGGCAACGGGGAGCCAAACTGTTGAAGGAAGCCGGCGAGCGACTGGCCCGATGCGAGCGCCCGGACAAGTGCGCCGGGGTCGATGGGCGGCGCCGTGAGCGCAAGTGACACGGCATTGCCGTCAATGTCTAGGCTGTGGCGGATCTTGAACAGGCGGTCAGCCACTGTGTCCCACAGCTGCATGAGCGAATCGTTGGGTGGGATGCCGAAGTACAGCGTAGTTAGTGGCGGCGCCGGCGGCTGAGGCAGCTCCTTTCCACCATGGGGCAAAGAGCCGAGGTCTGGGACGAGGTTCTCGAGGTCGAGCAACGCATCTCCGAGCAAGTCGACATGGGTGCCGAACTCGTTGTACGTACGGGGCGGCACACTCACGGCCGGCTTCACAATCTGCGGCTTCGGGCCAAGCAGACGCTCTGCGACCGTGTATAGCGTGCTCGCCTGTGTGAGCGTCTCGCGTGTAAGCTGGCGGAAGAGGCTGTCGCCCCAGTCGAGCAGGTTCTGGATGTACTTCATAACGATGCTCAGCTGGTACGCCACGGGGCGCGAGCGTGCTATGACGTGCGGCGCGAATGGGTTGAGCCGCCAGAGCTGGATCTGCGTCCGCAACTGGTTCGCCAGTGCGGTGCCCGCCGGGTCGGCAGCAGACGCCATGAAGATGCTATCGATTCGCTGCGCGATGTAGTCGGCCACCTGCGTCTTGAAGAAGGGCTTGGTCTGCCAGTAACGCTTCTGCGGCGCCGAGGCGTGACCTGACCCCGTGTCCGGGTCCTCCATGTCGGCCCCTTGCGGGTTGAATATGTAGTGATACCAGTTCCGTGCCTGCTCGAACTGCATGTTGCTGTTGAAACTCACGGCAATTTGAAACGGCAGGTGGAAGAACAGTTCCCAGTTGTAGTCGGCGTAGGGTGCCATAGCGTCAAACTCGAGCTCTTCTTGCGGATACGGCATGCGCACATAGGACGTCGGCTTGTAGGCTGAATTGAAGTCAAAGTCCGTCATGTTGAGCTGTGTTTTGCGCGACATGAAAAGGTTTGTCCCGCCCGAGTACAGCTGCGAGCGCAAGAAGCACACCAAAGGGTGGTAGAAGCTCGCAAAGATGGCTCGAGGAGTGCGGAGCTTCACGTCCCACGGCGTCGTCACCGTTACGTAGACGGCGAGGAATTCCTTCTTCAGCTGCTTATACGTTTCGTCTTCGTTGAGCTTCTGGCGCAACACCTTGATGTTCTTGTTCACGGTGGGGTCGTTGAAGTACATGGCAATGTACTTCAGCGCCAGCTGGAGCGCTTTGTTGAAGAAGTCGAATGAGTTCCACGCCGTGCGGAAGTTGGTATCGCCTTGGGTCGAGCTCTCGTATCCAGGGATGGCTACATACCCACGCGTTGAAGAGTCCTTGATAAAGTACGGCAAGAACGTGCCCTCTGGTAGCGTTGGGAGCCGGTAAAAAGAAACCATCTCCGGCACGTTAGCCACTTGTTTCGACCCGCGCGTCATCGAGTAGATCTGAATACCCAAGAGGAACCAGTCCACCAACGTTGGCTGCTGGGGATACGTGATCACAAAGCGACCGTACTCCTTGTTGAGGATGCTGGTGGACTGAGGGTTCAGGAACGTGCTTATAGCCAGGTCCAGCGGCGCGTTGTTGCTCAGCGAACTGCTCTTCACGAACCGCTCCGTGATGTAGTCGGTCTGCTTGAAAGTCGGGAGGATTCGGAATGCTAGTGAGTTCCTGGTCGGTGGGCCAACGAAGGGCTCCGGGTAACCCTTGCACCCCGTCAGAGTAAAAACACCAAATACTCTGTTATACAATTCGTCACTCGTGTCTTCGCTACTAGAAAAGCCATTGTCGCAGACGGCAATGACCTGACCCAAGTTAGAGCCTAGATCCCAGTAGTGCAGGCTGATCGTATCTTCCAGGTTGTCTGGGAACTCGGGAGCCGGCAGATAAGGAATAGTTGGGTACCGGCCGCTCCAGTAGACGGCATCGTCGGTTACGACAGGCTGGGACCACTTGCCGGTATCTGGGTTCCTCTCGCACACGGCTAGCTTGACCACCAGGCGCTGGCTTATGGGATCTGGACTTGTGCCGGCCATATTGTTTATATCGGGGTAAGCTGGTGGCTGGCTTGTTTGACTTGGGTCTTGCTCGTAGGAGAAGAGGGGCCAAACCATGGTCAGTCGGTTGCTGCGGAAGAAGGCGAGCAGATGATCGCCGACGGGATTCACGTTCTTGAGGCTCTCCCACGGACTCCATGTTGCCTCGAGAACCAACGTCCGGTGGAAGTATTCGCGGGGGCTGCCACCCTTGGTTCTGGCAAACACATGGAGAGTCGAGGCGGGCATGTCGTAGAAGCTTGTCATGACTTCGAGGTCGGCGATGTGGTCGAGAGATGTCAGGTACGCGGCAATGGCATTCTCAACCGACGTCTCGGTGATGGGTTGTTTTTTGAGCAGCTCCTCGATCTCGATGTAGAGCTCCGATTTGTTGTCACGGAGTGCAGGGTCAACCCAATCTTCGGGGTACAGGAAGACTTTCTTGTTCGCTTCCCAGAGAGCATACTGGGACATCTCGGGCCAATGGGCCCAGAAGGGGTCGCCATCAACAAGTGGTGTAGGCTCCAGCCCCATGAGCAGTCGCTGGACAAGCTGCTGTACCGACTGATGAGCTTGGATCGTGCGAGATGTAAGTGTCTCACTTCCCATCTCCACATCGAGGAGGAGCAGTTCAGATAGATCTTGGGCAGACGTGATTCGTGGCTTGTTGATGGCGAGCAAGTAGCTGACCAACGCGTCTCGCTTTCGGAGCCGCAGGCGGTTCTGGATCCCCTTGAGGACGCCGTACCAGTCGGCGTCGACTGGGTATAGCGAGTTGAGGGCAACACGTGCAGCCTTCGTGTTGTCTCTGGTCGGGCCGCTAGCGGCCGTCAACGATACGGCAGTGTCTACGGGTAGCCGAACCTTCCGCATGGCCGTCGCCGCATTCTGCAGGCTTGCTACGGCGGCGACATCTTTGAAGCTCGAGGGTTCAAAGGCAAAATTAGTAACCAAGGCGGTGACGACGGTAGGGTCTCGGGACGCCAGGCTGCAGAAGTAGCTAATGATGGGTGAGACATCCCCTGCGGACGTGGCCTGCGACAACAGGCCCTCAAGTGTGAACGGCGATTTCTTATCCGCGGGATTCTGGACGGCCGGAAATGTCTTGGCGGCAGTCACGGCGACGTAGTCCACCAGGTGGAGCCAGGCGTCCCACGCGATTGCGGTGCTCGAGGTGCTTGTGGGTAATGCCGCAAGATTCGCCCAGCCAAGGGCGTCGGCGTTCGCCAACACCCAAGACACGGAGGTCGCGGGAAGGCTGAACTTGCTCAGCACGAGCACGAGCCTGTACAGCAGGCGGAGAGCGTCGAACTGATCAGGGAACGTACTTCTGGACACGGTTCCTGAGGCCAGTTTGGGATCTCGGAGCGACGCTAGCGATGTAATGCCCGTCAGGAGCGAGTCCTGGATGTCGGATGCGAGGCCAAACTCGGAGCTCAGAGCGTCGCTTAGGGCCTTGGTGCGCTGAACGGTGGCGGAGAAGGCGCTCAACTGATCGCAGATAACCTGGGCAAGAGTCTTTTGCAGGTTTGTGTCCGAAGGTGAAGCTGCAAGGTCCGACTGCGCCTTGGAGATTGCGGCAACTGCGTCGGCGCTGAGGGTTGGTCCCAGGCTTGATTTCACCAAGGCAGCTCCGTCGGCGGCGTTGAGGGAGCCCTCAAGCATGTGCTTGAACTGCGAGAGGTTCGTCTGGCTCACGCCAGGGATCTTGGAAATGAGGTCTAGGGTGGGGGCCTCGTTTTCTGCCGCCGGAAGGTCTCCATTGAAGGGTGACAGATTCGTGGCCTGGATCTCGGCATATTGGGCCTGGATGCTAGTTAAAATAGAGGTGATTTTAGCATCCGTGATGTCGTTGGAGGAGGGCGGACTGGGCGGGGGGCGGAGGAGGAGCTGGAGGTCCGGCACAGCGAAACCGAGGCCCAGGACTTTGGACACAACTTCTTGGAATCGCAGTAGCTCACTGATGCTCTCGAGAGGTTTCAAGCCGCTGAAGTTGACCAAATGGAAGTAGTCGTCTACAGAAAGTCCAAGACGACGGCTCAGAGAAAACACCGACCAGACCTTGGCCAAGTTTGCAACGCTCAGCACGTCGACAAAGGCCGCATCGGCTGTGAGGGACCCGATGACGGATGATAAATCCTTGGCAGTCGCACCAAGACAAGTTGAGATGTAGTCGGCGTATGCTGGATCGGATAACCTGGGAACCGGACTAGGAGGGGTTTCTGAGTCATTAAGGGAGATTGTCTGAAGCTTGAAGGCGGGATTTATGGGACCGTGTGCTGCCACGTTGAGGAAGAGGCTGGTGTAAGTCGTCGGGGCCGGGCTAACGCCGTCAGGGGCAACTACCTGAAAGCCAGCAAACAGGTCGACGACGTCGTCCACTGACGTCTTGGATTTGGTGGACAGCAAGGCAGTGAGCTCGGAAATGGCGGTTATGGCAACGATGCAGTTGCTGTCCAGCTTGCCAGCGCCAAGAAGCGGTGCGCCAATAGCGCGATCGACGCTGCTCACACTCCAGCCCGTAGTAGGGCTGCGGACCAGGGCTCGCCAAAGCCGGATGAAGCGGTGAAAACGGTCCAGTGACGCAAACTTGCCCGGGGTTTTGAAATTTTCAAGTCCCTCAATCTCTTTGGCCGCCAAGGTGCAGGTGTTGTCGAGATGTCTGATGAACATCTTACCAACCACGTGAGCCCCGGAGCTTTGCGGGTGCGTCAGCGGTGGATTCAGCCAGGATGTGGCCGAATCGAGCATCTGCTGGAGATCCGTATATTGTATGCCGGCTGTGTTGATAAAGGTCTGGATGTTCATGAGTACACTGGCTGGATCAGCCGCGTTGCCCGTGTTCCAGTAGCTGTCCTGCCCCGTGAGGTCCTCCGTCGTAATGAGGCGTCCCTCTTGGGGGCTCAAGCCCAGACTCTCGACTGCGATGCTAAAGGTTTGCTTGCCGGTCGTCGACAGGGCAACCATCAGATCCAAGCGTGGAACACCGAGCTGGCTGAGATAGCCACGACACTCCTCCAGCACGGGGTCGAAGGGCAGCGCCACCAAGAACGAGGCTTTGGTTAAGCGGTCGTAAGCTACCTCGTTGACGTAAGCTGGACTGGCCGCCAGCGCCGCCGCGTCGCCGTACGTTTGGCGCAGCACGCGCACAGCTTGCGCTGCCGGGCTCAGCGAGACCACAGCGGCGCTGTCGCGAACGGTGCGATACCCGCCGTTGTACACATCCGACACCAGCGCGTCTTCCGTGAATGGAAGCTGCAGGTCGTCGCGGAGGAAGGCGAGCAGAGCTGTTGAGATCTTCCCCTTGTCCACGACACCGGAAAACGAGCCGGGGCTGAGCCCATCCGGCGCAACGAAGTCCTCCAGTAGCTCGCACACCAGATCAATGTACGGCAATGTCGTGTTGGTGTTGGCACAGCTGAGGTCTAGATCAGCGATATCGGGCCGCCTCGCAAGCAGCACGTCGCGAACTGTGCGCCCGTTGTTAGACCCGCCGAGCGATTCGAGCACGGCGCGAGCCTTGAGGAACTCGAGCACATCAACGAGGTATGCCGAGGGGCTGTAGACAGTCATGCAGTCGGAGCACGCACACACGTCTCCCATCTCAAACAGGGTTGCGAGGGTCGGGAAGTTTTTGGTGACGGCATCAAGCTTCGCAGGTGGCAGCGGAGGCGATATGCCGGCGGGCAGGAGAGCGCCTGCGGCAGACCGGAGGTCGCCGGCTACTAGAGCAGTGGCGAGTTGGATGTTGGTGGCTCGTTCGAATACGTCGTGCGCCTCGTCGACTGTGAAGGCAGCCGCTTGTCCCGTGGGCGAGCCCTCAGCGGCTGCAAACGCCGCGACATTCTGTCCCGGTGGTTTGGCAGTGGTTACGGCTTTCACAAAGTTCTCCCGGTTCGACCGGGCAATGTGGCTGGCTGAATGAATGCCCATATCGAGAAGTGCCTGCGTCTTAGCAAACGTCGGCGCGAGCTTGAAGACACGCTGCAGCTTCGCGAGGCTCTTGGCCGTCGAGCTGCCGTGCTCCGGTGCTGCTCCGGCGAGCGACACTCGGTCGTGTTGGAGGTCGAGGTGCGGATTGTCTTCGAGGAATCCCATCACCGAGCAAGCATCAATGCCCAGGGACTTGTGACCGAATCTTACAGAAGCCGGCTTCTCTGCTATCGATCGAGTATCAGCAACTGCGGGCGGAGTCGAGTTAATATGGGCTCGAAGGTTCGCTTTGAAGGCCTCGGTCGGGAAGGCCTTCTCAAGAGCCCCAAGAACACTAGCAGTAGCATTCTGTGCATCTTTGTCCGACAGCAGCTCTCCCTCTTCGTTCATAGGCGTTTCGGCGAGTAGGTTACGAATTTTCTCGTGGTCTGTTCCAGCGAGTTCACGAGTGGATTTGGAAGCGCCCGCATTGAGCTTCTCTAGTAGGACGCGGGTTGAAGGTAGTGGTATGGATGGCTTGGGCGAGGCGGCGAATCCCTGGGGCGCCTGAGATGGCGTTTTCCCGGTACTGAAGGCGTAGTTGATTTGATGGTTGAAGAATCCCAAAAGGTCGCCCTGGATATTGTCGCCCTCGAGGACAGCTCGGACGGCTTCTTCCTTGCCACTGCTCAGAAAGTCTGCAATCATGTCCCAGATGTTATCCTCTGTGGTCGGCAGTCGCTTAATGATGCCACCGGCAATGTCGCCAAGCCGTTTCCAGAGATCGTCCAAATTGGGACTGATGGTGAAATTCGCCGATATGAGATTTCTTGTTTTGGCTGCAGTCAGAGCATTCGAGATATCAGATACGGGTGTGAGTCCGAACTGGTACAGCAGCGTTTCTGGGGATGTATCCAGAGATGGCTGGGAAAAGCCTGTGTTGGAAGGGTCCCGAGAGCTGAAAGTCTTGGCCGTTCGTGTGGCCAAAAGACCATAAAAGAGCTCGGGAGACAGGTCTAGTTGGTGTTTGGTCTTGGCAACATTGGATATGCGATAGGCCAAGATGGTCGTTGTAAGATTCTGGGGCGTAAAAAGACTCGGGTTGAGGCGGCTGAGGTAGCTGACGTCCTGAACCTTGTCGTCCTCCCGCAGAGAACGAACCCTACTGCTGATGTCAGGCAGAGCTGGGCCGGTACGATCCAGCCCTTTGCCTTTGTCTGCCGTCTCCAGGTACTCGTGGTCCTTCTGTTCCTCAACGGGGGGTACCGCAGCAGCCAGCGCCGTGACGACCTGGGAGAATTGGTCTGTTGTAGTTGCTGCCGGCGATCGTTGGGCGAGAGCAATGTTAATCAGAGCCAACGGGGCTGCGTCGTAAATAATCTGATCAACAGTAGGGGTGTAGATGACCTCTTTGTGCAGCTCAACCCTCGGCACCAGTGTAGGACGTCTTGTTTTGCTGCGCGGGTAGGCACCACGACGATACCGGCCCAGAAAGTAGCCATCCCTGGAGACCTTGAGTGCCACCAGGCGTGTCTCGGTCCGCAGGTCTCTATCATAGACAGCTACCAACAGCTCTGGACTGCTGGATCCATCTGCAAACTCCACTCTGCCGGCGACAAACAGCACCTCGGGCTGGCTGGGATCAACACCGGCACCCAGGAGCTTGTTGTACAACACTGTCGCGGTGTCCCTGTCCACGACACCGGACGGCGGAGACCCGAGACTGGCTTTGTTTTCGCGCTGGAACTCCAGTACAGCCGACCGTGTGCTCGCCCCATATGTCGCTGATGCGATCTCAGGAACCTCCAAGCCACAATATGGTAGATGCTTGTCGCGCTGAGTTTCCGGTTGAGCAGACCACAGCAGCAGGAGAGAGGTGTGGAGCAGTGTCACGGCTTCCCCCTGGGAACCCACTGAGAGTGTGCCGAGGAGAAGGGCCTTGTTGGCCTTGAGAGCTTTGAGAAATGAAGACATCAAGACTCTCTTGTTTGTCTTGGAGCGTGGGCCGATTTGAAGGAAGAACTGTTGCAATTATGTGTAGCCGGAAGAAGACTGGACGAGACGGCCTTTGAGACGGCTCCTGTTGAAGACTGAAAGAAATGATTTCATCTCGTACTACGCAGAAATGAGGGGTATTGTCCGTGTGGCTTGGGGCTACACGCGATGGTTCGGAGCTGAAAGGCGTGTCGCCCAATAGGGTCTGTGACAATGTTAGTGCCTCACACCACAATCTGTCCCCGCTCGGTGGTGTAACACTAGGCTCACCGTCAACTTTTCTGGGGACACGAGTTTTGTCTTCAACTTCTCCCTCTAGTTTCTGTGGCATGTGAACTGAAGCGACCGAGGCACGGAGTGGTGGTTAAAGGGCTTTGATTCCCAAAATCCCACCCATCCGCTCAGGCACGTCAAGAGACACTGCATCGGCGCAGATCAGCAAACCTGCGATGGAGAAAACGACAAAAGGAGGGGCCGCCGGCCAACCACCACCGGGTGGCGCTGCTCCAGGGCCTGGAAATGAACCCGACACGAAATCGCAGTCTCAGAATTCTCCCCTGCCGGGAGCCTCTCTACCAAAGGGCGGCGGAGCCATCCGGGGAATGGGCGAAACCTTCGAGACCAACCCAACCAAAGGGACCGCCAGCATGAAGGTGCCCATAGCTTGCAGTCCCGGCCGCGGAGGCTTCCAGCCGAGCATGGCACTGTCGTATGACTCGGCCTTTGGAAATAGCCCGTTCGGCTTCGGCTGGTCCCTCGATATGGACTCAATTACACGGAAGACGAGCAAGCGGCTGCCGCTCTATCGGGACTACCAGGAATCCGACGTCTTTCTCCTCTCTGGTGGCGAGGATCTTGTTCCTATGCTCCTTCCGGACGGGACCAGGCATGAAGACAAGACTACGGTCCCCGGGTACGTCATCGACCGGTATCGCCTACGTGTGGAGGGGCTCTTCCGGCGAGTCGAGAGATGGACAAACACGGCGACGGTAGGAGACATCCACTGGCGTGTCTACACGCCTGACGACACGCTGCACGTCTACGGTCGGTCGGAGAATTCGCGCATCCACAACCCACGTGCACCGGAGCAGATCTTCAGCTGGCTCATCAGCGACTCAAGGGACTGGAAGGGCAACGCCATCTCCTTCACGTACAAGGCAGAGAATGGCCAGGGTGTCGACACCACCCAGTACCACCAGCAGAACCGTGGCGACGTCCTCGATATCCGGCGAACAGCCAACCGATACATCAAGTCGGTCAAGTATGGAAACACGACTTCCTTTCTCGACCCACGGAGCGGCCAGCGGCTTGTCTTCCCCACTGAAGAATTTCTCCAGGATGCGGGCTGGATGTTCGAGCAGGTCTTTGACTATGGCGAGCACAACGCTCACCCCGTGACGCCGCGCGAGGATTCTGAGTGGAACTATAGGCCAGATGCCTTTTCGACGTTTCGCCCGGGGTTTGAAGTTAGGACGGCCCGCCTCTGCCGAAGAGTGCTGATGTTTCATCACTTCAAAGATGAGAAAGATGTCGGGATGGACTGTCTCGTGAGCTCAACCACGTTATTGCATCGCTCCCCGACGCCCCGCGGTACCAATAATCGCGTTTACACAATCCTCGACGCCATCCAGCAGTCTGGACACCGAAGGGACGCCTCGGATCCCAGCGGCTACTTGACCCGCTCAAAGCCACCTGTCAACTTCTCCTACTCGGAGCCGATCATCGACGACCAGTTGCGAGCTGTCAGTCCTGCGGCGCTTGAGAATGTTCCAGCCGGGTTGGCCTCTGCAGATGTGCAGTGGATCGATCTGTTCGGGGAAGGCATTTCCGGAATACTGACTAAGACTGACGCCGGCGCATGGTACTACAAGCGCAATATCAGCCCCATCAGCGGATCACTCCAGCCAGACGGCTCGTCGACGCCGGAGCCAATGTTTGACGCATTGGAGGAGGTCCAGGGTGCTCCCCACAACACCAATGAAGCATCGCTTCAATTCGCTGACTTGACAGGCGATGGTCGTCTCTCAGTGGTTGCCGACAGAGGTGGCATGGGATACTACGAACAGGGTCCAGCTGAGGCTTGGCTGCCGTTCCAGCACTTCCATCTCTCTACCAGATCCAACTTGGGCGATCCCAAAGTGGGCCTGCTTGACATGACCGGAGGGGGGCTGCTCGACCTCTTCATCCCCGATGAAGGCTTGTGGTATCCATCGTTGGGCACTCTTGGTTTCAGCTCCCCCGAGCCCTTTTCCTTCGAGATGCCGGACAACAAGCATATTGTGCCCACCCATCTGTTCCAAAACGACACTCTTGGGACTACGCACCTCGCAGATTTCACCGGGGACGGTCTCGTCGATATTGTGCGAATCACCAACGGGGAGATCTGCGTGTGGCCCAACTTGGGCTATGGCAAATTCGGGGCTTGCATCACTATGGACAACTCTCCCGTCTTTGACAGTGACGAGTTGTACGATCCCAAGCGTCTGGTCCTCTGCGATATCGACGGCTCGGGAACCACCGACATTATATACTTGGGTGGCAATCTGGCTTCTGTTTACTTCAACGAGTCAGGGAACAGTTGGAGTGACAGCACGCACCTCTTGTCCGTGCAGGCCTTGCCGAAGCAAGTCGATGTCACGACGGCTGACATACACGGCAATGGGACTTCGTGTCTGATCATATCCAGTCCTCTCCTTGCGGACCCATTCCCTATGCAGTACATCGACTTGATGGGTTCAATCAAACCGCATCTCTTGACACGAACAGATAACAACCTCGGAGCGGCCACAGAGATCACGTACAGCACTTCGACGAAGTTTTATCTTCAGGATCGACGGGACGGGCGCCCGTGGCGTAGCAAGCTGGCCTTCCCCGTCCACGTCGTCGAGACCGTAACCACTGTCGACTACATCAGTCGAAATCGCTTCACGTCCAGATATGCCTACCACCACGGATATTACGATGCAGTGGAGCGTGAGTTTCGCGGGTTCGGCTCCGTGGAAAAGTGGGACACAGAAGAGCTCTCTGCCGTGACCGGACAGGACCGGGTTGGCGACGCCCGAGCGGCCAACTTGGACCCTACCTACAGTCTCCCACCTGTACGGACGAAGTCATGGTACCACCTGGGCATACCGACAGGGGCAGCGTACCAAACTGAGTTTTTCAGTGACGCAAGTGCTTGGAAGCTGGGCCAGGAAACCGTCCCACAGGACACCACACCCCCCGAGCAGCACGACGCGTACCGGGCCCTCAAGGGCTGCTTGCTACGCAGCGAGGTCTACATCGAGGATGCACCACCAGGCTCATCTGACGATATGATCTCCAAGGCTGCAACCCCCCTCTCCGCAGTTGACATGAACTATACCCTGATCAAGCTTCAGGCTCGAGCCGGGGGAAATCGGAGCGCTGTCTTTTTCAAGTCCGCGCGAGAGGTCCTGAGCTACCAGTATGAGCGAAATAAAGACGATCCCCGCATCAGACATCAGATCATACTGGAGAGCAACGAGTGGGGACAGACACTCCGGGAAGTGGCTATCGGCTACGGCCGCCGTGTCGCCGACCACGATCTGCCGACGCAGTGGGACAAGGACCAGCAGACGGCTTCCTACATCACCTACAGTGAGAATAAAGTCACCAATGCCATTGATGATGTGTCGAAATATCCACACTCTTATAGGGCACCTCTCAGCTGCGAGACACGTGGTTACGAGCTCCATGGCTTCAGCCCTAGTACTGCAGGAGGGCCTTTCACGTTCACACAGTTTCACGATGGGAACTTTGCGCTGCTTGAAGGCGCCGAAGAGATCGCGTATGACGCAGTACCGGTGCTCTCAACGGCTCAAAAACGTATTCTCAACGTGACGCGTACAGTATATCGCAGCGCTGATCTTGCTACCCTTCTCCCGATGGGCAAGATGGACGTGACGGGTCTCATCGGCCAGTCGTTTTCGCTGGCCTTTACACACGAGATGTTTGACGCGACCTATCAGAAAGGCGGAACACCCCTGTTCGGCAACAGCGACGCTGTACTGACAAGTGTCGCTGGTGATGGAGCGGGCTACGTATCCAGCCAGATGTTAATGGCATCGGGGATCTTCCCCAACGACGATAAATACAGTGGATACTGGACGAACACCGCTCGAAGCTTCTATTCTCTGGTGGCAGATCCGGCAACTGAGTTCAGCGAGGCGGTGGCCAACTTCTATCGTCCGTGTCGTACGCAGGACATCTTCGGCGTGACCATGTCTGTTGCGTACGACAAGTACAAGCTTCTTGTCACGGAAACAACAGACGCAGTTGGCAATGTGGTCACTGTCGGGGAGCGAGATGAAAATTCAGGGGCAATACTGAGCACTGGAAACGACTACCGCGTTTTACAGTGCTTCTTCTTGACAGACATGAATGGCAATCGTGCCCAAGTGGCTTTTGATGCTCTCGGCTCAGTTGTCGGAGCGGCAGCCATGGGGAAAAGGGGCCACACTGAAGGCGATAACCTGACTGGCTTTATTGCCGATCTTCCAGATCAAGTGGCGGCCGACCACCTGGCCAACCCGACAGTCAACCCCAAAGACATCCTCCAGGGTGCGAGCAACAGAATAATCATTGACCTCTTCGCTTTCTCGCGGACCAGAAGCTCTGAGAACCCCCAGCCGGCCGTGACATATACCCTATCCCGCACAGTCCACGAGTCAGACCTCGGGCCAGGCGAGCTTCCGGAGATACACCACGGATACCAGTACACGGACGGGCTTGGAATGATCATCCAGAGCAAGATCCAATCAAAGCCCGGGCCGGTCTCCGCCCGCGGCTCGGACGGCAGAATAGTCCTGGGACCTGACGGCCAGCCGGTACTGACGGATCGAGCGTCGGATCCGCGCTGGATATCATCGGGCTGGACCATCTACAACAACAAACGCCTCCCTGTTGCCACGTTCGAGCCCTTCTTTACCGATCTGCACACCTTTGAGTTTGACACGCGTGCGGGAGTGTCACCAGTCTACTTCTTCGACCCGACCGGGCGATCCGTGGCTGCCCTCAGCCCCAACAACAGCTACGTAAAGTCCGTCTTTTCGGCGTGGAGTCGCGAGGACTGGGACAACCATGACACAGTCGAGCTCGACCCAAGGACGGATTCCGATGTCCAGCAGTATATGGCATCCTACTTTTCCCAACGACCCGACTTCCAAACCTGGCTCCAGGAGCGCATGGGTAAGCCGCTCTCGGATCTTGAGCGACAGGCTGCCGAAAAGACCAAAACCCATGGAGGCACTCCCTCGGTCTCTGTAGTTAACTCTTTAGGTCGCCCGTTTCTGTCAATAGGTTGGAACAAGGTCTCGCTTGAAGAACATGACCTCGACGGCCAGGAATGGAAACAGTATACGCGCATCGAATCCGATATTGAGGGTCATGGCCTTGTTATTCGAGACGCCAACACCGACAGTGGAGACAGCCGGGGGAGAATCGTCGAGACATTCAAGTACGATATGATTGGCGCCACCATGATCCGGAAGTCCATGGAGTCGGGGGCCCGAATCCGCCTCAGCACATCTCAAGGAAAGCCGCTCTACAGCTGGGACGACCGGGGACACCGCGTCAAAACAACGTACGACAAGGCCGGGCGCCTACTGTTTTCATCGGTCCTCGGCGACGAAAACGCTCCAGCAGGCCCGGCTTCTGATGTTGTCTTTGGATTCTGCATTTATGGCGACCGTCATCCACGGGCTACCGAGCTCAATCTCCGCGGGGGTGTCTATCTGAGTGCCGATCAGGCTGGGATAACGGTCAACGAGTCGAAAGATTTCAAGAACAATCTTGTGGTAGGGACCAAGCGGTTCAACATCGAGTACAAGAAAACAGTCGACTGGTCCAGATTGAAGTCGGTTGTCCCGTTGGATATGGGCTTCGGGGCCGTACTCGACGAGTCGGAATTGCAAACGGCTCTTGACTCTTTGCTCCAAGCGGAAGCCTTCAAGGACAGCGTCACATTTGATGGGCTGAACCGCCCCGTTACGGTGGTTGCACCCAACTCTGACGGCCATCCGACCAGCACTCGGTTCACATACGAAATCGGGGATCTGGTCAAGGTGGAGAGCAATATTCGAAGAGAAATGGACGCGTCGACAGGGAATCTCGTGTGGACACCGTGCATCAACAGCCTCGACTGGGACGCACGTGGCCTAAGGCAATACATCAGCTTCGGCAACGGGATCACGACGAGATACACATACGACAAAACCGGCGAGCTCACACGGATCTTGTCTACGAGACAGAATACAGGCCCCGGGAGCAGCCAGATGGTCCTGCAAGACATTAGCTACACGTACGACCCCAGCATGACGCAAACAAACATATCAGATGCAGCTCAACAGACCATTTACTACAACAACGCAGTCGTCGAAGCCTCTAACGCCTACACATACGATGCCCTCTACCAGCTCATCCGCGCAACAGGCAGGGAGCACCTCGGACAACCAAGCGGCAGCCCCGTGCCATATGGCAGCGATGACGCGGTGCGCACAGGGCCGCAACCGGGCGACGGCAAGGCTATGGGACGTTACACAGAAGACTACGTGTACGACCGTGCCGGGAACATGGCGAAGATGCAGCACAGGATTAGCGACCCGTCGGCGCCCGGCCACAGCTGGACGCGGGCCTTCACGTATAACGAACCTAGTCTCCTGGAGCCCGCGAAGAAGAGCAACCGCCTGAGTGCAACGACAGTTAGCTCACTGACAGAAAACTTCACGTACGACACGCATGGCAACACGACGCGAATGCCGCACCTCGGCGGCAGCGGAGCCTCGGCACCAAACATGGCATGGAACTTTTCCGACCAGCCGCGGCAGCTCGACCTCGGCGGTGGTGGCATGGCGTATTACTGCTACGATGCATCGGGCACACGTGTGCGCAAGGTCATCGAGCGCAGCGCCACTCTGACACAGGAGCGTCTGTATCTCGGCGGCGCACTCGAGCTGTACCGGGTACGTAGCAGTGTCGGCGGCGTGCAGCAGCTGTCGCTCGAGCGCGAGACCCTGCACGTCTTTTATGGCGCCGAGCGCGCAGCCGTTGTCGAGTCGCGCACCATTGATGTGCGTGGAACCGATCCCGCTCCCGAACGCCTGCTCCGATTCCAACTGTGTAGCCACCTGCGGTCTGCGACAGTAGAGACCGACGCTAACGGCCGGATCCTGAGCTATGAGGAATATGCGCCGTACGGCAGCACAACAGTAAGTGAAAATCTTACGCCCTTGTTTGCACCTGTGAGGCGAGGTATGTTCGTGAAGGAGGCGTGTTTTGCTGATGGATGTATCTTCAAAGTACGCGGCGGCCGACGCGGCGCTGCGCGGAGTCCCGAAGCGGTACCGGTTCACAGGGCAGGAGCGCGACGAAGAGAGCGGCCTCGAATACCACGGTATGCGGTTCTACGCGCCGTGGCTGGCGCGGTGGACTGGGCCCGACCCGGGAGGCGCGGGCGCGGATACGCTCAACGTGTATGAATACTGCCGGAGCAACCCCGTGGTGCTTCTGGATCCAGGAGGCGGCGCGGGCGGAGAGGGAGGGGCAGGTATCGATGGCGCCAAGATGACGTTCCTCGACTACGCACGGCTGCCGGAGGACCAGATGCCGGACTGGTTCAAGAACTGGCTCAAGGGCCGCGACGCAGAGAAATTCGTGTTACAAGAGGAGCAGCGGCTGGCCGAGGGCGTCCCGGGTGCCATCGTCGAGAAAGAAGTGTGGATCCGCAAGCAGGCCGGACGCATCTTTCGCGGCGTCAAGCGATTGGACATCATCACACAGGACAAGGCCATTCAGGTCAAGTGGATTCGTGCGCAGCTGAACGAGGCGGGCGAGCTGGCCGACTCACCGGCCGTGGAACGTGCGATCCGTGCAGGTATCGCGGACGCCGAGGAGGAGATTGCGGCCATTGCGGCGCACTCGCGCGTGCCGTGGAACCTGCGCGCCATCTCGACGTGGGCAAAGGGAGGTGGTAAGCCAAAGGAGTTTGTGCTGAAGATCGTGGTGGACGAGCCGGGGGCGGTGGACCAGGTTCGGCGGGCCGCGACGGAGGCGGCTGAGGCGGCCAAGTTCACGAAAGGCACCATCGATGTTGTGAAAGGCACGGGCGCGTCGGCTGGCAGTCTCGCACTGCGCCTGGTAGGCCGCGTGGCCTTGTCCGGGTTCGGCATCGGCATGGGTATCTACGAGATGGCGCACGCCGAGAGCATGTCCGACAAGCTTCTTGCCGGCGCCGACATTCTGTCAGGCGCACTGACTTTGTTCCCCGCCACAGCGCCCATCGGCCTCATGCTTGGTCTTGGCACTGTCGGCGTCCGCCTCGGCATGGCTGCATATGAGAAGTGGGGGCCCGGCTCCGATAAGGGCCCCGAGCAGCAGCCGGAGCAGGGGCCGCCTGAACCCGAACCCGAGCTGAAGCCGCCGCCAGAGTCAGAGTCTGTCCTTGCCGACCCAAAGTCCACGCCCGACCCGGCCTCCCAGATGCCCGATCCCGCGCCCGAGAAGCCTGAGCCGCCGCCGCCTACGCCCGCGCCGCATCCGCATCGCGCGGCGCCTGCACCTCCTTCGCAGCCGTCGGCTCCGCCCACCGCTGACCCGCCGTCGCAAACACCAGCACCTGTCGGCAAGGATTTCAATTGCTGCTGATAGGTATTATGCGGTATGTTGCATATATATCCATATACGAGTCCACTAGGTACCTATTTAATTATTCCCGGACAACGATAATACAGAGGGTTTGGACTGGGTGATACATACTAGGTATGCATAAACAAATTGTTTCGAAAAAAAACTGGAAGGTATCTCCCGGCTAGGTAGCCAACAGGAGACTCTCGCCATCACGATCAAACACCCATCATAATACCTCGAATGACTGGATTTACTCAGAAATCTTGCTTGGGTGTAGTAGGTAACTTTAAACAACAGAATCAAGTTGGTTCTTAGGAAGAAGGATACGAATTACGAAGGCAGGGGAGAAAGCCCTGCTGTATCTTGGAGTAGGCCAAACTAACGTTCAATGCTATGCAGTCTAACCCACCCACTTCCAACTGCTGTTTTTGCCATGGCCGGAAGCCTGGAAACCCTACTACCCCTTCACTCTAGCCCACACATAACCTACCTACCAAATATTTTCCTCGTTTCTATTCATAATACATTCTATTTCAAAACTTATCTTACAGGGAAAGCTACTCCCTGGTGCGGCTATTCCATCCATATACCGCCGTACCGTAGACCGTGCTCGGCACCGAGGGCCGACTGGAACGAGGCCATACGTTCCTGGTGCCGCTTCAAGATGTCTTTCTCGTGATCGGTATCGCCGGATTCGAGAATATAGCCGTGCGTTTTGTATCTCTGCCCAGACCGCTTCACCCGGCCGAAAGTCTGCGTAATCAGGTGGTCCTCAAACGGCGGGTCCCAAATGATGCAGTGATTCGCCCGCTGCAGCCCGTTCAGGCCGGTCCCGACCACCTTTACGGTTGAGATGAACAGGGTGGGTTTGGCGGATGCGTTCCGAAACGGGATATCCTTGAAATTATCCGCAATGATGGAGTGCCGTACCGCTGCCGGTGTCGAACTCGTGAGGAGCTGAACGTCCCACTGGCTCAGGATATCAGGCGACTTATCAAAGTACGACGCCAGTGCCACTGCGAAGCCCGGCCGAGAGCAAATGACTAGTGCGTGTTTCTTGAACGGTATACGTACTTCGCCTCCTGAGTGGACGGATCGGTCCTGTAGCACATCGCGTAGGATGCCCTCGAGTGCTTGGAGCTTACCGCACCCGGCCACCAGTTTGATGATGTCGCGACCAAGGACGATCTGAGACCTCTCCTGAGGGGTTTGGTGGCTTCCGATGCTTTGGCTTAGCATGTTATCTGCGACGTACGAAGGGGGGAAGTCGTGTTGGGTAAGGCCCGGAAGGTTAGTCGCGAACAGCGCTGTCTGGAAGGACGATGACTTCCTCGCGATATTGGCGGCTTCGATATCGCCCTGTACACCCGCGGCCTTGTTTCGACGTACCTGTTCGTACTTGGCTTTCCACTCCTGATCCAGTGGTGTTATCCAGCTGTTGAACTTGGCTCGGTCCTGGATATTGGAGTGACAGGTTATCTTCTTGATGTATAGAGGGGGCAGGTTCAGAACCGGCACGCCGTTAAAGCAGTCGTCCGCCTCGCGGCGGATCATTACGAGCTGAAACAACTTCTCGAGTTCCTCCACACGCTCGCGGTTCTCCGGCACAGGGTTACGACGTAGCCGTTCCTTGAAGTAGGTGACGAGCTTGTTCATCAGGTACCGATAGGACAGCTTGTATTGCGGGTGGCTTGCCTCGTTCCATTCCCGCTGTAGAACCAGGCTCATGGGACCCTTAACACTTGACTCGAGGGTCGTGGACAGGGGGGTCGCACTCATGAGGAAGAATCTGACGCCTTCCGAGTGGGCTCGTATCCGCTCGGCGGCCTGCAAGACGTTTGTGGTTAAGTCCTTGTACGTATGGAACTCGTCGAGAGCGACAAGCCGAAACGGAATGGCCCAAGGCACCTGGACCAATTGGCGCGTCTTCCGGCCCTTCTTGCGTATCTCTATGGACGTCGCGAACGTTGAGCTACCGGCCCTCTCGACTGCAGCGCCATTGTTGCTGAGGATGATCAACACCGCGAAAATGCTGGAGTCCGTGGTCGTCGGTGTCCACCTGTATGCGAGAGTGTAGTCCCCCAGGTCTAGAGTACCACTGACGTCGGTGTTGCAAGCTTTGATATTGGCCCGTGGGTTGCTGTTAGACGCCGGGAGCTCGTCGACCGTATTGGACACTTCTGCCTTTATCCTCGAGCCGAGGCGCGGAGGGAGCTGGGGTAGGGTCTTGTCAGACGGGTAGTGAACTGCGATCTCTAGCGCTGTAAACGTGAATTTGCTGACACGGTTGATGGTAGAAAAATTGGGGTCGATGTACCTGGTTGCCTCCATATACACTCCACGTACATTGCCGGGGAGAGTGAGCAAGGCAATGGGTTAGGGTTAGGGTTAGGGTTAGGGTTAGGGTTAGGGTTAGGGTTAGGGTTAGGGTTAGGGTTAGGGTTAGGGTTAGGGTTAGGGTTAGGGTT